>JBBJLS010000023.1:2023738-2041678 GCA_037577275.1 Bryconaethiops microstoma
CACCTCATTCTGCTTTATGAGGTACTGATTAGTGATCACCTGAATCAAATCTTATTTAATGAGGAAAAGTATAAAAATACTGCTCTAATCAACACTCTCCTCTCACAATGTGACCAGCTGGATAGCGAAACACTACAAGAAGTACGTCAAAGGTAATTATAGCTATTTTGTGCTGTAAACACTGCATGATTTCTCTTATTTTGATGTATTGTCGTTGCCTTTAAATTATAAAATAAGATAAACCTTTATTAGTCCCACAAGTGGGAAATTTGCATTAAAGAACAATGTTTTTATTTGGAAATTAGGAGAAATATTCTCAGCATATCTTAAAAATGAAGGCAAAGCTGTTCAATACTTGCACCAATAAAAGATAAAACCTGAGAAACTGAACATTTTTGCAGTGGTCTTTTTTTTTCAAGAGCTGTATATATTTCAAGCAATAAGCGGACTGGAAAAAAAATTAGTCTCAAGCATTGCTCCTTTATCTGATACTTGGTTACACGTCACCTTGCTTCAAAAACAGTGTCAATCTTGTCAAGGTTAACACCAGGCATTTGACAGATCCCTGTACCATTTAACCATTTCATTTCTGACCAATTTAGTTTGCATGTGGCATGTCAGTGTGTCATTTACAATTTTCAAGAATCAAGAATCAAGAATACTTTATTCATCCCGAAGGAAATTTTAAATTGAGATTCAGTAATTTCCTACTAAAATCAATGTGTCCCAGTGTTCCATTATGTACACTGACAAGACACAGACACACACACACACACACATACACACCCTATAGGACTCTACTTGAAAAGGGTGAGTATCAATGTTGTGTTCTGGTTGGACATTAAGTATAAAGTTAGTCTAAGAGTGTGCTAAAACAGACGGGAATGATCTGAAGGTATTGGTATAATCCTTACCTAACGCTTTCTTTGAGGTAGATGGATGAAAAGTGGTGTGGGACTGCATAGTACAGAAAGCTTATTTTTGGCTGTACTCAATTAAGCAACTGCTCTCACATAAAATAAGGGATATTCTTATATGATTTACAGAGTAATGGGAATCAAAAATTGTATTGTAGTGAAATGTAACAATGATTTTTCCAGCAGTTTTATACCCATAAAAACCCCTCTGATTCCAAATTGAAAACAAACACAGTACGGAATTCATTTTCAGGTGCAAACCCCATCAAATATAAGCCATGACAATGGAACTCTGACAGCCCTCACTGCTTAAAGTAGGCCTGTGGTTGATTTTCCCATTTGGTACTGGGAAATCTACCGCACAACCTGAACAAATGCACAGTATGTGGTGACCAGCATGCTGTCACTAAGTTATGAAATTCTATTATGGGACAGATTGATAATCTTTTCCTCTTCTTCTGGGATGGACAGTTATAATTTACAAAATCAAGTACAATTTACAGTTTATATGATTATTAGGCAAGAAAAATAAATCACACAATGGTCCACTAACTTAAAATTAAGCAGATCAGCTAAAATGTATTTAGCGTCTGAAGTTTGCTTCTATAGTTTTGCATGGAAGCTACAAGGAAAATGCAGTTAACAAGTAATGTAATTGACAAGATGCTTAACAAGAAGCTTATATTCTACGAATTAGCATCATGCAACTGAAAGTCAAACTGCATGTAGGTATTTATAATCTCAAATGGATTTGCTTTCTGACACATATGACATGACTGCTACTACTGTTTTAGCTATGTAACGTTCTATTTTCATACAGTGCTGTGCAAAGTCAAAGATTAGCAATTTGCTGAACAGAATTATAATAAATGCAAAGGGCAGGCCAACTGAATCCTGAAAAATGTCATATTTAGTCACAGTCTTTTGTGCAATTTTCTGGTAAATATGTGTTTCCAATATTCTTTACTAAAAACCTATACTTGATGGTTTTGACTGGAAATGAAAGGCTGGTCTTTTGCACAGTATGTTACACACTTTGACGATGCAAATGATTCTGGCATGCAGTTTGCATGATGCTAACTGTAATCATTTATTTCCTGCTAACTTTATCAGCTTTGTAGTTTATTTCCTGCTAACTTTATCAGCTTTGTAGTTCAAGTACAAAATCAATTAAGCAAATGTTAAGAATGTTTTGATTGACTAAATCTGGAATAAGTAGAAAACACTCTACATTAAATGTATTAACTAACATTAATTGTAATGTTCTAAAGCACAGAACTGTAAATGCTAGCTTGTGGTACACTTAGAGTCTTTTGTCAAGTCTGTTCATAATGAACATATCACAGCCATGAGGAAAAATGCCCTGTATGTCCAAAATGTTATAGATAAAGGGAAAAAAACATACAATTAAAGTAAATGTTCAAATGTATAAATGTCCACTATGTACTGTGAATAAATGACAATAAAACCTACTTGACTTGACTGACATGACAGAAATATGGACTAATTTTTTACTTAATTTTTAATGAAATATTCACACAACAAAAAGTTTGAACGGTGTGTTCAAATTAAATTAGAAGGAAACAAATTAAAAGAAATGGAGATAAATGGTTTTGATCTGACAGTGGTACTATACAGTGTACACCATCATACCCAGTTTCTATGAACCACTGTCTGCCTTTCAAATAGACTAATTATTCAGGATCTAGAGAACGAAACTGAAGCAACTAAATCAAACTGAGTCAGTCAGAAGAAGGGCAAACAAAAAAGGTTAACATAGACATCTGGTCACTGTAGACCATTGCTCAGCTCTAGTTCCCCCAGTCATTTCCCTCCAGGTGCAAATTAATCTATTACCTTGCTTAAACCTTTTCTGTCAGGCTTGATTCACCAAATGGAAAACTGTCTAACGTGGTCGTTTTAATTGGAAAAACCAAAACAAATGAGTGCAAAAGCAGACCGTCAAGTACAAGTTTTTCATGAAAGCAAAATTTGCAACTAAACATTAGCAGTGTTAAGAAGTCCTTGGCTATTTACACCTCCTTCTTCCTATTGATTTACTGAATCATTAGTTATGAAAGACAATTCTAGTTCTGTTCAGTTCAGATCAACTGCATGAATCATCAGTGCAACAAATCACAAAACACTGAAATAGCACAGTAGATACATGATGTGTGGGTGGTGATTGAGGGCAGGGTGTAATTGGAAGCAGAAGTATTATTAAAGGTAAGTTTATTTACCATCTGTGTTTTGACGTGCTCTCCATCCTTCACCATTGCCAGAACAACCATAGAAAAGGGGGAGAGAAACAAAAATAACAGATATAAACATTTCAGTGCAACACAGCTTTAGGCATGTAGCACAAATGAACAACAACCTGCAAAAGCTGGACGCAGCGGATTTCCCCGCTACGTATATCATTACAAATCCCTTACATCGTTTTTTTTTTTCCATTCATATCTGTTATTTTTGTCTATAACAATGGCAAGAGCCATCTCTTGATAACTTTTTAATCTGTGAAAGCTTTCCATTTATTTTTCAACAAAGCAAATACAGACCTTTTACAACACCTGGATGTCGACACGTTCTCTACAAAAATCATCACTGACAAAACACCACATAAAGAAACCAAGCACTTGTAAAATTCCAAAATTAATGAGAATGGGCGCTCCAGACTGTTGCACCCATCTAATATAGACTCCTTTGTTGAGTGACTGATACTTTGATCCAATAACTTTGCCTTGCTCTCTCTTGGTGGGTAGAGTGGTCCTCCAGCTCTCTGATCAAACAGTGTAATACTAGGGAGGAATTGGTTATTTGGAGAGGAAAAACTTGGTGATAAATTCTAAAAACAGACTAGGCAGGACAGTTTAATCACAGGTTGGCATTTAAATGACAACATGTTTATCTAAATGTTTCGAACTCAAAGAATATTTCAGGGGTTTTTAACCTATTCTCTGTCTGACACATCTGTAGCATACCATTAATTGCCACTAAGAAAATTTTTATTGTGCCTCCCTGTACATTTAATAAAAAATGAAATCCTGTTTACTTGAAATACTCATATTTGAAATATGTGATTATGTAATGTAAGCAAAAACTTAAACAATACACGTCTTGGGATGTAAGGGTTTAAGTTCTGAACACAGTTTTGAAACATTGTAGTGGATTAGTACAGTTTAATTTAAAAATACCTTTGACTGAAGAATTCATAGTGTGAACAATTGCCAGGAGATGCCAAAATTATTATCTGATAGAACTGACTGCATGTGCCAGACAGAACTATTACTTGGCTCACTGCATTGAAATTAAACATCGCACTGACATTAGCCTTTCCAGCAGCAAGGCAAAGCCAGCTTAGCTCTCAGCATCCCAGCTAATTTGGAATAACTCATAAGCAGTCTGCAACTGATATTATACAAGTCACACTGAGCCACAGTGCCAGCATGAGACCTGTTCAAGCCCTGATGTGACAAAATAGTTTCTACTGTGCACAGGTGCACTCAACTATGCAGCAGCTCAGAAATCACTCATCTCAAGGTTAACTTACTTGCAGAAAGCCACACTGACAGAAAGTAATGACCACTCTTTATTGTGCCATCAGACATTTATCTTCAAATGCTGCCAGGTGAGAAAGAAAGTGACTGACAAAGAAGAAATTCTAGAGCAAGAGTACACTGGACCATAGTAGAGATGAGAAAACAAGTCAAAAAAGGGGGGCTGTCTTTACCAATTGCCTATGAATACCAATTACACATTTTTAAAGCAGATACAACAGCTACGAGCTGATTTATTTTGCCTAAAGATGAGAAGCAGTAAAACATCATGCATCAGCTGATGCTTTGCTTGACTTTTGGCCAAAACTCACTGTGTGCAGATGGATGAGTGGATTTGAGTGGTATAACCCAAAAATGAACTTTACTTTATTCTCAGAGGTCAAGTTCTTATATTTTGTAAAAACATCGGGATTCAAAAAGTGCAGGCCACCACAGCAACACCATAGCTTACTGCATTTTATGATATATACTAACTGCTTTCAGAGGGGTGTGTTCCTGTTATACTACTGTTAAAAGAATAAAATAAGAAAAAATGTAAGGCCCAAATACAGCAACATAACTGGCTGCACGCTTCCAAGCATTCAGTGAGTTTGAGCCTTTAGTCAGCAACGGAATATATGAGAGTTTTCTGTGGAACTCCTGTCTGCTCACCTTCTACAGCTCTTTTGAAGAAGACCTTGCAGCTGCCACAGGTGAGGACACCATAATGGCATCCCGATGCCTCATCTGAACACACCAGGCAGATCTTGTGAGTCTGGCCAGCAGGTCTGGCTGGACAAGAACTGCTAGAATTGCTGGTGTCAGGTCTTGGCATGGAGCTGCAATGCAAACAAAAATTAACTATTATAGCATTAACCAAAAAATACATGTCTGTCAAAAGCTTTAGACAGCTTACAGTTATTGTCAGCATGTTGGAAATTAAGCCACTTAACACATAGCATGACAGATGGCTGGACAGGCCATTTGGAACTCAATATGTAATTCAATCTGTGCCAGAAAACCACTCCGATGTTCCTTTGTGGCAAGTGCAGTCCCAGACACATGGTCATGTGATGTGTACTTTTAAGCTAGTGGCATTGTTGACCCCATGTGCCTTTGGCCCCATCAGAAGACACATATAAAGTGTAATATCTGTTGGCATACAGGACATTTAGAAGAAAAAAAAATTTCCACCACATCACAGTTGTAACCTTCCACTCAACTGTCTAAAATTGCCATGATATAAAGATATACTGAACATATGGACATATTAATGATATATTAATGATATTCTAACACATATTGGACCTTGTTTGTAAAGAATGCTTAAGTACAACATACGGTGGGTCGAAAAAGTGTGAACCTATATTTGGGTTACAGGCAGCTCGGAAAGGTCAGAGGAAAGATAACACCATTTACGAATTGGGACAGCACGCTTGATGTTGGCAAGCAGCCAAACTGGTTTGTTTTTTTAACTATGAATGGAATTTGGTCCAACCTCTCAGCAATGCCAGTCACTGCTCCCAACTGTAAAGTCTTTTAACACAGAGAATATATCTTTATTTTTACATTAAGGTGAGCATGGACATAGTAATAGTTGGTCTTGTTGCTAATTCAAGAACAGATTACCTTCCAAGATAAATGTCAGCTAATATTAGTGTAGAAATGCGTCTTCTTCTACTACCATTTTCGGCTGCTCCCGATTATGGGTCACCACAGCGGAGACGGTTATGGGTCACAACAACCGTCTCCATTTCCTTCTATCCTCTGCATCACACCAACTGCCTGCATGTCCTCCCTCACCACATCCATAAACCTCCTACTAGGCCTTCCTCTTCTCCTCTTCCCTGCAGCTCCATCCTCACCATCCTTCTCCCAAAACAATCAGCACATGTCAAAACCAATGCAATCTCACCTCTCTGACTTTTCCTCCAAAAGGTTCAACTCGAGCTGTCCCTCTAATAAATTCATTCCTTATCCTGTCCTCATAATTGCCAATGCAAATCTTAACATTTTCAACTCTGTCACCTCCAGCTCTGCTTCCTATCTTTTCATCAGTGCCACTGGCTTAAAACCATACAACATAGCTGATGTCACCACCTTTTCTTTCAGTCTTGCTGGTACCTGCCTGTCACAAATCACTTCTGCAACTCTTCACCCAATCCACCCTGCCTGTACGCTCATCTTCACCTCTCTTTCACAGTTCCTGTTACTCTGGACTACTGATCCCAAAATATTTGAACTCCTCTGCTTAACACACTCTAGGAGAGACAAGTCCTGTGACCAGAATGAGTGAAAAGTGTGTTAGCTTGAGTTTGTAAGTCAGCTTTTTTTGCTCTTTTGTGGGCATGCGTGTTTTTATCCACCTCGTTTTCGGGTGTGCAGGGCCTGTAATTTAATGAATGAAAAACATTTGTAACTGTTGTTTTGGTTATTATTAAGGAAACCATTAGTTTACGTTAGAGTTGTTTTCAGCTAATTAAGGTGCGCTTTTAACCCCCTGTATGGTCTACTGGTTAACGCACTGCACTGTGAGAATCAGAGTCGTGAGCTTCAATCCCGCTGTGGAAGACATTCTAAACACATACTTTCTTTATTAACAAAAACCTGCCTGGAAAAAACACATAGCATGCTCATAAAACACACTTCCAGACAATGAAAAGACACGTGTGACAGTTACGGTTAAATAAAAAAATAATCAACCCATGAATGCTGCTAAAAATCGATTTTTGCGGTCGAGTTTCTAATGAGTGGGATAGCTGGACTGTTGCCTGTGGGAGAGATCACTGTGACATGGTGTCTGAAAAACACACTCATAAACAGACTTTAAGATACTAAAGCCTAGGTCAGTTATAAAAAAGATATAAAAAAAGATCTAATAGAGCGATCTGAAATGAATCTCTGCTCCGTCCAGTTCGCAGCACGCTTTCTCATCAGTTCTTGAACATAAACAAGATCTTAATTCACATGTAGCAAACACCTGCTCCATAGCTCACTGGGTTTGTGCTGTGGAATACAAGCTTGGCGACTAAAATTCAGCTATGAACAGAACATATTTTTGCTGCAATTCTGCATCAGTGGTAATTGCTCTATTCCCATGGTTTGAATTACAGCGGGTACTAGGGGGTACTGTACCCCCGATCAAAACCCAGACCCCCCCCAAAGAGACAAAAATAGCAGTTTGGGGAGTGTCTTATCATTTTCTTTTGTTGTAAAAAAACCCAAACAAACAAAAAAAAGATAACCTCACCTTGTAGGAAAATTTTATGTAAAACTATTTCAGGCACCCCTAATGTGGACTGTACCATTTTAACAACCTCGGCGCTAGAAGCCGGCGTGGAATCGCGTCTGCAACCCCCCCGCCCGGAACGACAGCCTAACAGTACCCCCCAATTATGGAGGGGTAATTCGTACTATGTCTATTCCTTTGGGGTTTTGGCGTTTTCCTTCAGAAATCTATCTGGCTAAGCTCTCAGCAGGGGTTCATAGAATTGTAAAGAGAGGCAGAAAGTGAGACAAGTGTGTTTTGTAAGGCAGAAGCCGGTCCATCTGGTGCAATGCTTCCAGTTGTCTCACATTCCACACCAGTGCAAATGTTGGCACTACACTTTTAGACAATGTTGTAAATGTGTCTGCAACCTTGTACTGAAACTAAGGCCCTGAGATTTCAGGCAAGACTTTTTTATTTCTCATGCATCACTATGCTTTAGGCTACTTTAGAATCTTTGGTTAACCTAATGTATGTTGTGTATTTCTTTATTACATAAAAGTTTAAAAGAGCCCAAATCAAACTAATCTAATTTTACGAAAGTTGCAGCAAAGCATTTCTATAGTGTCTTTAAAATGACAGGCTAATACTGAGGAAGGTATTTTATGCTTTCTACTGACATGTAGCTAACTGCAAGCTACAAAAAATAGACTTGAAGCACTAAGTGAAGCTCCCATATATCTGTAACACAGAAGATCGCTGCAAGCAGCAGAGGTGGAGTGAGGTGCAGTATGGAAGTGGCGTTGTTACTACCTTTTGTTTTAATTACTGTTATGATGGTGACATGCCTGTAACACTGGATGGAATGCTACCAGCGTCAAGGGGTTGCAGTGATTATAGTAGATTTATGCACAAGTGCTTTGCAATATTAATAAAACTTTTAATCTAATTAATCATGTTTTCAGCAAAGAGAAAGTTTCACAAACTTGATGTAGCTTATTCTTGTGTAGACACACATAGTCCAGGGCTGAAATGCATTGATATTAAAACTGGGGAGGAGGAGGTAAGGAAGAAGTTGGATCAGTTCTTTTTTTCCCCCCTCCCTAGAGCAGAGCTAAATGAGGCGTATTTTAGATCAAAAGGGGGAAGTGCTGTGATTCTCCACTGATTTCGCTTCTAAAAAAATCTTAGATTCACAGTGCTGCCTTTTTATAGCTGCAATCCACAGCACAATGTGCAGTTTAAGAGTAAATGGTCAGGTAAGAGATTGATGGTTTGGCTTCAACTCTTCCCAGTAGGTGGCGTGGAAATTTCTGTCATGTTCTTTTTGCCTGCAAGAAGTCTGGAAACCATAACTTCCATACAACACACATCTAACAAATATATGTACTAAATAGTTAACACCCGTTCACACAGAGTCACTGATCATATTGTTATACTCACCAACATACACAAATAGATCTACACATGCATACACACACACACAAACATCAACAGATAATACAGATCAGAGACCTCTGTAATCAGTTTTCATTTTCCCACCTACAGGTATGCTGCCAGGCTGTGTAACAATCTCCTACAAGACTTAAAAGTTTGCATCGGCTTTCAAAACATAGATGAATCGGATTCCAGCTTGCTAGTTTATTTCAAAGCATCAACACAGACGAAAAGTCCTTTTATGCATGAAACGTCAGGTATCATTGCCTACATCAAAAATAGCAGTCAAAAAAGTCATATCATCAATACATTCAAAGACTCCAAACTGTGAACCCCCCAATATTGTATTTGACTCTTAATGGCCAGGTCTCCAGGTCATAACAGAGGAAGCTTACCTGGGAAACCAGAGGGTTTGAGAATCACTACAGTTACAGGCTCTATTTGAGGTGAGCTCCTCTCCATTAAACTTAATTTTTCTGCTAATTTAGACATGCCTTGCAAGAAAACCTTAAAGATTTATGCATTAATGAACTACGCAGATATATTACAGAACTATGTAGATATTTGCAGCATGCCAGAAGAAATGTGACCCATAATTTGTAGAACTCTTAGAAAAGCACTACAAACTAAGCATTTGCATAGTATGTAGGCTAAACAATGGTGCAGGAATTGGCTTCTTTGCTGCTGATGCACTATTGGAACAAGGCCATGTGAATTACAGTGGATACACACAATGAAATGTGAGGCAGTGATAATTTTGTTAGCAATACAATGCCTGCTGTTCTCAGTGCTAAGAAGCAGGTAGTGGTATTAGCCTACTTTCTAAGTATATCAAATATTTATATCAAATAACAGATGCCATATATTTGGGATATATTTATATTTCATAGGAAGTGAATATTCAGTTTTTGAAGTTGATTTGTTGGAAGCAGAATGATGTAATGATCCTGGGAATCATTAGGTCCCAGCATTCATGTATTTACTTTTACAAATATAACCCACATAAATTTTACTGTAGACAAAGTAAATGTCTTCAAAGTAAACGCTGTTCCCTAGTACCAGTAGCGTTTTTCAATGGGATTACACGCTCTTGCATGCTGCAAAGGTCGCTTAGGGATGGTTCGAGGAACATGGCAAAGAGTTCAGGCTGTTCATTTGGACTCCAAATTTCCTAGATCTTAATCTGATTGAGCCTGTGTTGGATGTGCTGGACAAACAACTTACAGGACCGAAAGGATCTGCTGCTAATGTCTTGATGCTAGATACAACAGCATACCTTCAGAGGTCTTGTTGAATCCATGTCTCAACAAGTCAAATGTGATATGGCGACCCAAAACAGCTTTGGGACCTACATAGTATTGGACAGGTGGTTTTAATGTTATACAGTTAGTAAGGGTTCATTTTCATAGCAGTTGCTAAAATTAAGTTGACAAAGCAGCCTTTATGGCAACTGCTCATTGAAATAAGCATAGGTTTATGCACGACATGTTTAGCCTTCTGAATACTGAACATATACTTTCATTTCATATTCATGGTTATGGCATGACTATGTTAACAAAAATATTATGTTAACAAAAATATTACTCGAGCAGTACTTTAAGATGTAAAAACTCCACAGCTGGCTGCAGGATTCCTGTTAGACTTGTACGTTTTAGTCTCTGAAACGCATCATAGCTACTTCCAAACCAAAAGAGATTTAGTACAGCCAAACTATGCTTGTAAGTACAGATGTCTATAACATAGTGTTTCCAATCCTTGGTCCCAGAGTGCCACTTATTTCACAAATTTTCAATTGTGCACCATTACCACATATATCAACAGAATTCAGCAATAGTTAAAACTGTTTAATTAAAACAAGCAAGGGAAATGACTAAGAACAACTGCTGTACCCTTTGTTTGGGGTTTGGACAGTTAAACGCTACAGTACTGATGTATTTACAGTCTGCAATTTGCAGTCTCCTCCTGTTTTTGGATAAGAAGCAGTCCTGCGACATTCCCTGAAGAAAGAGCTTAGCTTATTTAGCTCAATGTTTGCCTGAAATGTGTTGTCATGAGTCTTCTTACTGAGAGAGGACACCAGGGCTGCTCTTTCTTTCAGCTGCCAAGCTGCAAGGCCCCTCCTCCAACCCCCCAACACCCATTGCCCCAACCCACATTCCCTTGTTCCCTTTTGCTCGGCCCACTCTCTCCACAGAACTAAGGAGGTTATGTAATATTCACATTACGGATGGGGCTGTGCTTACAAACTCCTGGTTTCAACCAATGGCGTCCTGCTACACGCATGTAGAATAATGGAGGTCACACAGATCATGGGATTATCCGATTTATCTACCCAGAGACTGTCAGACACAAACATAAGATATACCCCCACCCGCCTTCCTCTAGCAGGGCACAGGCGGTCCTAAAGGGACTTTTTAGTCGCCGTAGAGAAACTGTTGCATTTTAAAAGCTGGTCTTATTCTTCCACTCTTGTGATTTTTATACATGAAAGTGTTGCTTAGGGACAATTTAAAAACAGTAATATTTATAAGGGCAATTATTCCTCCTACAAGATTCTTAAGTTATTACAATCCAAGTTTGGGTTTTGAGGAATTGTTAGCTGTTAACTAACAGCAATCCAAAAACACAAACTTCCACTTCCTCCTATGCTGAATGCTGTGTTCAAGTTCATTCTCCTGCCAATCAAGGTAGGACAGCAAAACACCCTCATTACTATCACTTTTTCACAAAGGAAGCAATGAAATACTGATCATTCAGAAAAACAGAAACAGCACTCTCGCTTTTGGCCTAAATATAGGTGCTTTGTAGTCTACAAAGTAAATGCGTCCCTCAAACTAGTAAATAAAGACTTAAATTAAGAGCTGATAGCAAGTTAAGATACTATAAAAGATGAAGTTAATACAGAACCAAGGCCCCTCAGATCACACATATGACTTTCCAAAAGGTACATGTAAATACCCCCCAACACTTTAGTGCATGGCTAAATCCAAGGACAACACTTAAAATGAGATAAAAATATCGTCACACAAATAAATTCAATAATGTTTAAACAGAAGTCAGCTTTATCAAGTGAATTCATATTCAGAGTAATAATAAATAGGGTGGGCAATATGAACTAAAATCACATCATTAGTAGTATCTCCATATCCAGACGGTTGTGTCTGTTTGTATGTGAAAAAATAGATTCTGTATTTTTATTAGATTAGGTTTTTATTCTTATTAGGAGCTAGAGTCAGAGTGTAGCACCTTTTTATTTTCATAAATCAGTCACATCAGTGAGAGCTATACTGTCCAGTAATATTTATACCAAGTCTTTTTAATTCCAGAGAAGTAGTGACATGGGCCATTTAATATGTTGAAAGGCATCACAATCGCAAATGTGAAGCAGATTAATCGCAATACTAATATTTTGTCCATATCTGTCACTCAAGAGTATATACAACACAAAGATCTTTCGCAACATTCAGCAAAGTTGTGCTGGCAGTTAGAAAGACACAGACTTTAGGATGAGGCCCTAACATGTCATACATTTACTCAATAGCCTTGAGTACTTAAACATATTTTAAGAGAATACAGCATGATAATGACAAGCTGGTTGGGGAAGCGGCATCATTAGGTCTGGGTGTCTGAGGCTGCAGCTACAAATGATTCATGAACAGCCCCAGATAAATACCCCCAAAATAAACCATTTCAAAAATAAGAATAATAAAAAATAGCTCTAGATCTATTGGCTTATTCCGACCATTCAGAGGCTTAATAATTGGTGAAGATTAGGAGGCCAGCTAATTACTTCTTTTTCCATTCAAATGATTCACAGTCGTGGAGGTCCTGACAAAGCTGAATAGAGAATGTGGAAGACTGACCTATGCTGCTTTAATCTGTTGCATCATACAACAAATAGTGTGTCTCTGCCAGGTTTTCTGCAGCTATAATGTGTTAAATGAAGGGTAATCGCATCAAAGAAACACGGGAACGGCACAATGTCCGCCTGTTCTCTCACTATTTGTCTGCTTTAGTGCTGAGGACATGTCAGGCACTAATTGAATTGGGTTCACTCTGAAAGAGCCATGAAATCTTTTATTGGTGCCCTGTGGCAGAGAAAAAGGAACACCATTTGAACATTTACTTTTAGTCGAGTTGCTGTGCATCAAGTTGCAATGACTCTGCATTTCAAAAATGTCTTGTAGATGCCAGGAATGGACATGCATTGTCAATGGCATACTGCTTTGGTCATTCCTGGCCCCTCCATCATTGTCTCGTCAAGTTTATGCAAAGATTTGAGGGAATAGCAGGGACAGCTTTTCGGTGGGCCTGTCTGAGGCTGTGATACTTTGGTTGCTCTGTCCTTGGCTGAATCTTGCCATAATCAAAAAAAAAAAACTAAACAAAAAAAACAACCAAACAAACAAAAACCCTTATTGGACTGTATATCTCAGTGATGTGACAGCTTTGTGAAAATGAAACCTCATGCTGCCTCATGCCTTATTGAAAATATCCATTTCATCAGCTGTCTGAAATGCAAGTTAAGCTTGATTTGCTGGGTGGGCTTGCTTGCTTGCAGTCCTGCTGTCCAATTCAACATAATTCTTGCAACTTGCTCCAAATCCTAAAAATTAGCTCTCAATTTTATTATGGTTTAATTATGTTGCACATTCCTGACATGACATTTCAATGTACTATATTAATAGTACATTTTTTATTTTAAACTTGGTACAATCCAGCTGTCTATGGGTTGACTAATTTTGTGAAATTAATTGGAGGAGCTCTGTTGGAACTGAAGTGGTGTACCGAGTGATACTGGCCAAGTTCTCACTTGCTTGACTGTGGCTTATAGTCAACAATACATATTCTTATTAAGATGAAATGTGCCTCCTGTACCGAAATGTGTGTAGCTGAATAACACTGTTTATTTGCATATGATCTCATTAAATCAACCATATACACAGTTCTGTTTAACAGTGCATTGTATGCTTTTCTTAATTTTTTTTTTTTTATGTCAGGAATTCCAAACAGCAGGAACTGCAAAAAGTAAAATATGTGTGAATGATGTGGGAAACCACAGACTCTCTAGCAACATTTTCATCCCTACACTGCATACCCCTTCAAGTTGTCCTCATTTGATTATGTCAACGACTAATCCTAAATTGGATTAAATTCATATTGCCTACCATCTGTCTACATATATTACTACGCAATGACAAAGCAAAAAAGGTGTTTCCAGTGTTTTGTTAAAAAATTGTTTTTTTTCAACTAAGATATCCCAGTTATATAACATACTCTTGACAATCTGGTGCATCCTACTCCTTTCAATGGTCCTTAAGAAGCTTCTCAAGCTTCACTGGACTCCACCTGTGCCAAATTCACTTCATTAGACATAGAAAAGGCACACCACTGTCTATATAAGGTCCCACAGCTGATGGGATATGTCACAGTGAAAGCCATGAGGTCCAGAGAACTGTCAGAAGTCATATGAGACAGATCTGGGGAAGGATACAAGAACATTTCTGCAGCATTAAAGGTTCCCAAGAGCACAGTAGCCTCCATCATTCCCAAGTGGAAAAGATTTGAAACCACCACCAGTCTTCTTGAATCTGTCTGTTCATGCAAACCAAGGTAACCAAGAAACCAATGGTGACATCCAGAGATTGTTTGTGCTGATGGGAGAACCATACAGGTGGACAACCATTACTGCAGCACTTCAGCAATCAGGCCTGTGTGGTAGAGTGGTCAGACAGAAGCTGTATTGCACTATAAGCCACATAACGGCCCCCTGGGAGTTTGCCAACCAGCCCCTTAAGGATTCTCAGACTATGATAAGTGAAATCTTCTAAAAGCATTTGGCCACAGTTCCGAATGATGTGTGTGGAGGATAGCGGGCACTGAGCAAAACCTGAATAATACCATCCTGCAATCAATCATGGTGGTGACTGCATCGTGTTGTGGTGAAGTGTCGCTGCAACAGGGACTGAGAGACTTGTCAGGATAGATGGAAAGATACATGTAGAAAAAAAATACAGCAGTATTCAGAGAACATCTTTTCCAGAGTACTCTTCATCTAAGGCCGCGGCAAAGGTTTACCTTCCATCAGGCAATGACCCAAAGCATACGGTCAAGAAAACAAAGGAATGACTTCAATAAAACCAGATCTGAACCCAATAGAGCATCTCTGGAAAGACCTGAAAATGTCTGCGCACAGACATTTTCAAAAAACTGGAAACATCTTTGATTTGTGGAGTATTGTGTGTAGATTGATTAAAGAAAATGTAAACTAAAATCCATTTTAGGAGTCTTAGACATAACAAAATCCAATGGAAGGTGGTAGGTTAGTGACAAATATGTGTTTCACATCCTATGAGGGTTCAAGTATCTTGCCAGAATCTGTGATAGTTGTAATCATTCACTCACATGGATCCTCACACTAAAATGTTGTGAAAAAATGCTATAAAATGCTGTAAAAACTGCTTGTATAAAGATGTCACATGGTTTTGGCAACATTGGTCAAAAAAATAGAAGTTAAAGCTGTTTTGAGCCCAAGAAGCTTCTTGTCATAAGCTGGTCAAAGAAAACAGCAAAAGCTGGATCTACGTGCAAGTGTAAATAGAGTACACGGGAGAGCTGCCAAATTGCCACCTTGCATTCCCTCAGGAAGTGCAGTAAACTACAGGAAGCCCATGTCCCTAGTTGTCCAGTTTTTAAAATGCAGAGAGAAGGGAAGTAGTTACACACCTGTAATCAACATAACAAAGGCTGTTTTAGCCCCATAGTAGGTTTCTGTATCAAGCTGATATGAGCAGAAAATTCTGGATTGGATATCGAAGACAAATCTGTTTGTTTCACTAAAATTTAAATAAAACCCTGGGGAGGACACCAAAATCTCTACACATCTGCAGAGAATGATGAGTTGAAAAAGTGAGCAAAAAAAGCAGACAAAATGGTCATAGTCAGTGTTCATAACATTTTTGACTTTAGAATTTCAAAATGACTGATTATACAGTGCTAGGCTTTCTCAGTACCACACATTCTAGGCAATGCCATGGTAAGATGGTGGCCTAGTGGTTAGGGCATTCGCCCTGCAATCAAGAAGTCGTGGGTTCGATTCCTAAGACTGCTAGTGGCACCTCTGAGGTACCCTGAGCAAGGTACCGTCCCCACACACTGCTCCCCGGGCGCCGTGTTCCTGCTGCCCCTGCTTCACTTGGTGAATGGGTTAAATGCAGAGGAGGAATTTCGTGCTGTTCACACTGTGTGCTGTGGTGTGTTCTAGTATGACAGAATGGTCACTTTCACTTTCACTAATGTGGGCTTGGAATAATTAATGAGTTTAATAAATGGCATGTTACAACAAGTTTTGAAAGACAGCAATTACTACAACAGCACTTTAAGTGCAGCATGCCCTGAATATTTAAACAGCATTCTGTGCCATGTAAGGGACATATGGGTCATCTGAGGAGGCAGAACAGGAAGTAGAAAAGAGTACATCTGAAGATGGCAGAAGAGCTGCAACCTGCACCAGCTTCCACATACATAGCACTCGCCTTACATCCACCCGCCAGATCATTTTAAAAAGACCTGAGAAGGAAGAGTACGTGCTGACTGTGTTAGAGGAAAGAGGAAAGTGAGTTCTGCCAGCTTGGGGCTGAAAATTACCTAGTGAATTGTGCCAAATGGGGAAAATCACAAAAATGTACAAAGAGTAGGGTTCCCAGGACTGATCAGTACCAAAAACGCCCAGCTGAAGTCATATGTAACGCTTCCCTGAAGCTCAACCTGATTTCAGTATTGTGTTTCTGCTAAGAAAAAGAACTACTGAAATTATCTGTGAAATGAATGTAAAGCAGATTATCTATCAACACCCTAGAAAAATTCTACTAATTCTAATTCTACTCCTTTATTTTCATCCCTGCCAATGCCTTTGCATTGCTTAGGTCTCCCACAGGACAAATTTGGAGTGCTCTGTGTGCAACATATTGTACAACAGTTTCATACCTGTGCTGATTGGCCTGCATCACTCTGAATCAACAGGGAGTGAGAGATTAGTCATGCTCTCCAGCATGGACATCCTGGCCACACATTGTTGGGACATCGGTGAGAATAAACGCCAGCTTTCAGCGACAGGATTGTACTACTCGTCAGCCAGCAGGATAGAAAATCTTCACTGCTGTTCCTGCTGTGGATCTTAAGTGTCTGCACTTGGACTTGGTGTGTGATTATTCCTTTTGGAGGACAAGTTATATTGTCCTCCCATTTGTGATCTTAAAGGAAAACTGTGCCAACAGCACGGCTCCTTTCTGTTACGATGCCATATGCTCTGAATTCTACAAGAGGCACAGAACACTACTCTTTCAAAAGAATTTCCCTAAGTGGGTGTTTTAATGATGTTAGAAAGCGGTGTCTGTCACCCAAATCTACCAAATGTGTACTGTTGCGTTGAGACCTGGGGACTAGGAAGGCTGTCCATAAGGGACAAATGGACCTAAACAATACCTCCCACAGCCAAAAGTAATAAAGTTGGACTCTTCCACCTTTATCACTTTTCACATTTCTGAAAATCACTGCCAGAGCTTTTCAAACCACTGAACTCTCATATGTCTATTCCTTTTTGTAATCAAGGGTTCACTCACTACACACTGCAGCTTCACCTCTATGTAGTTGGGTGCAGAATCTTCTTAATGAAACAGTCTGATGCACCACTCATTTTAACCATCTGTAACCAATGTATATGAATAAACTATACATAATTTATATATATATATAAATAAAAGGGAAAGCCAAACAGGAAATATTGAATTAACCTTTATTTTATATATATATATATATATGTATGTATGTATGTATGTGTATA
>JBBJLS010000023.1:2053933-2066963 GCA_037577275.1 Bryconaethiops microstoma
CTTTGTAAAGCTGCTTTGTGACAACCTGGTTGTAAAAAGTGCTATATAAATAAAATTGAATTGAATTGAATTGAATTCATTATAATCTCTGGTTGTCATCACTAGGTTACATGTGTTTTGAGCAAGAGTGCGTTCCTGAGCAAGTCCATAATTAATGGGTTAATAGGGAGCTTTTGTGCAAAGCTTTTGTAAATTAACCTGTTTTTAAACACAACAGATTCACTAATTTAGTCAAAACAAAGCAGTACTACATAGTTCTAAACCACCATCACATTACCTCTAGTAATATACCTTTTTTGGTATAACTGAAAGACTAGGTGGAGGTCAGTCTCCTCACAAACATGTAGCTGAGGTTGATCTCACAAAGTGTTTGCATGAGAACTCCTTTATTGTTTTCAGGGATTTTAGTGTTTCAGTTTCAGTTTCAAGTCTGCTGTGAAATGCCGACAGTGGTTAAATGTGTTACACAGATTTGAAAGTTGAAGCTACTTCTCTGCTATAAATGCTTGTAAGAAGATTCTACATCAGCAACTGTAATTGCTATTTGTTATATGTTAAAGTGGCTGGTACATTTGAATAAATTTACTGTAAATCATTATAATTACAGTGCTAATGTCTCATGGAATAGCACTCCCTCTCATGTATTACTGTATAAAAACATTGGCCCCTGAGGTCACATTGATCCCTGCTGGCCCTTCTGAAGTATCCTACCTCTCCACGTTCATCCTAACAATCACAGTTACAAAATATGTCTGCATAGACACAGTTCTCCCTTCTTTCTTCTGAGGAACAGTACAGGACAATCAGTTCTAAGCACAAGAAAGAAGACATCTGATGACTCAGTGTACATTAAATCAATTTATATTATAACATCTGATTTTATCACCTGATCTTTAGTTTACTTAGTGCACTAAAGCTGCTCACTGCATATTCTGTCTTAACTAGCAACAGACAATAGTGTGCACTTTAAAATACAATTATCAAAATAAAATTTCCAGTGTTCAACTCTCTCATACACATATATTACAAATTATCACTGTCTCCATTTGTTATTTTTTTCTATGTTGTTTGAAAATATCTGTTGCCTTTTAGTGTGTGTTACAATTTTGCAGTGAATGGACCAGCAGAAGTAGTCTATAATAAGACCCATGTATGGCAGTTACGGTTTGAGTTGTGGACAGAGGAATACAAAAAAATGCCTTTAAATTGCCCTTTTGTGTTGGTTAAACTGAAAACATATTTACTTAAGTGACAGAAATGGCATAACAAAAATGTGAAAGTGGCCTACTGACTCTTAGTTAAAATCAGATGTTAACAGTTCATTCTGAACGAAAATAGTACTAAAAGATCCCTTATTGTGATCCCTGCATTTTCACTCAATTATTACACCAGTTTCAATGCTATTTATAAGGTAGCCTATATGGTAGATTTCCTAGTGTGCATGATAACCGCAGCAGTCAGGCAGAGTTACATATGCCTCTCCAGCTCATCTTTCACATGTCTGAACATGCTAGGAGAAAGCAATGCATCTCCTTCATCCACACAGTAAAACTCTGCTGGTACACTATTGCACTCTGGGACCAAGTGTTACCTTGATGCCCACTGTATGTCTGTAAAAACTTTTAGCATGACACCTCTACAAGAGCTGCATTGAACAGCCCCAGTAAACAAAATATATCAGAAGTTAACCGTAGTTCTCCAGCTAAACTGACACATGGCCAAGGGCACAAGTTCTTTTATTTCCCATTCAAAACTATAACTTTGTCATCGCTGCACATCTTTAGGCATTTCAAGTGTAGACATACTCCTGATGGCTTCTCTGTGGATCAGTCTGCCAGAGAAGTTCTTTCCACAGCAGGGCCTCTATTTTGCAACTTCTGCTGTAGACTGCCATCATCAGATCTAACCAGAGAGTTGGAACAATCACTGACTCAACACTGCCATCTAATGGGTTTCATTCGACAGTCAAGAAGTCAAAAGAGGACACATCCAAGACAATTGGTCTTGAACCAGACCCCTAAAAAAAAAAAAACAATCTTAATGACTGACCTAATTGGTCTTCTCATGACCGATCAGTTGGATGGGTTCTATTAAAGGAAACCTTGCATAGAGATTTAGTAATTAGCAGAGAGGTAGTTGACGTGAGAAAAATCGATGTCTTTTAGAGATAGCTGAGTGTTCTCTCTGATGAGTGTGGAGGGGATTGAGGCAGTTAGACAAGTTGAAACATTAAATTATTGGTTAATATTATTTGCCCCACCCACTGGTGCTTGTTGACCAGTTGCATTTTTTAAAGAAGGCCAAAAGTAACCACATATTGACTATACATTACAGTTTAGTCTTTAAATATGATAAATTGTGCTTAATGGAAATAAAGTTAAAATAGGTTAAACCCCCCCCAAAAATTAAATTTTGATTTCAATGTCAAGTTTAATGGCATGACCTCTTCGAGATTTCATGGTTTTAATGGTAATATATCAGCCTGTGTCCTCAACTAACCTGAGATACTCATTCCTTAGCAACTGCAACACAAAAAGTTGAGTCTACAGTCTTCAAGGCACAACACATGACTATCGTGATTAGTTTGTTTGGATTGCATGCAAGGACCACATGCCTTAAATTGATTTGTTAAAGGACCAGATTAGTTGCGTGAGTAAGAGTCGAGTGTACAAACTGCTCCTGCAAAGCAAAAGCCCTTCATTAGTAACAGATGCTCAGATACTTAGAAGGGGCCGGTTATGGTCTGGATGCAGCAAGCATTGTATGACAGCTCAGCTCTTTGCATGAGTTTGGGGAACAATATTTATCTAAACTTACACGCATGAATTTCAGTATTATTTTTAGGCTCTCAAATTATCGATATGGTTCCAAAAATGTTTTATGAAGCAAAATGTTTGGAAAAACATTCATTACCTGCATACAAAGAGAACTACCGCAATCGAAATACTGTGCACCACTGGCAGTGGAGCTCCCATAGTTTTAAATGACTAATGAATCTCATCTCCCAGAACCTGTGCTGCCAAATCTCACTCTGCCTCAGGACTTCTTTGGCCATAGAATCAATAGCGAGAGAAGAGTAAAGTGTTTCACTGGAGCCAGCTGGTTCAGTTCAGGATTGTTTGAGCAGGACATGTCCAGTTTGGTAGTCCTTTAGAACTCTGATCAAAGAACAATCAGTACTGTCTGTGGAAAAGGTGGTCAACCCACTCTAGCTCCTAACACGCTCTAGCCAGGCACTCAAGGCCTGTGACTAGAGCTGGACGATCCATCATCTATACAGGTATATTTGGATTGCAGGTTTTTTTGGCCACAATACACACACCATCCAAAACAAAATGCTGGGTGCTTTGGAGTTTTCAACAGTTTAAAACTACATAAAGTTCACTTCCTGACTATCAGGTTAATGTAAACCGTATTTAAGAGCAGTCAGTCAAATCTAATTAAAACCATACACTCTCTCAGCAAAGAGTAACCATATTTATGGAGAATGGGTTCCTTAAATTGTAATGATGCAATCGCTCAAACACCATACTAGAGTTGGAAAATATTTTAGGATACAAAATATTCAATAACGCTCAGCACTGGCTGTGACAACTTTACTCTCCATTGAAAGTGAAAAGCCCAGCCATGCTGATGGCCCAGGCAGGCCTGAAAATCTTGTTTTTGGGATCTTACAACCTAATCTAAACTGACTACAATAAACAAGACTTTGTTGCCTGTGGTGTTGTGCAACATGGAACTTTAACAGTTGTGAGACAGCAAAGGAAATTAACCGAACTGAGCTAATTCTCCCAACTGTTTTTCTGTGCTTGGAGCTTTAAAAAAGGCCCCAGTATACAAAACAGTATCCAGACCCTTGTCTAGCTCATATGCTGACATTTAGTAAATAGTACCATTTCTCTATGCTGTCATTAAAGGGTCTGCTCAGCTGTTATCACAAAAGTCACAGACCAAAACAGCTGACTAATAATTGGATCAATCAAGCTGAATACAAAAGAGGGGCTTTCAGGCACGTTCAACTGAAGCTTGTCTGTTTATTTTGGTAAAATGGCCCATGAAAGAACACAAGTCGAACAGTCAATCAAACAATCACAATAGTTTCCACAAGACAAGTGAGATATAAACCGCTTGACTTCTATGTACATACAAAAACAATTTATACTGTGTATAAATATAGGCGGAGAAGAGATTGACGCCTTGGCTCCCCAACATCTGCAGTACAAAGCTTGAAAGAGAGAAGCTCCTCTGAAATATGCATGACCCAAACTAATCCTCAACATAACTTTTAAATATTTGGGCCAGGTCCCTGCTTCCGCTATCTCAATAAGATTAACAAATGCAAAGACACCTCAATCAGTTGCATCCAAGATAAGTAATTACTAAATTAAATGAACCTTTACCCTGCCTTGGATGCTCATTCTTCCAGTGGAGATGAATGGCCTTGGGTATTGATATCAAGTAATGGATTGAAACTTTGTTTTAACTGCAGATAGGGCTAGATAAAACAACAAAAAAAAGAAAAGAAAAAAAAGCGCCCCTGAACCTCTCATTTTTAAACGGGTATGTGAAGTTGTGAGTCACCATGCAGCCACTGTGTACATGATCCTCGTCACATGCTCAGCACTCAAGCCGGGTGTATTGGCAACAGCTTTTTAACAAATATGCTGAACAATCACTGCATGTTCAGAGGAATTTGAGTGATAAACAACTTATCGCTTGGTTCCTTAATGAGAATGAAACGTGCACTGAAGTAGCAACAATTTTCTTTAAGAAAATACATAAGTGTGTAATAAGAAGCAGAGGATTGAGGAGTGTATTGATTATGTACGTCGCAATCCATTGTACATTCCCTCATTTTCTCAACTTCTGTAGGCGCTAGGGACAATTCATTTAGCTTTCTTCCATATTTAAAAACTTAAAATCAGAGATAATGCTGGGAAGCAAGGGGGGGAAAGGGTCACCCCTTCTGGTAGATGTTAAGTATGGAAAACACTAAATGGGAGGAGGTATTGGACTGGGCTTTGTTGACACACCCCATAACGAAGTGGCCCTCGAGTAAAAGTGTATGTTGGCGGGCCATCATGTCCTGCAGAGGGCGTTCAGAATACGGAAATGAGGGCGAAGACTCCATAGAGCAGAGCGCAAGGGTAGGCCACCAGGAGCTGCTGACCATCCATTGCTAAAGCGGAGATGAAGATCTTGGAAGCTGAGAAGCTGCACCAGCCAATGATGGCAGCTGTTAAGACGATACCCAACATGCCTCTGAAATACACAGATCGTCAAATTAGAGGAGTTACTCTGAAAAGTCTCTCCATACCAGGCTTTCTTGTATCAGCATAATTCAAAGGAAATGGACTGAATACATTGAATACATTTTCAAATATAAGAAAAAAGTTGGAGCCTTCTCCACTGAGGGTAAGAGCAGGAAAATGCCATATTTAAGGGCATTTTCTGTACAGGATGCACACTCATTTTCACTTAGAAAATCAATAATACATGGCATTTGACCTAGTGTGCATAAAACAGTATGAATAAACAAGTGTATGCAACATGCTGTTACTTACAGCAAGCGAGACCAGAAGGAGACTCTAAAATAGGCATAATCTTGTAAAGTACTAAATAAATTTAAATAAGTGTTTTTCTACTCAAAACTAGATTCATGTGCCTCAATTAACTGAATATATGTGTAGCTAACTATTTAGCATTGCTTGCATCAGCCACCAAGCTTATATTCCATGGTCACGTTGTACGTTGTGACACCTTTCTCTGTTCATCAAGCCAAAGGTGATGTTACAAGAATGCTAACTACCAGCCATTATTAGCATGCTGCTTACAGACATAAATGTACTTACTGCAAGGAGAAGAGAACACCAAAGCTGGAAAGGAGGATCATGGGTAGCAGACAGTAGCCCAGAACACTGGCCACACAGCCGAATGAGACGCCGGTCATGCTCATGAGATTGAGGAGGCAGTACATGCCCAGGCAACCAATGGCACTGATTCCATACACATAGCCAAACTGGATCTTACCCGTCTACAGCACAAACACAGAATGAAACGTAGTAAGCTTTGCTGCTGGTTGTATAGGACCACGAAAGACCATGAAACTTCTAACTTGGTCCGAACATTTAGTCCTTAAACCATATCCTTATAATTAGAAAAAGACTCCAGTACTTAGTCATCCTAGCCACTTACAAGCAGTAGTGTGGCCCCGAAGGCCAGGCAGAACACCATTGGTCCAGCCAGATCCGTTTCATTCATTATGCTGCCATCTGCTGCCTTCATTGGGTGTAGCACTGTTAGAGTTTTCTGCCAAATGTGGTCAAAGTTGATTCCCAACTCTGAAAGGCAAAGGGGACATGATCCAATGACCAATTTGTGTCAGAGGTCAGTCAAAACTGGGTCAAACTGGAAGTTAATTCATTACTGTAAGCAAGCTTTTAAGAAGAGTGGCATGACATGAGATCACTAAAGACCCAATGTTCCAAAACAACGGACTAGAGAAAAGGAACAAAAAACAATAAAAGCTAAATCAGAAAGAACCGCAGTTCAGTTCTTTCTGTGTAAATAAATAAGAAAGCTAGCATAATCGGTTCTAATTTAAAACACTAACATATTTGCTCGTTCTGAACGAGCGATTACAAATATCATTGCAAGTCCAAAACAAGTCCAAGACAAAAGAAAAACATTTCAATTTGAGCCTCAAACCATGTCTCTCAACGCCACCATCAAAATCCAGCAATGTTCAAAGCCTAAGTGAGCACGCAGCTCTTAAAAGGGCCTGTCCACTTCCAGTCTTAGCCTCGGTCTCAGCCAAGGTGCCCACACGATCACTCAGCATCTGACGTTTATAGTAAGCTAAGCTGGCCACAGTTATTCAGATGTTCTGAGTGAAAGGCCTTTCAGAGCAAGGCATGGTTGATGGTGAGAAGTTCATGGTGTCTTTTATTTAGGAGCTCTTGGTAAGAATTTTGTTGCACTTAAGTGGGATATTCTCACAGGTTTGCTAACATTTTAGCTGTTGCTAAAATACTAATTTGCTTCCTGCATTTGCCTTGAGGTCCGTATAATGGTACTTTGCTGTCAAAGTAGTTGATTCTTGCTCACATTAAGATCCATCACACACTGACTAGCTGGGATCAAACCTACTTATCCAAGACAAATGTTTTTGATGCTCTTTACTCCAACTTGAATCTAGCTGTACCGTGGCTTTAAAAAAATACCATTTTTAAAAGTCCTTTAGACTTAAAAGTTTAGACACAGACTTTAAAGTTTAATATACAAAGTATACACATACGTCAGCACACTGCACTATCTCTGTGCTCTGCTGAATGCGACTCGTGATTCGTGACCCATTTTAAGCACAGTAATGAGGAACTGGGACAGCTTGTCTTAACTAGGACTACCTGCCTTCAAGGGTGCAGGGATATGGGCTTGAGATCACATAGAATATGTACTCTGGCTGAGCTTAAGAGCTTCTACAAAGCAATGAGACATTCTTAAAACTCTGGCTTTTGCTCATGGCAATGAGTTACGTATTGAACTGCATAAATCTTCCAAATATGTGACTGACTGCCAGGCAGCATGGTTGAGAAGATATCAGCAGTGGCACTGAAAGGTGGTCAGTGGTATATCCAAATCAATAAAGCAATAAGGGGGGTAGAAAAAACATGTGACATCACAAATGCCCCACAGGAAATGAAATGCCTATAAAGTGAGGATTGGGCGAGTCTCCTAGGTAATGGATTTCTCACAACAGTGTTCAAAAGCAAACCACTCTCAAGAGAACACACAGACCTGGAATAAGTTATACCAAAGCTGCCCCAGATAAATTATGGCAACCCTACACCTAACCTGTTCCATTGCAGGTGAAGCTCAAGTGAAAAAATATTACTGAACACAATCAAATCCCCCAGCAAATATCAAAATGCATTTGTTTTAGCCTTGGAGCTATGAGGTTTTGTTTTACTAGCAAGTACAATAATAATAATAATAATAATAATAATAATAATAATATTATAAACATTGTTATATAATAAATTATTTTACCATAAGAATGCTGACTTTTCAACAAGACCTTTTACAGGGGGTCCTTGGGTTACAACACAATTGCTCCTACGACAACGATTCAGCCCGAATTTTAGTGTTAGTCAAAACATACCCTAGCCTAATTCACTTACCGATCCTAACACAGCTGTAAAATCATAGTCTAGAACATAAAAACAAAACTAAGCCACAGAAAAAGGAAAAGGACATGAATGTACTGTACTTGTACATTGTACTGTACTGGGGCACGCCAACACAGCGTTATTGCGTATTCTTCCACCGCGCGCCCACGTTGTCTGTAAGTGGTAATCCAAGGACCCCTGAATTTAAACCTGAACTACATCTTAAATATACAGGAACTTTTCACCAGCACCATTAACAGTATAACTGTCACTGAGTGTGCGACAGTATAATTAAAACAGATGGCAACCCCATCCTTATCATTGTCAATTAATTTAAAGTACTGTGTGCAAAAATAGACAAGGAAAACCCTCTCATTACCTATGCACATAGACCAACATAGCTATTGATGACAGGCTGTCAGATGGCACAGACAGCTATATTTTGACTGTCACCATTTTATGAAATTTACAACTAGCCTCTGATAGCTTTACTACTTGTCCTTACATACAACAAACAAATCAGTCTCCCTTACCCTCCAAGAGTGGTGGCTCATCCTCAAAGCTGGTGCTGTACATGGACTGTGAGGAGGCGGGTGTGAAGGCAGGTGTGGGTTGGTAGATCTGGCCTGTGTAGGGCTGCTGTGGTTGCATCATCCCCGGGGGTGTCGAATAGCCCATAGGCTGTGAATAGTCATACTGACCATATGACCTGTGTGTAAAGTAAAGAGCGGCCCCTTATCGTCATGTGTGAGCACAGAACACCACAGCACACAGTGTGAACAATGTGAAATTCTTTCTCTGCAATTAACCCATTCGCCAAGTGAAGCAGTGGGATACCACCAATGAGGGGTGCCCAGGGAGCAGTGTGTGGGGGACGGTACCTTGTTCAAGGGTACCTCAGTGGTACCATTAGCAGTCCTGGCACACACACAAGACTCAAGGCTTAAATGCAACAAAGCAATATTTTATCAGCCACCCTCTATGCCATTTTTCATTGGTCAAGTTCTGAACACAGAACCACTGGTGACCACTCATTTTGGCAGGGGATCATTCGCAATACAGGAACGACTGATGTAGTATGTGTGGCTGTAGTATGAGTATTGGTCAAAGCAGCCAAGTCTATATACATGTTGGTGCCAGGTTGAAACTAGTCCACCACTCAAACATATCCAAACCAAGAATGACTCTGTGTTCAGAAACTGAAACAAATTGTGTCAACAGCCAGTGGTCTGTAGATAAATCTACAGAGTATGCGCTTCTATGAGAGTGAAAGAATGTTACAACCATTAGTGCTTAATAGCAATTCTAAGCTGATGCTAAATATTGCAGGATAAATCACACAGCAGTCTACCAAGCATAGTTTTGTGTAGGGTGATTTTTGTTTTTGTCAATGAGACATACTTGTATGGGTCCTCTGTGTTGCTGTAGCCATATCCTCCTGCGTTTTGGTCATCGACACTATAACTAGACTGGTAGAAGTCTGTGTTGAAGCTGTCAAACCCTGACATTGCAAGTTGCCTACTAGAAGAGAGAAGGGAAAAAAAGTGTTAGCTGTACATCCCTCAATGCAGTGTAAGAAAGGTTTAGGCACGATTCTAAGTACTTGGCTAAGCTACAACAAATGTAGACAACTCTTCTGACTCAAGCACAAGCTAGTTAAGACACGTAATTGTAGTACAAACATTTAAAATAACTTTCAATGAGATTTGTGCACGAACTAGATGTTCGAAGGCTAAAAGGCAGCGTTATACGAAGTGACGAAGTAAGTCTCAAGGTAAACTGCATAATAAGGCTTAAAGAGTGTGCACTGTGAAAGTCTGTTTTAACTCGATAACGCCTCTAAATAACGTATAAGATAAGATAAGATAAATTTCTTTCTTATCTTATCCGTTATTTAGAGGCGTTATCGAGTTAAAACAGACTGTCCAGCAGGACGAACACGTCCTGACGCAGAAATCCTTGATGGCCTTAGCTACCGAGTGTCTCAAGTTATTATCTGGCCTTGCAAGAACATGAACAAAGCTACCTGGGATGAGAACGGCCAGGCAGGGGCAGGTAAAATTGCAAGTTAAAGTAGTTTACTCAATGCTGTCAGTGATTGTCTTTGAGTTGCAATTTGGTGTGAAAGCTTCATTACCAAAAGACCTAGCAACTTATAAGCTACAGAAAAAGACACACGAACGCTCCCGTTAATTACGATTTTAAAGCTGGTTTTAAAAGAAACTCGGAAAGGTTGTTAGATGGAAACTGTTATTAGTGTTTGCGCTAGGAAGCTAACGGACCTTCTATACGGCTTCAAACCCTCACTCCCAGCGCACTTGCTCCCTGAGTAGGAATACAACTAAGGTCTACACAAAAGTGACATTCTGGCACCTTAACACATCTCTATTTTTCCCTCACAACCCTCTGGAAAAGCAGTCTTACCTGGACTGAAGAGAACCGCCAACTTGCCTAACTACGTGTCAAAAAAAGAAATTGTTACAGCCTTTCCGGCGGCGCCTGGTCATAGGGACGGAACTGAGAACTGCAGAATATGAAAGAACCCATCTACCCCTGCAGGTGGGAGTGTGTACTGCACGGTGCTACCGCAACACACTGAAAAACCCGCCATAAAATTTAAATTCACATATTAAAAATAGTGACTCCAGCAGAAGTCAAGAAGCTGCTACCAAAGTGGAGAGTTATAAATAACACGTACCGCCCCCCCAAAAAGAACAGAGATCCCTTTTAAAAATAAGAAAGTGCATATTAGCATGTGATAATAGCACAATCTTTGTTTTTCTGCATCATTTTAGATAAAACGCTCCAGGATGAATGTGAAAGACATGAGCAACAGCAAACAGTTCAACTGTTGTTCAACAGCAAAATAAAACAAGTAATACCATTTTAAACATGGTGAAAAAAGGTCTACATTTGCATGCTAATTGGCTACAGCTAAAAGTAACTTCATGAAGGTAGCTTAACAAAAACCTGTGAAATGATAATTAAAGGAGTATTTCACCAGTTATTTAAAACATTTAAAAGTCCACTTCAAGCTGAGCTTAGTAGTTAGCATCTACACCTTTACCATTCATGTATATCAAAATATGTTTTAGGCCAAAAGTTGATCTCAAGCTACCGTAAAACAAAATCTCAGATATCTGAAAATCTCAGATATTGGAAAAGTCTGTGGAATTCCCCTTTAAAGTATATGAAATGAAATATTTCTAGATTGTATAGTGTACTTTTTATACGGTCCTGTTGGTATAGTATTTTATTCTATTCTATCGTTCTTAATTTTTGCCGCTCTTACTTTTGTCCTGTCCACTTTCGGCCATGACAATGCAAATTTCCAACTGGTGGGACTAGTAAAGGTTTATCTTATCCTATGTGTAACTGCAGTCCATAACCTGAATGGCAATGCATAATATATTTGAAAGATGCAGATGCAAGCACATGCAAGCACATCACACAATACAGGTATATCCATTAATACTTGATAGATACTTCATGCTCGATTTATATCCAGACTCTTCATATCAGACTATACACTCTGTATTTACACAATGCAACAGAGTACTTTCGTTACATGGGCCTGTTGAATACTAAAATGCCTGTCACGCGCGCTCATAAATAGCTTGATGGGAAAATGTGTTAAGTAGGCCTGCATAAATCATTCATAATCATTTCGTGCAAACTATGTGATGGCAGTTGCATAAAGGAAGCATGATGTTCTGGTGTCAAGAGACACTGAAAATACCATGCTATTAGAAATCATTCCCTTTATTTTGTGGATTGACACAATAAGGGTTGTCTTAGGAGGTATTTGTTGTCACATGCAACATGGTAGTAAAAAGTGTGTGTGGTTCTGGGGCTATTTCAGAAGATGTGGTAGAAAATAGGCCTCCTTTCGTGGCACTGATCCTCAAGTATACACTGCATATTTCAAAAGCTTTTCGTGCAGTGTGTGTAATCTTTGACTGTGGTGCCTTCTCCAATGCACTGAAGTGTGAGGAAATGCTGACCTGTTCAAAGAAGCTCCTGTAACAAGTGTAGAGTAACAGGAGGGCAGCCCACTCAGCTTGGGAGGTGCCTGAACATTTTGAGAATTTTTAAAAGTGCTTTTATTTTTTAGTCATTTATACACACAACCCTCTGCTGGTCTTCTGGTTGTGAGGCGCAGCTGTGCTTCAATAGCTGTTTCTTGGGATCAAAGTATATGGTAACCTGTAAAACCCAAGAAGGGTGAAGACTTGTTTAAACAAGATAATTATATTCCTAAACTGCCACAGGAACAGGTGAATACTAGTAGTTTGGAAGGAGTTTATCTGCTTTAGACAACATTCATGTGAATAAAACAGCTGAACTATTTTATTAAAAAATATATTATTCATGAAATTATTTCTAATTTTATATCCAATCTGGAATTTGTATGTGGTCAATACACTCTTCAACTAATTAAAAAAAAAAAAGTTTTTACTTTGGTTGTATTGTTGATGGAAGTAAAAAAAATATATCAGCTGACATTTTGTTTTTATTTTTATTTTTTTACTTTAGTTTTTACTTTTGTCTTTATATCAGCTGGGTGTTTTTACTTTATAAGGCCCATAATCTGCCTACTTGCATTAATTTTTGTCTTTTTTTTTTTACTGTTCCTCTAAGGCTGATATTGGTACATAACATTTGCTGCCCTGTATTGTACTTCTTTCATTAAGCAGTCTGGGTTTAAACACTCCCTATAACTTCATCACAAACCCAAATGTTAGGTTAAAATTGCCTTATTAAGATCTTCTTTGTATTATGCTCTATTAAGATCTTCTTTGTATTATGCTCTATTAAGATCTTCCTTGTATTATGCTCTGTGTTTTATTATCATTTCACTC
>JBBJLS010000023.1:2080151-2090834 GCA_037577275.1 Bryconaethiops microstoma
TATAAAATCCCTGTTAGGACTTGTGGCCTTTTATTGTGCCTTGTTCTGCACTGAAGCAGTGTGACTTCATTGTGAATGGGCAGAGATAAGCTGCTGTACACTGAATACATGCATTTATCACAAAACATCACAAAAACACTAAATTCAGAACGGGCAGTTTTTACAGCTTAGATTCTATGCATGGACTGGAGCGTTAGTGGAATTTTCAGAAACTTCAACACTGTGAACATAATAATTTAAACTCTCTTTTAAAAAAAAGCAAGACAAAGTGACTAGAAAAAGACTCTTTAAAAAAACATAACAGAACTACACAGACCAGCCTGTCAGGTTCATAAGACACTCTTTAAACACAGAGTATTTAATAATTAACTATATGAATGTAAATGTAAACAGCTTCTCATTATGTATCAGAAAATGTACTTCAAATTCTGAACCATGTTAGTGCCAGTGAACTTTGTCACAGGCCCTAGCTTAGTATGCCAGGTCATTCCAACAACACCAAGAGAAGGGCATAACATGGACAGGAAGTGGGGATCGTGTGACGTGATGTGGACAGGGTGGTTAAAAAAAAGCATGGAAAGACAGAGTGGTGTGGTCCTGTTTAAACTAATTTGCCCACTGAGGGGATGAGCCATGACAGCTCGGATGCTCCTCTTGTTAGGTGCAGCTGCTCCCCAGTTCAGTCCATCAGGGGACCTGCCACTGAATCCAGCATCTGCATTATTCACAACGGGAGAGGGAGAAGGAGAGAGAGAAAGGAAGAGGAAGAGGGAGAGTGAGAGTGAGAGAGAATTATAAAATGTGCTGGTATAGCTCCGTATACAGAGGGAAGTTAACTTAGGCAAGTTAATTCATTTACTCAACATCTCTATTTGCCTTAACTGACAGCATTGTTCATTTAATGGACACTTGCACAGTGGAACATCTTAAGGTCTGTTACTTTACATTATTAGCTCATGTAAAGTTTATTAGATGAGCTCTTGGAAGGACAAGGGTCTAAGTGAATTCAGAAATTAACCTTGGGAGCAGAGATTGCCTACAAATCATTGCAACCTGATTTATTTTAGCCTTCAGTGCCCCCCATCCCCCAAGCACAAAAAGAAAATGACAGAAACAGCAGTTTATAAGCAAATTCCCTACTACAAAGCCTGTCCACTCTGTGGTCATCTTGGCAAAGCCCTGGGCAGTTGTTTTCAGTCTGACCCAGACCAGAATTCTATCTCACATTGTTATCAATATTATTTGATGTATATGATAAAAGTGTCCAAGAGAAATCAAGAATCTGTGGCATAATTGGAAAATTGCATCATCCAACCAACCTAAACAGGCTGGAAATATTGGTTCTACCAAGTATTAATTAGAAGATCTGAAAACAAAGAATGAATTTTGACTGAAATTTTACTTGCATACTGGTTTTCTATGCAGCTGTAACAAAGTGTCATCAGTAATCCAAACAAATCTGAATATATCTATTGTTTGAAGTCTATAGATGTATTGTAGCGTCACAGCATTTTTTGTAGCAATCTATAAATTTTCATACGTTTAAGTGCTAAATTATTAAGAATTTTAATTTACTAATTTTGTAAGATAAATATTAATGTCAGCCACATTTACATATAAAAATGAACTATAAATGTTTTGGTACTGTGGAGAGAAACACAAAGAAAGCGTGTCTTGTGATGGTGAAATACCGCTGTACTGGCAGGAGGCGAGAGGTTTGAAAGTAGCCAATCTGAGAATGCTATTTATTTCTCCTTGCTGCTGATTTGATGCAGCTGCAGTCCAGAATTTCCCACTGGAGCATCTCGAGTGTTTTTCGTTTTGTTCTTCTTAAAGCCCTGTATTTGTATTACTGTAAATTAAATGAATTTATTACTCTATTTACTGCTTATACCAAAGAAAACGATAGCATATACCAAAGAAAATGCCTGTGCATGAATTACAGTACAATCTATACAGGGGCAATGTCAGTATTTCCATTTTAGCACTGCTGGAGTTCAGTGAAAACTGTACGGTACAGATATGGGTTTACTTTTACATTTTCTTTCAGGGTAATGTATTAAGCTTAAAAATGATAATATATGGGAGCATATTTAGGGGATAAAATATGGGAGCATATTTGGGGGATATTTAGGGTTTACACTAAATTGCATTTTTAGGCTTTTTTTTTTACCACATCACAACAACGTGGTTTTTCACTATACGCGGGTGCTCTTTTAATGTAACCCCAGCTTACTGTATTCACAAAAATCCAATTTCAACCGTATTTGAAAAAAATTCCATATTTGTTTTAAAGTACAAAGGCCCAGGAGGCCTCCATGCTTATTTTTGATTTGCCAGTGACAATATCATTCTTCATCTCAGGAGAAATTTTTGAAGAATGGATATGGTACTCTATGTATGTACACTCCTAATGTTAAGGTTGCAAAAGGCGTTCTTTGGAACATTCCCATCAAAGAAACCTTCCAATGATGATCCTTTAAAGAAACATGTTTATAAATGTGGTGTGAGAGTTGTGAGAGATGTGAAGTACATTTGTTAAGGTAACAGATCAGTATTTTAAGCAAATTGCAGATTTCCAAAACAGCAGCAGGTGCAGTAATTAAAAAACAAACCTGTTCGTAACAAATTTAGCAACCCGTGTTACTCTGAATATGTACACATATTCATGTCTTAGCAGAGGCACGATGGATTGTTCTCACCTGATCTACACTATCACTGGTAAGGGCCCATTAAAGAATCTGTGTGAATTAAAAACTCACAATCTCTATTTGATAAAGACTTAGTGTGTGCCTGGGATGCAATGCAATGATGCAGAATATCCCCCTTCTAAAATGGGCCTACCTCCAAGAAGGCATGACTTTGAAGCACAGATCACTTAAATAAACACCATATCTCAGCTGTGTGGTGAGTCGTTCGTGCCTATGAAAAGTTTTTTCTGTTGGCACTGGGTTTTGTGGACACAATGCGTGTGTGCAATTCATATAACATTTTGCTCCAGGCCAACTTACACCCAAGAAGATTCTTAAAAATAATAGTGCCAGAAGGGTTCTTTGATGCTCATGAGCACCACTTTTGTTTTATTAAAGAATCTTTCAACTGAACAGTTTCAACTGATTACATTTAAAAACAAACTAAGTCCCCTCTTATCTTGCACATTTGAGCATTTTCCCTTGAAACATTCACTTGAAACAAAGACAGTGTTGTTAAAGGGTCCATATTGTAGATTTTTCTTAAATTATATTCTTATTTGTCTTGGGGTACACTTATATAGTTGGTGTGGGTTTTATGTGACAGAAAAGTCAGGATTAATTTTATATGACCAGCTTCTCTTTAACCTGGTCTGTGATGGACGCCACTGCACATTGGTTATGTTTTTTAGCATAATTATTTAAGTATAGTTAACTATAATTTCATTATGTTAATTACATTTTTGATTAATTATCTTAATTTATTGACAGCTGAGTCATTTGTATAGGTGCACATATTTCATTTGTTCAGTTGTGTAATTCTTTTCTTTTCTTTTGTGGAGTCACCCCATGAGTTGAGGTCAACCGGTGATGGGGAAACAGCTTCCCCTATACCTTGATTGTTGCTGATCAACACTGGACCCAACCATCCACTGAACCTCAGAAGGTGGGGGGATTGATTTATTTACTTTAGTGTTTAAATTGTAAAGTATTCATTTGAGCTTTGCTTTATTGTTTGTTTTCACTCAGTTTAGATTTTTGTTCTGGTAGATGTTCAGATGTTTTAGTGTTGTCTTGATGTTTGTAGTCTTGTTTGTTTTCCCTGTGGTTTGTTTAGTGGCCTGATCACCCACTATAAGTATTGTCTTTGTGTTGGTGGTGGAAGATGTTTGTTTAACATGTGGCAGTGGTTGGTTTGAGTTAACTTGTTACTTTGCTTATGTTTGCTTTATGTTGAGTTGCTGTTGATTTTTTGTAAGTAAAGACATTTTTGACTTTTTAAAAATCAGACTCCACTGGTTCTTTTGTTGGTCCGTCACATGGTCCTTAAAACAATCCCTTCCCTTAAAAAAATGTTTTTATTACTGGGGCTTTAGAATGGATGTATTTAAATGAGTTCTGTTCTGTTCTTCAGCATGACTGGGTGGGGCTAAATTATAGACATTTTGGTTTTTGTGACATCACAGAAACAATGAGTGTAAAATGGGCTATTTTTGCATCTTAATTTCCATATATGGTCCATATAGACTGGACAATGAGTGTTTACTACATTAAACACCTTCAAGAAACACATACAAGAAAGCAAGGAAAACATAAGATGGACCCTTTAATTAGATGATTAGTTGGATCAGGTGTCTTGGGAGTACCTAAGACTCCAAATAAAACGCAAGACTCCTGCATTGCCCCCAGGACCAGGATTAGGAACCAGTGCTTTATTTACACTGTTCTGTATGCTCCTGTTAAACAACATGGGGCATTGGACTGGATAAGTATAAGTATGATCATCTCTAGGAACTTCAAAGCCAATTTAAAAACCTTCATGCTTGCTGGTCTCAGAATCCTTCTACTTGATTCTTTCGGGGAAAACTGGCGTGACATTCACTCTGTGGCAATCACATGAAAGCTCAGCTGTTTCTGGACATTTTGACACATCAACTATTACTAAAGTGAAGGTGAAGCAAAGGTTCAGTTCAAAAGACTTGAAATTAAATGAGGCGCTTAGAGCCACAAAATCTGCCTGCATTAAAAAAAAAAACAAGGCAGTCACTTCTCACATTAGGCCACAAGGGTCAGCTCTTAACTGTGTAAATGTTAGCATTGAACAGCATGCCTGGGAGGTAGCGAAATAATTGTGTGGTCTGCTTGTTCTTTAGTCCAAGTGTAGGTCTGTGGAGTACATATTCACAGTGGTTTGTGAGTGGTTTTGTGTTTGCTATAGCAAACAGGGCCGACAATTATCAAAATCCATCACCCATGACTCTCATTTCGGGCAATTAATGCCACGAAAAGTTGCAGACTGACTTTGACAAGCTCCCCTTTAATCATCAGCCATTGGCATGCAATGTTAACATTTAGAGCTGCCTGTCAAACAAATGAGCATGGGCCAGCATTTGAAAAATTATTAAAACACCCTGCTTGATTTGTTCTCAAACCTCACTATTTAGCATAAATAACTCAAAACAAGAATTAAAGGATATGCAGTTTGGTGTTTGTGTGTGTGTGTGTATGTTTGATTTCTGCATTTAACTGAGCCACCTTATAATTAATACATAATTTCTCATATTTCCCAAAATCTGGACAGGACTACATGTGAGATAAAAAGTCATTTTAAGTGGAGAATTTTTCACAGTGGAGGTGTTGGAAACCAGATATCTGAAGTGTGTAACAGTTCCTTCTCATGAAGTTTTTACTAGGGGTCTCACACAATTAAAAAAATTAATCTAGTTAATTACAAGCTCTCTAAATAATCTAAATCACACACATTTTGCTGTAAAAATATTTAAAAATTTAAATGAATTTTGGTATATGAGTGAATGAATAATCAACATTACAGACTTTCAACATCTCCATTTAATAACTGTTTTTACACTGTTCATGCACAGTAATGGTCACAGCAATCAAAAATATGACAATAATAGAACTATGTACATCTGTAAGGTGCAGTTTAAAACAAATGCTACCTTGAAATTTATACAGCTGCCAGTGTCCCAAGGTAGCACAGATTCATGAGACATTCATGGCACTGAATCCCAAGACTGTGGAACTGCACATGCGCAGAAGGGCACGGTAGCACATCTGGATGGGTAGCATGTTTCAACAGAATACTGGACCGGGTTAATGTAGTAATAGACATACTACTATTTCACCATTATCAGCATTATGTATGATAATCAGAAGACACATGCAGGATGTGTGTCTATGCATGTGTGTCTCATTTCTGCATTTGGCCTGCTATGTTGTTCCTATTTTCTCTGAGTCTTGTTGTCTCATGTCTCCACCCCCATACCCATCTGAGCCTGTTTCTCTTTGAACTGCTCCACAAGGCCAAATTGTTTTCTATAGCTTGTGAATTCAGACAGATTGCTCACAGCTAAATGAGCAGTGTTTGCCGCTTTAATAGTGCTTTGGTCAATTATCTTACATGGCTTTAATAGAAGAACGACCTAAAGGAGGGTTCCACTGAAGGACTACATGCTAAAAGCTCTCAAAGGCACATACAGGCATACACAAAACATTATTTCCCCTCAGCTGTCTTCAGCATAAATGAGCATCTATTGATTTTTCTTTCCTCTCTCTTATTTTGTTTTTTAGGCTTTATCTCAGACATCTGAGCTATCTGAAACTGAATCTGAAAGTGCTTCTGTCTCAGTGGGGCATTCTCTTTATGTTATCTTATTTGTCAAAATTGTTGGAGTGTATGGCCAACTTCAGAATTACAGTACCCAAGTGTTTAAATCCTCTAAAAGCTACCTCATGGGAAGTTTTTGTATGAAATGGTTATGAGTATATGGCCTGATGTCTGATACTTTGTTCTTCATAGCGTTGTGTAAAGTGACCATATTGTCATAGGTAAACACAACACAGCACACAGTGTGAACAGCACAAAATTCTTGCATTAAAGTCAGGAACACAGCACCCTGGGAGCAGTGTGTGGGGATGGTACCTTACTCAAGGTTAACTCAGAAGTTCCACTAGCAGTCTTGGGATTCGAGCCCATGACTTTAGGTAATATGAAATATTTATGAGTATATGGCCTGGGGCATATTCTCTAAGCACAAGGCTACCAGGAGCAGCTGGTAGCCTATTGGTTAGGGCATTCGTCCTGTGACCAGGAAGTCATGGGTTTGATTCCCAAGACTGCTAAGCACCTATGAGGTACCCTTGAGCAACGTACCATCCCCACACACTGCTCCCCGACCGCTGTGTTCCTGGCTGCCTGCTGCTTCAGTTGGTGAATGGATTAAATGCAGAAGAAGAATTTCATTGAGTTGTTTGTGTTTGGGCACAGCGGTTAGCAAGGCAAATAAGACGCAACTGAACAGAATGAGCCCAGACATAAACAACCCAGCACTAGGATGAGGGGGTGTGGCAGACAAGGCCCGGACAGAATGGAGGTTTGAAAGTAGCCAATCCTAAAACATTATTTATTTCTCCTTGCTGCTGATTGTCTGATGCCCTGTGATGCTGCAGTCCAAAATTTCCCCCGTGGAGCATCTTGAGTGTTCTTGTGTTTTTCGTTTTGTTGTTCTTAATGTCCTGTATTTTTATTACTGTATATTAAATTATTACTGTATTAACCCTGCTTATACCAAAGAAAATGAGCATGCATGAATTATAGTATAGTCTATACAGGGGTAATATTGGTATTTTACATTCTAGCACTGAGGGAGTTCAGTGTACAATGTACAGTGCGTATATGGGTTTACCTTTACATTTTCTTTAAGAGTACTGTATTAAGCTGAGTTTAAAATGAAATGAAAGTGTTTTGGGAGTATATTTGGGGACATATTTAGGATTTACACTATAAAAATAGGCATTTTTAGGATTATTTTTAGCACATCACAACAACGTGGTTTTTCACTATAAGCAGGTGCTCTTAGAACGTAACCCCCACGATAAGCGTCGTTTGCTGTATTTGCATTGTATGGTTCCTGTCACCACCATTACTTATAACCTTATATAGACTTGCTTATGTGATGTATGACATTATATGACATGCTGTTATGTATAAAAATTGACAAAAATAAGGACAAGGATTTAGGTGGTTATGACTCATGGCTGCTACTACTGTTGGTCACTGAGATGAGACCAACCAACCAAGTAACCCGCGTAGCGTGGAGGATAAACCCAATCGTGAGTGTAGGTAATCCACGTGCTTTGATCTGGGAACGCTTCCACCAGAATCCGCGTTCTCACACACACTGAGAAAGGTAAGAAACATGAGTTACTCATGGTCTGGTAGAGATGATCTGGCAGGATGGATGTGATGACTCAATGACTGAACAATCAACTACGTCCATACCTTGGTCTTTTATACCTCACGACGCGCTTCATTTCCGGTTCCTCTTGTGTGTTATGTTATCCGTGTGCGTGACACTTTTGAAATTCAAGAATACACTTACCCATTTTATATAGAGAACAGTACATGATCAAATACTCATGGGGAATTTTATCACCCTGGACACAAAAACATGGCACTTCTATTTTTTTTTTAATACCCTCTTCACTGTTCTTAAACTTGACCGCCATTTCTGAAATGCTCATTAACAAAAAGCACTTATATGGGTTTCAGCCTGAAGGACACAAATATACGGTTGACTGACAGAAAGGTTATACACTCTCCGTGACTCGCCTCAGTCTTCTCCTGTATTTGATTTACTGTACGACTAGAAAATGCTAAGGACTCCTAGGGGAATCTGTCCCAGGTGGTGCCCTATCCATGTACATCTTCACATCAGTAAGGTGGCAAAAAGCAAGGTTAATGGTCTCAATCTCTTTACCACTTAACAGTACCTAAAAGACTATTCTCTGTGAACTAGTGCTCAATTGCCTCCTGACATAAGGCTTTCCTGCTGACCTTAAAAAAGTGAGAAAAAAGGATCTCGATTGATGTCATCAGACAGAAGCTGCTCAACCTAAGGAGAACGATTCTGGTTTGTCATCTTACTGCTGCACTCCTTCTCTGTGTTGGAGGTTGTCAGATCAATCACAAGCGTGCAACGTTGGTGCTCCAAATAGCTACCCAACATTAGGTCCGAAGCAATAAGCTTTTGCAAGTAGTGGACTGCTAATTTAACCTTTTGAAGGCTATTTACACTCGCTATTCTGGGGCTATTTACACTTGTCATTTCATGTCCATCATATCTGGATAGATGAATATCCTCAGTCTAGATATCTAGATAGACATCTAGATAGCTATAGCTGGCCAAACATAAGGAATGGATCTCAGATAGTAAACAGCAGTGGCTCTATGCCAAGGCTCCTTGCTGAAGAAACGCCATAGAAGTGCTACATAAGTTTAATATGTCAGTTACAAGCTTCAGGTAAAACAAGGAGTTTTCTTTTTACTTAAGATATGCCTATGTTTAATATAGAGTGACCAAAAATGTGCATTGCATTACTAGACTAAGACTAACAGGAGAGCTAGCAGACATTACTTATATTATACAGGTCTGAAACCTTTTAAACTATCTTAATGCTTGTGGCCTGACCTGAAGTCCTACTTCTACACTGTAAAAACATTGAGAGAAAACAGAATATCAAAGCAAGATGATGCATTAAGATTTTACATATTTTATATTAGGAGTCATGCCTTCCAAGGTTCTCTTTAATCCCTGTTGCCCACAATCCAGTAGACAAGAGATTGATTCGCTGCTCAGAAAAGAACTAAGACTCCATATGCAAGACTATTACTGTAGTTTACCTCTGTAACATTATGCTATTCAGGATAAGAGAGTCTGCGGAATATCACAAATGTAAGTTTACCCCCTTTAAAAAAGTATAATAAGAACAAATATAAACAAGTAAAATACACTTTAAGGATGACTACAAAGGCAGCTGTTTAGAAAAATTTTCCTGTTGTCTTGACATTTGGAGTTATCAACAAATTGTAATAGTCAGAGGTTGCTATGGTATCCAGATGGTATCCAGATAATGCCCAGATTATATGCCATTTAAACTTGGCTACATAAATGAATTTTCTGAAGAAGCTGAACTTATTTTAAACAGTTCACTTGGCTGTGCATAACTTTTTAATTTCAAATGTGAACCTACGTTGTGGACAGAAGGGGAACACACTGAAATCTTTATACTTCTGGCACTGAGGGAATGAATCATGACCCACTTGCAGGAAGACCAAATGAGGCAAAAAAAGAGAGACTGAAACAAAGGGTATAACACACATTCAGACCTATGCAGCAGTGATTAATACAAGGCAAAAATGGTTTAAGGTTCATCCGAGTTGAATTAGCTCATCATTTCTGTTGGAGAGTTATGATGTGCTTTGGAGTGTGGTAATATGCTAGCAGGCTGGTGTTTCAATCTACGGTGGGGCTGCCTACCTATCTACCCATCTATCCATCTATCCATCTTTATAGATATACAGTAAACAGTAAACCACCACTTTAACACAGATCAGCAGTCATGGATTTTTTCTGAGAACCGAACTAATAACTGTTCACTGAAACCCTGCACTAATGCAGAAACTGCAGATATCCTCTGCATATTTTATTTTTCACTTTTGTTACAATATATAAATTTTCATAAATTTAAGTGCTAAATTATTAAGAAAAATATAATTTACTAATTTTGTAACATAAATAACATAAATAAATAATTAACGTAAATTCAGCTATATTTTCATATAAAAAGTAACTATAAATGTTTTGGTACTGTCCAGAGAACACAAAGAAAACGAATCTTGGGATGGTGAAATACTGCTGTGCGAGAAGTTTCAAAGTAGCTAATCCGAGAACACTACTTATTTCTCCTTGTTGCTGATTGGCTGCTGCTCGGCATCTCGCATGTTTTACTCATACAAAGAGGGGTGACATGTCTTCCACTAATATAGTGGTTCCAGCTCCCGTGCATGCATAGCATCTCAAGCCACAATTATAACCTAGAAATAACTATAGAATAACACTCCTTCACACTATTTCTCCAATATTGAAAGTGACAAACTCAGGAGCAGAGACCATTTTATCAGGGAGTTAGT
>JBBJLS010000023.1:2090934-2103840 GCA_037577275.1 Bryconaethiops microstoma
GGTAACTGAGTCCCACTCAAGCTGCATTCGCATGACCAAAATATTATTATTGGTCAGTTGGCAGTTTAACCCCTAAATCAATGGATAAAGTCGTTTTTAATCAGACAGTCATCCGGCATTAACAGTTAACATTTCTATTCACCATTCACCACCTGGGCCTGTCAACACTGCAGTCAAATTGATCATCTGAATGCTGCTGCCCTGATGGTTTAAGGGACTGCTTGGCAGTTTTCCTCAGTCGACCCAGTAGCATCCCACCATGCACGCAAAGCAATACAAATTGTGTTCTGCAAACAAGGCTCCACAAGGGAGTGATAAAACCTTTCCCTAAAGTTGATCCCCTCATGCTTATTTTATTTTTCTGGTTTCCAGCAAGGGGGCATGTTTTATTGATCTGTTATGGGCTTTTATAATGTATAGGAATCCCTGAGGAAATCATTAAGCCTCACAACAGGACACACTCCAGGAGTTTTGTAGGTCTGTAGGGGACACCGCAGTTACTTCCATGGGCTTGGGCTTTCATAAGATCTCATCTCCCTGAAAAAGAGGCCCCGGATGGAAAGGTGCGTAAAGAGCATTTACTGCTCTCAGAGCACAAACTTTTTGGAAAAACAGTGAAATTTACATGAGCGTGCAATACTTGTTTCGTACTTATCTGATACTTGTTTCATACTTGTCAATACTTGTTTCATACTTGGCAGAATACTTCAATCCTGAGAGAACAGTGAACAGAGGAATGAAATAGAGATTAAAATATATAGTGACGCTTCTTTTGAGGGGAAAATCGGATAATGTCAAAGGTTTCATTGTGAAAAATTTAATTATCCACACATGTGGCTAAGCCACAGCTAGACACATATGTAGCTGTATGCGAAAGGTTAAAAAACACAGTCAGATAAAGTGTTTTGTCAAGTATAGGTAGATCTACCGGTAATAAACTGATGCATAGCATTTTTAGTGCACCTTTGATTTGACATGTTGGATAAAATGGAGTATAAGCAATAAGATGCTTAATGCAAGTTATTCTGTAATTTACAGTTTTTTAATCTTGTACCACTTTTTCCTTGCCCCATATAAGATGAAATAGACAGGATCATATTTTAACAATACATAGAATTAACAAATGTCAACAAGATAAAGATACTTACATACATACATACTACAGTAATACCCCGCTTCTCGTGGAGGTTATGTTCCAAGAGTACCCGCGTATAGTGAAAAACGCGTTGTGTTGTGGTAAAAAAAAAATGCCTAAAATGCTTTTTTTTTGTAGTGTACACCCTATGTGTATATGCCACCCAAAATGCTCCCACTTTAATTCCATTTTAAACTCAGTTCAATACATCACCCTTAAGAAAAATGTAAAGGTAAACCTGTATTCCTACTTTACAGTTTACACTGAACTACTGCAGTGCTAGAATGTAAATACCGACATTACTCCTGTATAGACTGTACTGTAATTCATGCACAGGCGTTTTCTTTGTTATGCACTGTCCTTTTCTTTGGTATAAGTAGGGTAAATACAGTAATGATTTAATGTAATTTTTTAGTAATAAAAATACAGTGAAATGTGCGGGTAATCACCAATAATTTTTACAGTTCAATAATTTACTGTTCATCAAGTAAATTATTATTCAGGGCTTCAGGAGAAGTAGTATTGTAGTAACCCACCGGTTAAAGCAGACATTGGATAGCAACTGAGCTCAGCAGCCTTTTTTAATTTAATTTACAGTAATAATAATACTGGTGTTTAAGAAGAACAAAACGAAAAACAGAACACTACGCCTGTGAGTACAGCCATATTTAACCATCCCAAGATGTGCTTTCTTTGTGTTCTTTGGACAGTGCAAAAACATTATTACAGACATATTTTATATGGAAATGTATGTGAATGTATGTTAATATTTATGTTTCAGAATTAGTAAATTATATTTTCTTAAAAATTTAGCACTTGAATGCATGAAAAATGATATATTGCCATGAAAAAGGCAAAACGATAAGTGGAGGATATCTGCGGTTTTTGGCAACAATTAGTTTTTCGTTTGTAAGAAAATATGACTGAATCCGAAACACTTTAATTTCATTTTAAAATCAGTTTAATACATTACCCTTCACGAAAATGTAAAGGATAAACCAGTATAGGCAGTGGACAGTGAGCTGCCGTCTCCCACAATTAATTCATGCAAGCATTTTTTCTTTGATATGCGATGCGGTTTTCTTTAAGCAGGGTAAATACAGTAATAATTTAATGTATTTTCTTAGTCATAAAAATACAGTAAAATGTAGGGGTAATCACCAATAATTCTTACAATTCAATAATTTACTGTTCCTCCGGCACGTCAGAGGGAGTTGTATTGTATTGACCCGCTGGTTCTCTGCAGCTTCTTTGTCGGCAGATAATGCCTCTCTATATAGAGAAACACACTTAATACTGAATCGTTTCTGAAAACGACCAAACCATCCCTTACTGGCTCGAAAATCAGGCTGTTGATGGCCTTGGTTGTGGTTTTTCTGTACCTTCTGCATTGTCTCCTGTAGCAAACTGTTGGTACAATTTCCGTGCTCTCTCACAGTATTACTGTAGGCGGAAAACTGGGGGATTACTGTACTACTACAACTACTACTATAACTACTACTAATAATAATAATACATTGATATAAAGTATTAATAAATAATAAACAATAAATACCTAGATACAGTTTTGTTTTACTAAGGATGCTCTGTTATTTGGTATCTGAATTGCTGTATTTCTGGACACTTCCATATCATGGGCATTAAACATCCATAAATTCCTAATTTACATCCATAAATTTCAAAAGGTACAGAAATCATAATCATTTCCAGTCAGATGGCTTTTTATGTGAGTTGATGCTTTTAATGTTTTTGTTTAATGTTTTTGAGTAAAAGTTGTAACACACACTCCAGATGTGGTCTTGTATGACCAAATTGAGCAGAGTTGTTCAGCTTTTCTGTGTAAGAAATCTGTTGCTCTCATATTGCTCGGAGTAAACAGCCAACATAGTGTAACAGATATAAAACGAACCCTCAGCGGTACAGCTGCAATTTAGCGCATGCCTGTTAAATATGACCGAAGTTTAATTCACTTTGGCAATTTAATTAATTCCCAGGACCAGTGCCATGCTTGATTGGAACATATTGACGGAGCCTTACAAGACCAGCATTGGTAATCTTTGGTCCCACCACCACAAAGAAATTAATTTACAAGCTGGTCATACAGCCTTCTACATTTCAGGGAAGCTCACATCTCATTGGCTGTTCTGTGTATTCCTGGCAGTTCTCCATAGGGACGTTGCTGGAGCGGTTCTATAATTGGCATTCAATTTTCTCATTTTTGTTTGCCCTGTCACTTTAGCTTATTCCTCAAGTGACAAACCTTAAGCTACCGTGTACACTTGCAGGCAGGATTTTCTGTACATAATCAGGGAGGAAAATTAACCTATTTGGTCGTCCCCACACAGGGTGCAATGGCCAAATCACACCCATCCGTAACAGCTGCCAGTCTGAAGCCATCACATTAAAAAATCTATTTAGCTACTGCTTAATATTACTTTGCTTATTTGTGACATTATTATCATATTTCAATGAAAAAAACAGATGAAAAAACTACTACAATATGCTGCTACAGGCACCTATTAAATGACATGATTAAATGACATGGCTGAAGTCAGTTAGTCTCTTTGTCCAGGGGAGTATCTTTTCTGCATGCTTCAGTGATGAGATGATGTGCCTTATGTTTCTTCACCACCAGGAGAACACTTCTTACTGATATAAAGAATGATTAAGAGTCATAGTGGATCAGCTTCAAACTACAAGAGGTGGAACAGCTATTGTTGCTACATCCTGCACAGAATTAAGTCAGTGACTTAAAGAAAACTTGTGTTCTGAAATGTCTTTCATTAATGTTCAGACACACACTCATGAGGAAACTAGTCATGGCGGATAATCCAGTGAGGGTATCTAATGAATAAAAGAGTATCAGTAGGGGTATCAGTAAGCTTCTGCTGGAGTCAGTAAGCTTCTGTGTGAGTAGTAGGAGTTACTTTAGCGGTTAGACGGTACATACTCTTACTATTGCAAAATGTGTACTATTTCTAAAATGTGTTTTAGAAAATTGGGCTTGAAGTATGGGCCTACACTGAAGAATTTTTTTCACATTTTGATTCTGATTTGCGTCTACCAACCATTTGTTAAGACTGGGGTGAAAACTTCTGGGCTGAAGGTCAGAACAGATTACCCTGTGGGGTGAGACCATCCATGATCTTGAAAGGATGATTCATCACTATACAAATGGTGGTAGAACTGGTCTGCAGGACAGGAGTCTCTAGTTTGCAATAGTAAGAGCAACAGGCTGCGGTGGGGCATCTGAACAATTCATAAATTATTTGTTTTCAGAAAATCTAAATATTTGAATTATGTAGTGATGAATCATCCTTTCAAGATCATGGATGGTCTCACCCTTCTGCACAGAACAGTTTTCACCCCAGTCTTAACAAATGGTTGGTAGAGGCAAATCAGAATCAAAATGTGATATAAAATTCTTCAGTGTAGGCCAATTTTCTAAAACACATTTTTTCCAAATTTCTTTTTAAAGCTTCCTTCACAGCACTAGGCCATTTGTGGGCCCTTAATTTCCATCTAAAAATGTTAACGATAATCTTAGCCCACAGACGTTGGCAGAATCTAATTGCAGCTTCCCTATTAAAGTAGTTCTCTGCCTAATTCATTACATTTAGATTCTGCTGGGCTATAGCACAGAGGAGCCCATTGTACTCCAAATGCCCCTCAGCACTCAGTGGAGTCATGGGGGGTGCTGTAGACTATTATGAGCACTGCCTTTAAGCATCTGTTGGACTCTCTCTGAACTGCAAGTATTTAGTAGAAAGAGAAGGGAAGACTTCACAGTAGAATTGCTTAGGTAAATACATGGCAGGCTTGATTTTGGTTATATATTTTCTCTGGCAGCCTAAATAATCATCTTTCATAGGTATTCTAACCAATGTAAACTCTTTTCAGGTCTAGGAAATTCCTTTTGCTTCAACAAAACAATTCAACAAGACATTGTGTCTTTGCCACACCCAAACAATATAATACTCAAAACCCAGAAACACTCAAGACACCCAAGCAGCTATCAATATCTTCCTCTGGACATTTTGGTGAAAGATGGTGAATTTGCCTCTTTTTCATCTCCAATGCTCTTCCCACACACCATTAGGGGAGTTACTTAGAACTTCTTTAAAAGGCCTTTTTAGCTTAATCATGTTTGAAATCTTTAGAGACAGCTGAAGTATTTTCCCTGTGTGTTGCTACTTCAAAGCTCAGCCAAGTTTCAGACTTTCAGAGGTAGAGGGAAGCATATGGCACTGATTATTGGCCACAGTTGATCAGGTGCAGGGGGTGAGAATTTTACACCCTCTGATGGGCAGATCATGAGGCGGCAGTGCTGTGATCTACGTCAGTTAGAAAGATCTGGTGTCCATGCAAGGCTGTCTGGCTCTTTGCACTTTGTAGAGTTCTATCTCTGAATGAGAGAATTCATCATGGCTCGTCTGACAGGGCCAAGACAAACACTGTATTTGTTCACTGTGAGTCAAAGTGAGCATTTCTCTTTTGATAGGCTTTTACTGTCTTAGTTTCTGTAGCTGCTTTGCTGGTGACAAGGTCTGTCCTGATGCTCATGCCCACCCACTAATCCAGCATACAATTACAATGAAGAAAAGAAAACTGAAATGATGAAACAGAACAGGTAAATTACCCACTGCAATAGTCACACCACAGCATAGCACACATTGTGTAGAATGAGAAATTCTATCTTTGCATTTAACCCATTCATCAAGTGAAGCAGAGGGTAGCCAGTGACACAGGGCCTGGGGAGCAGTGTGTGGGGACAATACCTTTCTCAAGGTACTTCAGTGGTGCCACTAGCAGTCCTATTGTTCGAACCCACAGCCTTCTGATCGGGCAACTCCCTAACCTCTGGGCAACCAGCTGTACCAAAGGGTCAGAAAATAATTATTCAGGGTGAGTAAATAATTCCTAGACTTTAGCAGTACATGATGGATGATTTTCTTAAATTATGAAATAGTAAAATTGTACTGACTCTGGCTGTGTTTCTCCACATTTTGCCCTATGACTGCTGAAGGCTCCAGCACCCCGTATGACCCTGGTTAAACATGGGTGTCTGATAATGAATAAATAAATAGATAATTGAATTATATAACTGTGTTGATTTGGGACCAGCTGAATTGAGGTCAGCACTGGTTATACTACTGGATCAACATTTGCTTAATTTTATGCATTCTGTTTTGCATTCTGTTGATTACAAGTTGCAAAAGTTTTCATCAGTCACTCACTCTTCATGAGACTTTGGGTTTTTCTCCATGGATTCTGGCAGCTTTCAAAATTCTCTAAAAGAATTTCTCCAAAATCAAGCCATGAATAATGAAACAATCCTGTCAGCATCTGACAAATCAATACCTTCTGAAACACATGCCAACTATTCTGAAAAGTCTAAGGTACTGGCTCTTACTCTGATGCTATTAGCCTCGTGGATCTGCCACACTCAATAGCAATATGATTAGATATCCCGGAATAACCTCCCAGTTGTTGGTCTCCCTTTATTAACTGGGTGCTAGGGCGCAGGAAGCAGATAGACCTTGAGGCAACAAGTTGCCTATGGGACTTCGTTCTTCCCAGTGCTGGTGCATTAGCTATGGTAAAAAGCTTCTGGACTCATTTATTCTGCTGACGGGGAGACAGATTTCCTTTATCATCATCAGTACAGCAACATCCTCTATTTCCTTGGAATATACCTGGTGAGCTGGCCTTCCAAAGCAGCTCTGGTTCTCTGAAAACTGACTGACCCCTTGATAACAGCATTTATCAGACGCTCTTATCCAAAGCGACTTCCATTCCCTAACTACAGGGGACAGTCTCCATGGAGCAACTTGGGGATAAGGGTGGTGCTGAAGATAGGATTTGAACCCATGACCTCTTGGTTCAGAGGCAAGTATCCTACCCACTAGACCACCACCACCCCTGATAAGTCATCAGTCTTCATGCAGCCACTTGATTCTGATGAAACATGAAATCCATGGCAGGAAGGAAAAAGCAGAATAGACAAGATGAATGAAAGCCTGTACTGCACTGGTTGGTTAAATGACAGCATGAGATAAAAAAAAAAAAACGAGAATCAAAAAACATGTTGGAGGTGATTCTTATGTTATGAGGAGGAACTCAATTGAAAGACTTGCCTGCTATTGAGGCAGGAAATTTAAGCTACAATCTTAACATCCTTCTATTCAAGAAAACACAAATTCAGTCATTTTGTTAGTGGTTGATTCTACAAACTCAGTACCAAGGTGCTACACAATGACTGTCACTATTTTTTGCCAGTGTTTTGTGAAGGGCATTTCTTTAACTGGACTAACTTGGCAGTAAATTTTGACAATAATGGTATGTTGTTTATGGTTGTTCTCGTTTACCACAATCACAATTGCTTGTAGGAATAAGGTTGTATTAGAGAGTACAAACTCCAATAAGACAAAAAACTACATAAACATTACCACATAAATAATATAACTTTAAATGAAATGGTCAGGGTGATCAGTGGTCAGATGAAGATTTGCAAGGCAATTGTTACCTGAATTTGTTCAATTTCTTGTGTTTACCCCTTTAGCAACAGCAACTTTTGGTACTCCACTTTTGGCAAGCTCTTCTTCATGCTTTCTCACTTTGATCAATTTGAGTTTCTGTACACAAAACAAATCATAGGCATTTGGAGAGCATATGGATCTTGACCTACATTTGCAGTTTGCGCCACAGCAATGCAGAGACCTCACATGTTAAGAAACTACTGTTAAGGAATGCGTTCACATAGCTATTAATGTAATGACCTTCTTCTGAAATCTCTTGAATGTCAGAAACTAATAATATCACGTTATCTGTTTCCTATATGAAGCTTTAATCTTATTACCATTTCTTCTTTACAAACTAATGCAACAATGATCTCTTTGTAAATGTCAGATAATACCCTTTGTATACTGGGTGCCAATCATATCACATCTTTTGTAAGCACTTTCTATCATGTTTAATGTTGAGTGTGATATGAATCTAGTCGATATGAGACATCAGTACCATCAGCGCTGTTTTGCTTGAAAGGAGCCTAAAAAGGTATGGCAAAAAAAGAAGTGCTCTGTGCCTGCTCATCACCCTAACGTATTGAAGTATCGCATTCAGCTCATTGCTGAGGTAATTACGGCACACAAACGATCACGGCTCACGTCAGCTGGGTGTGTTATTGCCTCTGGAGCATGTTGTACACCAAAGCTTCCTCCTAGAAGATTAATGAAAAGGCATGCTCATTAAAAGAAAACAACATTCTTTTCACGGTGCTACTGGCAGACGGTGGGTAGGTGAATTATGCAAGTATAAGTGCGGTTCACAAATCAAATAAGAGTCTATTGCAACACCTAGTTTTCCCCTCAATCCATCACGTTGTGCTTCTTATTGGCTAAAGTGGACCTCTAAATGAAGTTAGTGGGGCAAGGTGTTCAGATCTGTCTTTTAAATTTAGCAAGTTTACGAAACAACAGTGTCTGGAAGCAAATGGGCCGAGTCGGAGGTAATGTCCGACAGCAATTTGTATAACTTTACAAAGCAAAGTGGGTTATGGTGTACAGAAACTCATGGGTTCAAATCCCAACTCTGCTAGTGGCACCTCTGAGGTTCCCTTGAGCAAGGCACCGTCCCCACACACTGCTTCCAGGGCACTGTGTTCCTGGCTGCCTGCTGCTTCACTTGGGTGAATGGGTTAAATGCAGAGAACAATTTCGTGCTGTTCATGTATGACAAAAATGGTACTTTACACTTTACTTTACTTGCATGTTTTCAGATGCCAACTTAATGAGCTTGCTTTTGTTGCAGTCAACGGGTGCTTAATTATATCTGTCATAAACTTGCGTGATTTTTGGAGCTAATTAATTTTGTCTGCTCCAGATTGCCAAGGAAGGAAAATGAACCTCTTGACCCATTGTGGTAATTATTCTCTCTCCCTTTGCAGACCTAGAGTCCTTTTTGTTTTATGTGATCATGCTATTACTTTCTTCAGCAACATCATGTATTATAGCCTAGCTCCTGAAGGTTGGAATGGTCATGTAGAAGTTTGCAGTCAATGTTTCAATCATACAAAAACATTGGTGTGGCACATAAATACATGAAATTATTTAATATACAAGTCTGGTCAAACACTGCATATGCAAAAAAATGTATAAGCGATATATGGTTGCTGCTCTGTCAAAAAAAAAATTGTGATTGTGTTGTTTAATAAGGCTTGGTTCAAAATCAGCTTTCAAATAAATCCCAAAAATCTAACAAGACATAAATTTTACTAACTGACTTATAGCAATGGTGGTATCTTATGACTGTGCCATGTTTACAGTCACTGAGCTCTTTACTATGACGCATTCTACTCCATAGCATTTGTCTGTGGAGGCTGCATGTCTATGTGCTTGATTTCATACACCTGGTAGAAATGGGTGCAGCTTAAACAGCTGAACTCAATCATTGTTATTAGTAGATGCAGCAGACAGAGATTATGTTTAAAAATGCTGTAGTAAGCCTTGACCATTTAATGTCCATTAAATGAACATGGTATACATACATGGTATCAAGAAATGGTCAAATTAAGTAAATGGCTGAAGTTAGAATAAAATGAATAAGCATATGCTTTATTGAAAAAGCGAAGGAAACATATTGAGGCAGATCACATATGAATTCCTGTAAAAATAGAATGTGTATGTTTGTAATGTGTACCTTCTTGTTGCGAACAAAATACTTTAACCATGCTGAATGAGCTACAGCCATTGCTGACGGAGGTGGTAACTGATCTGTATATGAAACACTAGAGCACACAATCAACTTTTTTCTGAAGTTGATAATGGTTATAGTTCATAATGTTTAGCCCTATTATTCCTCATTTTTTAGTCCCACTCAACAGAAGTAGCAATGCTTTAAGTAACAATGCTTTGTGCAGCAGAAATACTTTATTTTGCTTTGTGACTTTGATGACTAGCTGATGCTACACCAGCTCCACTGAAAAGACCTGGATATTTGTACAGTTTTGTACAGATGTTATATGTTATTGCTGAAGAAGCTTGGACATTGCTTTGCAGTATGAGCCAGGCAACCACAAGGGATGATATGTATGTGGCTTCGCAATCCTGACATATGATTTGATTACTGTAGCGCAATTCTGGAAGATTTTCTCAGGTCTCATGTATTTAAGGCCTTTTTATTGCCATGAATAACCAGTACAACATTCACTTCCCTCACTCCTGCAGTATCACTATAGAACAATAAATAAGTACCTAATAAGTGGAGTAGGTAGAAGTTGTACCTGACCTTCTCACCTATATCAGCTTGATGCACATATCATTCCAAAACCATGGACACTGCCCACTCTTTGCAGCTATAACAGCCTCTACTTTTCTGGAAGGGCTTTTCACATTTGGAGTGTTTGTGGAAAATCAGGTCCATTCAGTCAAAAGAACACATGCTATGATAAGTCATATGTTTGATAAGATCTGGCTCATGATCAACTTTCAATTTTAGGCTTTAAGATTCTGGATTAGGCCTTTACCGTTCATTCTTCCATTAAATGAATGTTGGGTGCATACGTTGTACCAAGGTTTCATCATGAAAATACAGGCTCCATTCTAGGCTAATGGAAGACAGAAGATGAAACCATACCAGTCATTTAATCCCTGGTGTTGAGAAATAATTGCATTCACAGATAGACATTAGGGGCTTTGGTTCAGGGCTTTGTGCACATAATTCTCCTACATATTAACAATATTGGCCGACTGACCATCCTTCTAGAAACATCACGGCCTGACAGTGCTACCTTTCTTGATTCATCCAAGCATTTAGGATTACGGCATCCTTTTTTAGCTAAATCTGCCATTCAATAAGCAGGGAGCTGGCCCACAGAGACAGGATGACGGTGTCAGGTATACTCTGCCAGTCAGTAACTCCTCTCTTCCATCTAGGGCTAACATCACCATCTAGTGATTATCTTGGACCAGTTTTAAGGAGGCGTTTTGGAGGCGAGGCAGCTCATTCATTATGTTTACTAAATATTGTCTGAATGATTTTGACCCCGCTCTGCTCTCAGATGGATGTTTTTCGTCTATTGGATCTCTGATGGAAGAGAACAGAACAGCATTGGGGCTTGTATGTGTTTTTTCTCGTTTTTAGTGGGCCATAATTTGGTGTAAGAATGGTGTATGAAGTTGATGCTGATTTTCTGAACTGTATTGCAAATAAAATCCAGTGCATGATTTTGATAAACACACAGTCCCTGGTTTGTGATGATGTCTGCTAATTGTGTTCTCTTTGGAGGTTAATCACTGTGTCAATATGAATCCAAAGATCTGGAGAAGATAGTGATGCTTCTCACTTTGTCTCTGTAACATTTCCTTTAAAACCCTCATGAGAGCATGGGCTTGATTTGTGGTCGATAGGTGGGAGAATTTCTTAACGCTGAGAGATGCTTAAAAAGGGATCCAGTAACCAAGTGAGGGAGACAAGATGCTGTGGAAAGCTGAAGATATAATCCTGTGGGTAGGTGGATTCAGACTATATATAAGCAGTCAATATAAATGTATAGACACTGTGGCCTGTATTGTAGCCACGGACCTGATTCTGGCTTATTGACCTAAAGCAAATTTTAATGATACCCTGGCCACAATTACTCAAATGGACGTTCAAAGGTGATACTGTTCTATTTTACAATCATGACCTTTTGTGAAATAAACCTTTGGCTTCATATCTCCAATCGATCATTACAGGTATATACTTTTAGCTAATGGGAGTCAGAGGCTAAGATGATGAATTAATGGTCTAATTATTAGGCCTCTGTTAATTGCATTAGTCACAGTGGACTAGACAGAGGAACAAATGTTTTGCAGAGGCCATGTTCTGGCTGTTATATCAGGAGGGAACGTGACCTGTCCCCCTCCCCCCAAAAAATTCCAGTGAACAAGTGTGACCATTGATCGGAACACTACACCAGTTTGTTTTTGGTCAGACTGCACTTTCCTGTCAAAGCAGGCTTTTTTTAAACCATCACAGTCTGGTTCAAGTGACTCTATTTCAGTGTGGTTTTACAGCTCCTTGTGCAGTATTTCCATATCAATGCAAAGTTTCTGTTTTAAAGAAGAGTGTTTCTTTCATCCTGCTGTTTGCAGACGAAGGTTAGGTTATGCAAAGTGAATCCAGACAAATAACAGCTCAGTTGTTGAAGTGAGGGGAAAAAAGTGTCAGACTTATATTAGTATCACACATGAAAAAGTGGTTTCGAGCCACCCCTACAAATTACCATGGGGTACCTCACAACTTTGAATTATGTCTATGTTAGTATTTGGCAAGCAAAAGTTATTTTGATGTGCATACATACTGAGAAAAGATCTAACAAGACACAGGTGCAAATAAAGACAAGGAGCTGAGGTAGAGTCAGATCGCTGGCCAAGCTGGTCAGATACGGAAAGTTTTAGGACTTGACAGGCAATTACATTTCAGTTACACATAAGAGACTGTGTTTAGCATTCAATGCATCTCACACTGCAGCAGTATTACAGTTTAGTTTTGCTTTGGTTAATCATCATGGCCTTTCAGGAATGTTTTTAGGGATAGTTCTCTGTGATGTCATCCAAATGTTCTCTGCTCTCCTCTGTAATAATATCTGTGTTTTCACTCTTGGGCAAATGCACTACCTGTAAATGAACAATTTCAACATTTTAGTTCTGCCTGTGTTGAAGCAATAAACCGGAGCAGGGGCCCAAATCTGGAACTTTTTCTAAGTCAAAAATTAAATATGGTCAAAAATC
>JBBJLS010000023.1:2103940-2118402 GCA_037577275.1 Bryconaethiops microstoma
TCAGCAAGTCGACAGCCACATCAAGCTGCATGGAGGGTGACTGCATCAGTTTACTGACATACTGGATCTTGCTGAGATTGTCATACCATATGGCAGTACAAATGCAAAAGCAATACGATCTCCTCAGCCAAAGACTGGACTTCAGCTCTTACCACAGGGTCTGCAGTTGTTTCCCTCACCTCGAGAAGAGCCTCTCTGATTTGCCCAGCCCGATACCTTACTGCCTTGATGCTTTTTATTCTGCTTTCCCATCTGGTCTCAGCCCATGATTTCAAGGTGATTTTCACATATTTCAGGAGGACATCCCACCTATGGGTGGAGGCTGAGAAGAGCTTGAATAACTTAGTTAAATGCCCAAAGTAGCCGAGGGCATCTGGTGAGCTTTTTGCAGCATCAACTACTACCAGATTTAAAGTGTGGGCACCACATGGGACAAAAAAGCTCTTGAGTTCAGCTGAAGCAACTTTGCCTGAACACCTTTGTTTTTTCCCCTTCATTTTGGCGCCGTTGTCATAAGACTGGCCTCTGCAGTCCTCAAATGGGATATTAAGTTTCTCTAGCCTTTTTAGGATTAGAGATGTCAAATGTTCTCCTGTTGACTGCTCTGCAACAAGAAGGCCCAAGAAATGCTCTTTAACTTGAGGAATGTCTTCTTGTGACACTATCCTGACTATGATAGAGAGCTGCACCTAATGACTCAGATCAGGGGTGCAGTCTAAAATAACGGAGAAATATTTAGATGTTTTGATGTCTTTCACAATGTGTTCTATTATTTTAGAACCGATGGAGTCAGTTCATTTTGGATTGTTTTGCCAAGATAACTGACGTGACTGCCAGTTCCACTTTCTACTCTACTGACATGCTGCTTCATCGCTGGATCAAATTTGGCCATAAGCTCCACCTCTTTTAGAACATTTCCATAGTCTGGTTTATTTAATGTGTCCATGGAGCCCCTAAAAGCCATGTTTCTTTCAGCTAAAGACTGAATTATTGCAATCAATGTAGGACATCACGCCACCGTTTTCTCTCAGCCTCAGCAAGTGCCATCTCTTGTTTGTCTATTGTGAGCCCTTTCACAAAACAGACCTTCCATGTTGCCATGTGAGCATTATGTTCCTGGCTATCCTCATGGACCTTGAGCAAGTGACTTGCACTTTTCCAGTCCTTTAGTCTTTCCCTATTCAGTTTGTACTCTCTTTTAGAAAATATTTTGCAGCAGAAGCAGCGCAGGCTATCTTCTTTTTTAGAGTACATAAGCCAGCTTCTTCTGGCTGTCATGATGACACCTTTGTCCATCCTTTTGTTTAGGGAATGTGAAGCTGTTTTCAATTTGAAATGGACCTCTGTAAACCAACTCTGTTCGTATCAGTTAGCGGAGATGGCCAGTCATCAGGGTCTATTGGAGCAGCAGAAGATGCGCTTGATGCTGCTGCATTACTGCTGGATTATGCTGCTGAGATGGAGGCGACAGGAGGAGTGCTTGATGCTGCTACATCACTGCTGAGGTGTGCTGCTGAAGTGGAGGTGAAAGAAGGATTTGCAGAACCTCAGAAGCACATGTGAAGACAGACGAGGAGTATGTGACACCAGTCTAATAATAAACACATGATTTCAAGGATAAAATGAAATGAAATAATATAAATGAAAAAAAGATGCATGCATGATGTAGACTGTACTGAATATACAATGTGCTTTTTCTGATACGGAAATTATATTAGTATAAACAAATAATGTCATGACATCATTTTTACTATAACGTTACGTTACCTCTGTCTTTGTCGTGTTTTTCCTCCTCTTCTTTTCTTTTTTTCCTCCCCTGGGCACCAGATAATTTAGGACACTGCTGCACCCATACTTACAACTGACCTTTAGTATTATAATTTTCAATAGGGTTGACTCTCAAAAACATCAAGATTGGAGGTTTCAATGTTTCTGTATCCATCCACCACTCCCTAAACCCAGAGGTGGACAGTAACCAAGTATATTTACTTGAGTACTGTACTTAAGTACAGCTTTTGAGTATTTGTACTTCACTTTTTTTTTAAAACATAACTTTCACTTCACTACATTTGAAAGACAAAACTGTACTTTTCACTTCCCTACATTTCTATCAAGGTTCTCGTTGCTCGTTACTTTCAGTTCTGAAAGTGAGTGTTATTGTCTCACTTTTCTAAAACGTGATTGGTTTTTAGCAGATGACAGCCCATCAGAAATCACCAGTAGTGTTATGTCATGTCTGTACGCTGTAACACTGCAACGCCAGCATTTCTTAACAGTCAATCAGAGGCGTAGAATGAACGGAGATGGAGACAGCGACTCTTCATGCTCGCATCCATGACCATATTTAGAGTCGATGTTTAAGTTTATGGAGAAGATTAAAAAATTGTATTGTTTTAAGTGTGTGTGCCATTCCAGCTGCATTTACACCGGTTCAGGGGTCAGCTTCAATCAAATACATAGTACATACCTTTTGTGTTGGTGTGTAGTGTACAATTAATAAAAAAAAAGACTGTTTTGCTTTATCAATTCGGGTTGTGTTTCATTCTGTAACATTCTACCTTATTCCTTAAGCTACATCTTCTACAAGCAAGTTTGATGCATTATGTATTGTAAGTGTGGTGGGAATAAATCAACAATGCAGTGAAATATGTACTTTTAATACTTAAGTATTTTTGGAAGCAAGTACTTCTGTACTTTAACTTAAGTGAAATTTGACTGTATGACTTTTACTTGTATTGGAGTAACATTTGACTAGTGGTATCTGTACTTTCACTTACATAATGAAGTTAGCTACTTTGTCCGCCTCTGCCTAATCCTCATAAGTCCTGCATAACATGTGAACCATAAACTCTCCTTTTCCATTTTGTTCTATTGTAAAAATGAACTTCTAAATCGAAGTCACATTTTCAATTGACGCCACGTTTGATGACACAAAATTGTTGATGATAAAGAAGGTCTGTAGTGCAACCTGTCACATGCAAATGGTATAAATGATTATTGTCCTAACAGTGGATATATGCGTTTTTAGGCTTGTAGGTTTATTTATTTATTTATTTTAAACAAATGGAAGTCCTTGTTGTGTCACTTCATTATTTTCTTATCTTCACCATGCTGATGAATGAATATGCAAGTTTGGGAATGAGTCACCTTATAATTATTTTTGATAAGGGTTTTTTGCCTTATAATTATTTCTACCAAATGTTCTTAAATAAAAGGTCTCGTATTTTCACCGTGAGATTCAGATTCAGAGATTCACAAAGTTTATAGCTTCTGCTCTGGCATAAAGAGCAGTGTGTCACATATCCAAAACTCTAACAGTGACTTGACAAGCCCATGTGAACAAATGATGAAAAAATGGCTTATTATGTCCCTTACTGCCTTTTGGCACTTATCAATGCATTATAGCACATATCAGTCAATGGCCAATCACTTGTACATCTCAGACGGCCAGCTGATGAACTGATAAAGCTAAGGAGGCGAGGAAGATGGATGGGTCTTAGGGCAGGCAGATGGATCTTGGCCATGTAGGCAGGGGGAGAGGATTGATCGGCACTCGATAGCCAGCAGGCACTCGATAGCCAGCTTGAAGGGAGGGAGTGCCCCCTGTCAGCTCTCATTGGGAGACTGCCTCTGTGGAAGCCAGGCTTCCAGTGTTAGCTGATGAGGGTTTTTGGTTTTTACTTTTAAAATAGATTTCCTTAAATTAAAGGTTAGAATTATTTGATACTTCTAGTGTGAGATACAGTTAATAAACAAACACATTCTTCATTACCTTTTTCTGGCCATAATTACTAAGAAGTCAATAATTATGGAGCCAACTGTACCTGTACCAGACCCCTAGGTAGCAGTACTTTAGGAAGAGAATCATCAGTAAGACCCTTTACAGTTGCTCTGATTTCAGAACAGGGCAGCACATTTCATTTGGGACTTTCTGTCTTAAGTTCCTAATTTGTTTCACATTTCTGCCAGATTCTCATTTCCCACTGCCTGAGGAAATTATACCACATGGAATATGGCAGAAGCATTGCCTAAATGGATATCACTGCAATGCGGTGCTTCATACAAGAAACAAAAAAATATTACTTTCTTTACCTCTGTGGCCATACAGCCTCTATCTGGCTTCTCACCCACATATGTACTGTCATGTAAATGGAGAAACAGCGAGTCTTGTCTGATGCACACACTGTCAGACAACAGTGGACACTGTGCTGCACTGTGAGCACTTTGATGCTAGCAGTGCTGCATGCAGGGCAGCATGATGCTACTACAGAAATTCAGTTATCAATATAGTGACCTCTGAAATGAGCAGAATTGTTAGGGCTCTTATTACTAACATCCTTCAGGCACAGCTCTGGGGACATAGCAAGGACAAAATTGCTAATAGGGAACCTTCTGCTGACATCTGGAACACTAGTCACACCTTCTCATTTAAAACCAATAGTGCTATTTCCCAAAAGAGCTCGTAGATGTCATAGAATTATTCTTTTTGATAGAATATGAGAATAGAACATTATGCATTGATACACCACTCTCCTCGCAGTTTATTTCTCTTAAGGTTTTGCATGTCATTGCTAAAAAGCAAATGGTATTGGCATACTGATTGCAAGATGAGGAATATATTAGGGTATTCCTCCAGAAAAGCTTATCTATGATTATCAAGATGATTAACAAAAGTTCTCTAAAGTGTGGTATATGTTATGTCAAGGCTTATTTTTTGAATCACCAGTTATGAAACTCCAGCTCATTGATCAAAAGTCCCTCTTTCTTCCAACTGGTACAAATGAATTCCAGTCTGGGTCATATTAAAAGAAAAAAACTCAACCTCTTGATGTACCGCTGGTTGCGATTTGTTGTACAAGAACATAAACGATTCTTTGAGCAGTGCCACAGAAGAATTGTTTTAGTTCCCTAAAGAACCATTAAAATGTGATGAGTGAGTATAAACAACCTAGCACATGTACAAAGAACCTTCATGTATAAAGGTTCTTTACCAATTTAAGTTCTCATTCAGGACCCTGTATGCAGATAAATCTGTAAATTTGTGCCTCTTTGAACTGTTCTCATTCAATTTTAATGCTATATGAAGAACTATGTGCTATATTGGACTTTGTTCAATTGTAATCAATAACTCATAAAATCAGAGGCAAATCAAAACTATAAGAATTTATTGGGACTACTATCATTGAAATATTTAGGAGGAGAGTTAAAAACCAAGTTTGCAGAAATGAACTATTGACTGCCAACTCCTCAAGCACAGTTTGAAGAGATGATATCTTTAGTGCTTCAGCAGACATTAAACCCAGCGGACTTAAACACCCCGGTCCAGTAAGGACAAAATTAAATTTTTTCTTTGGTGTGTACTGAGAATGCATGTTTTTCATGCACGTTAGGTGTCTTCCAGAGATATCCTTTACACATGGACACAGCCACACAATAACCACCCAATTACCTTTTATAATGCATTCAGTTAAATCTGTGTGCCACCGATTACGTGCATAAACATCACTATAGACAACTAAAGGGTCCAATCAAAAGCCAGCTTACATGCAGTGAATCATTTCTGACATCCAGAGTGGAATTTGCATAATTAAATGCAAATGGACTGAAGTTGCATAATTAAAAATCTGACATGGATCAGTGTTGTGAAATAGTGTAGATCAGCGAGTGGGGGGTATGTGCAGAAAGACATAATTCCTTAGTGATGGCCCTTAGAAAACACAACCCGCGTAATTGACTTCATTAGAAACACTGTGCATGGCAAATTGTGCTGGAAATTGCCTTTCCATCTCAGATGGTGTCCCTTTATAATGGACTTACAAATAGTATATGCTTCTATGAGTGGTGCTATGTGGTTAATATTGAGTGTAACATAGCATCATCTGATCACATCCTTGCCATTGGCAGTTGAGGATTATAGGAAGAGGGTGGTGGCAGGCAAGTGAGAGCCGCTTTCCAGTTGTGTATTTACACTCTTGATGTGTGAAGTAGTAGAACTGAAACTAACTAACAGCCCATGTCATCATTATAATGTGATAGCATACTAAAATCGTTTTTGCAAAAAGTATCAGTGTTGCTATCTTTCAGAAAAATGTCAGATTAGAGGAACTGACATTTAGCCAACATTTTACAGAAACTGTGAATAAATGCAGGAATATTTACAGTTTGTGCTTCAAATAAAAGAAATTCATTGCAGTGATCTGACAGAGGCAAAATTGCCCTCATTGCTCTCAGCTATGCACACTGACGATTTGCTGGTGACTTGTGGCCAGTCTTATCCACCCATTTGGAGAAAAGTAACTGTTTCCCTGGCTTGTCACTGCTATCCCAGTATTTGCTGTAGTAAGGACATCTACCTTCACTGGTCACTCTTAGGACCATCTACCTAATGTTGCACTAAAATTTGCCTGGTAAAAAGTCAAAGCACTTAAATGCAAACACAAAAGTGGTTGCTTACATCTAAGTGAACAATGAAAACATGAGATAAGAAGAGGCAACCTGGGGTATCTTCTCTCTGAATAACAATGTCTCGTCACCTGCAGAAATAAAAGTAAAACCAAAGTGTGCTTATTCTAGCTCTAAGTAATCATTTTATGTCCTACTGAAAAAGTCTCATTCACTGGTTGCTGTTAACAGACTTTTTAAAACTGCTTTACACTTTATACAGTATTCTTGTTCATTCTTGGCTGAGCATAAAGCTAACATGCAAATGATCCAGTTATACAATACAGAGTGAATACCTACATATGAGTTAAGACTGAGACATGTGAAATATACAATGTCCCTCGCAATCCTGTGTAATGTAGATTACTAAAGTCAGACGCACATGCAGGAGAATATCAGTTCCTAAACATACACACTGAAAGACTACAATTTAACAAGAGAACCAGTGTAGAAATACAAGACATCAAACTACAAATAGTAAGTTGGCTGTTACTATTGATCAACAAAGTGAACACAGACACAAAAGCATACATTGGAATGGGGAACACCTTGGTGAGGAGGTGTAACAAACACACAGGTGACTACACTGATCGCTGACAGGGGCGGAGTTGTGAAGCAAAACACAGCAAAAGACACATGGCATAGGGAAGGGAAGGGCATGACCAACACAAGGCAGGATGTGACAGAACCCCCACCTCTGGAGCACAGCTCCTACATCATGAACATTAAACCATCACAGGAGTTGGCCTGGAGAAGGGGCCAGAAGGCAAAACAGGAAAACTGGAAAACAGTGCTGAACAGGGGACTAGACATAAGGTTGAACAAGGTATGGAACAAAAGACTGGATGCAGGGTTGAACTAAGGACTGGGCACGTGACAAAGAGAAGGAATCAGATGACTCATGACAGGGAGCAAGATCGAGAGGAAAGAAACCAGGGACCAGACAGAGGAGAGAGAGATCAAGAACCAGACTGGGAGATGAAAAGTGGGGAACTGAGGGGCTGAAGCAGGAAACCAGGCTGAGAGGACTGAAGTGAAAACAGGACTGGAAACACAGAGGGGAACTGGATGTTAGATTGGACTAGGGACTGAATACAGGACTGGACAGGGCCCGGAACAGAGGGATGGACAAGAAGTGGGAAAGGAGACCGAGCAGAGAACTGTGTGGGATACACGACAGAGGAACAAAATGAGACAGGTGTCTGGGTCATGACAGAGAACTGGATTGGTAGAACATTAGGGATCTGAGAATGGGACATCACAGGAACAAAGATAAGGACGAGCACTACAACAGGGACAAAACAAACAGGGCCAGACAGGGAGGGAGAAACCAGGACAGAGACACAGACCACATCTGGAACAGAGAAAGGAACAAAAACCGCAACAGATACATGACCAATATTACAAACACGAACAGATAATTTGAACTGAGTGCAAGGTTTATGTGCACGTGCAGCTGAAAACTTCAGGGGCGTGCAGGATTTAGGTGCAGATCAGGCCAGAGCCACATCTGGATCTCTGGCTGAGGTGGCTGCCATGCCCTGGGCAGTCTTGCCACGATCAGGAGACAGAGAAGTCAACAATGGGTGACAAGGAAACACAAGGCATTACATGCTGTCTGATACAATCTTGTTCTTCAGGGCACAGGCAATTTAAATCTTCAAAAGGTACAACAGGGGTCCTTAAGATCTACTGTGTACCTGAAATTTGTGTTTCCCAGGACAAAAGGGGTATATTTGTGTGAAGTCATTGCAACTACGATGGAACATGATACAGTTATGTTCCCTGAGAGGTTTGGCCTCATTAATGAAATAAGTCAGTGTGATTAACTTTCATTCCCAAAGGCTGCAGAAATGCCAGTTGCAAGCTTGACTTTGTTGATGGCTTGTTGCGATGTTGATACATTTCAGCTAAGTTACTGAAACTTAAGTTCCTTTGGTCTCTGTCTGGAACAAAGGTGTCTTTTTACAGACAAAAGATGGTGGCCTCCCTTGGGAGGCCTACATGGCAGACGCTGCAGAGAGAAAGAATATGTATGGTTTGGCTGGCTTTTATAGCCGTTGGGACAGACTTTGTCCCCCTAGTGCAGACTCCACTCCAATGCTTGTATTAGGCATTTGTGGTGGTGTTGCCACCCGTTGGATGGCGCTTCATCTCTAAATTAAGGGAATGAAGACATACCCTTGATTGTACCACGAAGGTGACATGGAGGGTACCTCCCAAGTGACAATACCTTTTACTGCTTTTTTTTTATTTTTTAGAAGTGCGTGCTCTGCACTTTGTTCAAAGCATCAAAGCGGTGCTCTTGTGTTGCTCCACAAACGAAAGGGTAACATCAAGCCAATCAGTGTGTCTTTGTTTTCTTTTGTTTCAGGTGGTCCATCACGCTGGTCTTCTCCACCCTGTGACTGTTGCTGCAAGGGCCATAAAGGTGAAGGTGAGGGTGAGAGTGGCACCTCCTTCAATGAGCTCTCTACTTCCAGCTCTGAGAGTCAGTCGGAGGCCAGCTCCCCGCAAGGCACGGTCATCCGTGGCCCTGTGAGCCGGCAGACACATGTCCAGACGCTGGACCGGGCACCCAAGAAAGGCCCTGTGCAGCAGCTATTGCAGCAGCAGCAATCCGAGCAGCGGCGTAAGAGTGACCTCCTACGCACCCTCACAGCAAGTGCTCGGGACACTAGCACCAGCAAGAAGAGGCCGACTAAAGAGAAGATGACCGTGGAAGAAGAACTGGAGAAGTGCATCCAGGATTTCCACAAGATCAAGATCCCAGAGCGCTTCCCTGAACGCAAGTACATGTGGCAGGCTGACCTCCTGCGCAAGTACCGCCTCTGAAGGACTGGGAGGTCAAGGGAGAACTTATGGACCCCTCTTGAAGCAGGAATACAAAGCTGTGAGCTGTGTCAATGTTCGCAATTCTTCACTACTGCCTCAGACTCATCTCTGTTCTTAGAACCTGTTTGATTTGAGTGGTTCAGTGAAGGATCACTTGACTTGGGAAACTACAAGTTGACACATCCTTGTTTCTGTAGCCCAGAGAAGGCGCAGTTTTCTTGAGAGAAGCACACTTTCCTGGTCTTTTGGTCCACATGTCTTCTTTTTAGCTAGCACAGATGAGCACAAATGTATGTCTGTCATTGACCTTAGCATGTCCATGGCACTAGAGGTTGCATTTAGGTGGCCCAAAGATCAGATGACGAATGCACACCAGTATCATTAATAATTCATGTTGCCCCCACAATGCCCTTACTAAATATAAATGGTGCCCCGTGGCGGACGCAAAGCCTGGGTTTGATTTCAACATTTTGTTGAAATCAAACAGAAGACCACATCTGACACCCCCCAACCCCCTTGTCAGCATTTCCTTGACCCTTTTCCAAACCCCAGCTACTAGTCAAATCACTTCACCTTATCATTCTCAATATACATTTAGTCACGGTGTAAAAAATGCATTGTAGGTGGAAACTCAACATGATCCCCACCACATGTATTGCAGCCTAAAAATATTGATCAAAATAGGATATTTTAAAATGGGATGGGTGTGGGATTTCGTTTAAAGAGATGAAAAGTTTAATATGGTGTAGAAAATAGGATCAGATGCTGCATTTTAGGATAACCACACACACACATGCGCACACACACACACACACACACACGTTAATACAAGAGTAAAATTGCTCACAGGAACACACACTGCCCTTTACTGCCTCTAATGTCAACCTGAACAATGAATTGAAGAGGATTGCATTCATAAATTATACTGTGGTCAACTTGTTATAGATTTTGTTTTCTATTAATTATAAGTAACAGATCTATGTTTATTCTTATTGATGTAATCAATAACTACTCATAAATTGTGAAAACACCAGGGTTGATATTCTCAAAAGTGTTTAATGTAATGTAAAGTGCAAAAAAATTATAGGAATAAGATTTAAACAGATTTTTTTCAACATATACAAAAAATATATGTATTTAAATATTTCACAGTGATTCTAAGCAAATATCAGTGTAGACTTTTTATTAATTAGTAGGACTGTTTGAGATTTATTGTAACAAAAAAAGACAGTCAGTCTTCACTCAGCGCGAAAGAGAATAAAGCAACATGCTCTAATAATCCTCACCGTGATGTAATTAATTTACTTTGACACACCAGTTGAAGCCATGCTCTGATTACGAGGGTTATAATGGTTGGTGAAAGAGAGAAAATGTCATCCATCTATTAATCAGTGGAGTAATTGATTTTATGTGTTTTTCCTTCCAGGCATGAAAAGTAAAAAAAAAACCACTTCCCTGGCTCTGTTGAGCATTATTGGCATTGCTGGTGAATTGGAACTAAAAACACTGAACACTGAAACTGCTGAAATCAGCTGAACAGTTTCTGGAAAGTTCTGGAAAGCCATTGGTGATGCAAGAGGTCCATTAACAAAAATGTTTGCATTATCAAAAATATGGCAACTGAGACCTGACAATCACAGTTTAACTAAAACAATTAAAATTGAAAAATTAGTCAAATGTTGACTGAATTTAGCACCTTTATATTAATATCAGCCACAAAATTTTTGTCCTTGTCAGGTCCAGGTATTGATAAAACCAGCCTTGCCTAAAGCAGTCCATTTCTCCTCCTTACCTCTGCCAGTAACATGAATGTAACAACCAGGCCAGGCATTTCACAGCCAGTGTGTTATAATAAAATAGTCTTAATTTTGATTTTGATGCAAGTCTCCATAGATGTATATTAAAAAAACAACTGAATGTTATAAACCATACCAAAGGAACAGAGTAAGGGGGACGGAGCAAAGCCCTTCATCACTTATTTAACATAAATTTGCTTTTTTCTAATTTTTTTACATTTAAAAGACAGATTGCATAATGGTATATCAAAGCTTAACCTCAGTACTGCCATCTTCCCTGAAATCTTAAAAGATTATGCAAAGATGAAGTACCATAGACAGAGAGGACAGTTTAATGTCACATACTGAATACTTAGCAAACCTATGTAATGGCCCATCCCATTAGCACAGCAGCCACTTGTGACCGATCTGGCTGCCATATGCATACAATATTTTGTACCATTAGCATATTCTAACTATGTCAAAAAGCACTGCAGTCTGTGAATATTGTACAAAAATAAATCTATAAAACCATATGTAAAAACATGTAGAGTTAAAAAAAAAAAATGTATTATATCTTTTCTGCACATATTGCCTACCAGTGAAAGGTACTGTAATTCCTGATCTCCAAGGATGAGTTATACTGAAGGCTGACCGAATAAATTACGAAACCAGTATGTATCCAGATCAGGTGAACAGCTTTGTTTTAAAAAACCACTGGGGATACTGGAAGCACAAAATCCATCTGTCCAAAAGACCTGACGTAATGATTGAGGTCAATTACTATCTCCACAGAAATGCTCTTGGTCGTTCCAAACTCTGTGGAATGTCTAGAAAGCTGGAGAGCACCATTTAGTATCATTTTGGTGATGAAATTGTCTTAAATCACTATATTTTCACCCCCAGGAAATTCGATTTGCAGTAACTATAATCAAGTATATTATTTTTTCTTTGGTCTTGCAATAAAGCGTTAAAAACCTTAACTGACATATGACCCTCAAAGATCCACCATGATGATCCAGCATTAACATTTTGTTTTTGATCATTGTGTACAACACACTGTTCACTCCCTTCACTTCAAAATGACCAGTGGCTGTATAGATTAGTGTCACACACTCCCTAATCCTGGTGCTCAGTCTATGTCAGTGCATTGGTTTGGTTTGGGACCACATATCTAGAGCTTCATGACTGGTATGATTAAGGAGAGCAATTCATCTCTGATCAGAGCTCAATGTGTTTATTATTAGTCACAAATTCAGTTTTGTTGCTGCTGCTCTCAGTGTACGGTGAAAGCAAAAAAAAATAAAAATCAGCTAAATTTGAAACTCAAAGAAGAGTACAATGAATTTGTCCACTGCATATGCAAAGCCAACAGTAACCAAAGTACTAATTTGGGGTCACCTTAATGGGATTTCCTCATTAGACTGGAAGATATAATTTGGTAGTTGAACAGTTATGAAGCCCTTTTTTCAATGTTCATGAATATTCATGTTCTGTTCATACAAGACCTAAAAGACCTTTTTTTGCACATTGTTATATAGTTTGACCACAACAGCGTGCACTCTACTGACTGTAAATATTCTATAAACATACACTGCAACCAAGATTGATGAATCGAGAGTTCCATGATGAGGTGCATTCAACATACGCACGTAAAAAATTGGTATGAGTGTGTTGATTTTGTAAAAAAGTCTACAAAGGAATGCGAGGTTATGTTAAACATTCGAAGGACTTATTATCTTGTGGTACAAAACAGAAGTAACCAAATCAAGACAGCTCCAAAGAATGCTTTCAGACGCTTAATGCTAGAGTAATAGTAATAGCTACAAATGACATTTTGTGCCACATAGTCATTTATGTCTTTGGTTTAGAACTGCAACCGTGAGGCTTAGACTGATTACTCTTGTTCATCCAATTTATTCATGTAAAAATACATCAACTGAAACTTCTAACATCACATTCAGATCCTCATGATGGTGATGAGTATTTGTCTTGTTTTAGAATGTTCTTACTGAGCGATCTAAATATTAATACATTTTCAATACTACCACTCCAGGCAGCACCAGGAGTGTTATTCACAAAGCACTCCTAAACTATACTCACAAAGCTGTGATAGTTTCATGAAGATCTATGTGTGGTATGGTGATCAACCTTTTGGGGTATTTGGGTGACTACAGACTTCTAGGTTTTGTTTGGCACATTAGGCAGGTAGCTCCAGCACTAAACTACTAAAGAAGCAAAATTAGGACATGGAACATTGTTTGGCTGATGGACTATGTCTGGGTTATGTGAAAAATTGTGAAAATTATTTTTCGTCAAACTATTCCTTTGTCCTTTTTACGATGTAAAAGCTCATATGCATGGAAACCACTTTGTATTTGTTTGTATTTTTCTGCATTATAACATTGGCCCTGCATCTGATTAATTTCATTATTCTTTTCCCTCGGGTGGTAGTTGAACTTAAGACTACATGGGCCAAAAAGAAACTGCATTGCTGTATACATCCATTCTATTATCTTTGGGTATTACTCTTATGATGAACTGACTTTAAAAATGTCCGAGTCCCTGTAATTTTGTTCCTTAAGGCCACTGCAAAAGCCAGACACAAGCACTGAAAGCAAAAAAAAGCATTATTATGGAACTGATTAATAAAGAAAACCAACAAAAAAACAAAGGATTCTGAATGTGTGGTTTTGATTTTGGTGAAGGCCCAAGAACTTTGTGCGCATGTTGAGTAATAATTACTACAGATACTCTGATTTGTGATAAAGTTAACAACAAAATACTAAAAAAATAAAAATAAAACAAACTATGAGAAAAAAGATAAGCACAATGTGTGGATTGACTCTACTACTGTTTTGCCACAGATGTATATTGTTAAATATAAAAGAGAAAGCCACGTCATCTGAAATGTATTTAGATACAAGCACAGGGGATTTGAAATTGTACTAGTCCATAAAAATAAAGTTCTATATAAATATACTTTGTCTGTCCTCTGTGGTTGAATTTGCTTTGCAACCAAAGGATTACAGTATTGCTCTGCAAATGCTATGAATGTTGCGCACTGAATAAGAATGTATTTCACATCAAAGACAGAAGCAGAAACAACAGTTATCAGGTTGTTGTAACATTAAACCCATGCTGGCAACAGAAGTAATTTCATTAGCTGAGAACACCTGGGTTACTGTATTTTTAGCAATGCTACTGTCAGAAATTTGTGAGTAGCTGCTACAACAGTGTAATGTGGTGAATGAACCCAAACGCGGAGTAAAGCGAGAGAGTTGGTAGACCACGCACGCTCTCTGGAAAAGTAGAGATTCCCACCAGAATCCACGCTCTCTCTCTCTCTCTCTCTCTCTCTCTCTCTCTCTCTCTCTCTCTCTCTCCCACACACACACCCACACACATATA
>JBBJLS010000023.1:2126599-2155000 GCA_037577275.1 Bryconaethiops microstoma
TATATGTGTGTATATATATGTATGTGTGTATATATGTATATATATATATATATATATATATATATGTGTGTGTGTGTGTGTGTATGTATTAGGTGTGATATGGAATATATATATATGTTATTGTAATTTTAAAAACATGTAATAATAATAGTAATAACCGCTACTTGCATCACATGAAAATGCTCTTAAACAACAAAAATGTCCCAAATTTCTTTTATTTTAGATCTTAGAAACAAACAGAAAAACACAAGATCTTTGAACCCGGGAGAACTTTCAGGATAGTCTCCACCCACAAGTGGGGCTCTGGAGAGCGGCCGAGTTGAAAGAGAACATTACTAGAAGTAGCAATCCTCACAGTATTCTAAATTGCTTCAGCTCACATTTCTGTGAGCAAATTAACAAATGTGACACTCCAGCTATACTTTAACACAGTGTAGCTGAAGCGTAGTCTGCGCTGCTTCTGATTCAGTTAGTCATTGCTTCCAGCAGAAAAAAACAGCTCATAACAAGTCTCATCATGACAGTAACCACTAGACTCCATGAGCCAGAGCTCACAAGGTCAAAACTGTGATTATCGATATCATCAGTTACACTGTGTGATTTATATGGACCTCAGTGGAATGTATGTTGTGACTAATTTTGTCCATTTCTTTACCTCTTCCCCGGTCTAACAAGGCCACCAGGTTGGTAGGATGAATGCTAGATTGTGCTTCCTCTGAGACATGTGGAGCCATGGGTTCTTTCCAAACTGCTGCTCATACAACAACTTTGGCTCAACATGCTTTGAGGAGAAAACTAATTACCAGTTCTATGTCAGATAGTAGAAGCCCAGACCGGATAGAGATGGGGGACAGGTAAAACATCCTACCCACTCAGAGAGTGAGGCCAATTCTTCTTTGGACTCTTTGCCACAGATGGCTATGATCAAACTCAATGATAAAACCAGTGCTTTGATAGTTGTGCCACTCAAGCCATTAATACGAAACATTTTAAAAGACTTATAACTGCCATTTTGCTACATTATTTCAAAGTAATTACATAATTGCAGTAACCCTTAGAACACAATCGTAAGAAAGTGCAACAAATGGTAAATTGTCTTACAGTGAAACAACTCATGATGTTTTGCTGGGCTTTGTTTGGTGTTCCTATGTCACACAGAACCAAAGTTATTGTAATTAAAAAAAAAACATGTAATAATAATATCCACTACTGAGGTTTAAAAATAGTGTCGCACACAAATGATCATAAAGAACAAAAATGCCCAAATTTCGTTTTTTTAGTTTTTAGAAAAAAACCTTTTTGAACCCCGGGAGAACTTTCAGGATAGTCTCCGCCCACAAGGGGGCGGGTAAAACCCACAGATGTAGAGGGTCCGGAGAGCGGCTGCACACCAAGAGAAAGAGCAGCAAGCGGTGAGCATATACCATAATAAACACTGGTTTTACACCTTTTATATTTGTTGATTAGATTTTATTAATACGCTCGAAGGGTTAATTACATGATTAAGTACCTAAGAGTTACATTTATTTTTCATTTACATACTGTATTGACAACTAATTTACATAAAATCTATCTTTAGCAAAGCTGAAACATTTTAATGATTCAAAATGTTAAATTTGCAATTTCAACACAATGTCTAAACTCATTTATTATAAGCTATGGGTGAGAAGCAATATAAAATGGCTCCCTGATTTTGTTGTACTGGGTGATAACTGCAGCTTCTAACGTGTGAAGGCGTATATGCTTTTGAATTGGTCTCATCAGAACAGGCTTTAGTTGAGCTAGGTTTTGCTGCCGGCCTGCATCCACTGCTCTCTGAGCACTTCTTGGAGTTTTGTGGCATGAAAGCAAGAACCGAGAAGCGACCTTGTACTCCATTCTCTCTGCCTTCGCAGAGCAAATCACTAGATGGCCTAGTTTGTTCCCTCATTACAGATAGCTGTAATGAAAGCCTGGGAAAAAAGCATGTAGTTGTCAGAGTGGGCCTGAGCGTTTTGATAAATTGTCCCAATTAACCATCACCTTCACAAAGTGACCCCTTGTTTACTCGGAACCTGCTTCATTTGCAACCACCACTTATAGTGTATGAAAACCGTACAGGTTTCCGCTTGGACACAGAGCTTGACAAAGTATGGCTTTTCAGATAAAGGTGTCTGTGCTGAGGTAGCAGGGAGCTAGTGTTTATTAAATCATTTGAAGATAGACTCTCTGTATTCCTATGAAGTGAGTCTACAAGAGAATGTATTACTCACTGGAGAGTACTGCTTTGGATTAAATGGTTCAAATATGTAAATTTCTAACAAAAATGACAACTATTAAATCCACATAATTTTGTCTTTCAGTTTGCTTACTTTTGAAAATAATTGTATTAATGTTGTAAAGTTTCTGGAGGTAAATTCACTGTGTGTGAGGCACTACTTTGCATTAAAGGCCTATTATAATATATAACAACATAAGGTTGTCATTTTGGCAGCTGTGATAAGCTAGCATTTATGTAAAATGAAGTCTTTTGTTATTAAAACTGAAGCAAATAGTAGTCAATATTTTGACAAACCTTTGTTCATTAACACACATGCATAAACCAAACAATTATTCATTGTGAGGTACTGCTTTTCACTATATTATTACAGTCATTATACTATATAGCTGATATATTACAGTTCTGTAATATAATTGTGGTAATAGCACTTAATAAGAGCATATAACTTTCATTATTTTAAGTAAGGAAGGATATGTATCTACAAAGTTGTTATCCACGATGAAACAAAAAAATATTATTGTAAGGCACTGCATTGGGGCATTTACATTATAATCTTCCATTTAAACATACACATGCGGCTGGTGGCCTAGTGGTTAGGAAGTTGGCCCTGTGATCAGAAGGTTGTGGGTTTGAATCCCAGGACTGCTAGTGGCACCTCTGAGGTACCCTGAGTAAGGTACACTGCTTCCTAGGCGCTGTATTTCTGGCTGCCCGCTGCTTCACTTGGTGAATGGGTTAAATACAGAGAGAATTTCATGTGTTGTCATGTGTTCACATATTTCAAATAGTCACTTCACTTTAATTAGATGCCACTAGTTGAGTTGAGAATGATATACCACAAAAATAATACCCACTCCATGGTGGTCTTGTGGGGGCCCTGATCAATAAAATGAGGGGGTTATAAATGGTTCAAAGAAACAGATGGACTACAGTCGGAGTGTAAGCTACAATATGCTCCTATATGGTCAGCAGAGCTTAAAATGGGCAATGAGTATATTTAGGTGTGTCTAAAAAAGTGGCTCCAATTCTCAGGTCTTTGCACTGATACCACTACAGTACAAATTTGATTTCAAGGTGTTACTTATAGTGTAGAAGACACTCAATGGTTTGGGCCCTTAACACATCTCTATGTGGTGGCGGCCTAGTGGTAGGATACTTGCCTCTGGACCAAGAGGTCATGGGTTCGAATCCTACCTCCAGCACAACATCACTGGGTTCCTGAGCAAGACCCATGATCCCAAGTTGCTCCAGGGAGATTGTCCCCTGTTGTTAGGGAATGGAAGTCGCTTTGGATAAAAGCGTCTGATAAATGCCAGAAATGTCAATATGTTTGAAGTATATAATCCTGGTAGACCTCTTAGATCTGCAGGAGCTGCTCAGCTAGTGGAGAAAAGATAAGAAACTAAACCTGGTGAAATTGTGTTTATCCACTATGCTGTCCAACCAACTGCCCATCAGTATCAGATCTGGACCAACTGAAGCTTTAAAAAACTGCCAAAAACTACAGTATTCTCTTCAACTTTCTTCTAAATCTGCACTTCTATTGCACTTTTAGTCTTCCTTTATTGATTTTCTATGAAATTATTTTATTTCATTATTTTATTCTATTTTGTTTTATTTTGTATTCTATTTCTGTAAAGCACATTGAATGACCTTCTTTGTATGATAATGTGCTATTCATATAAACAAACTCAAACCACACTCCAGAGACTCACATAAGGTAACTCATGACCATCTCTGTTATCTGTCTATATCTATATCTACTGCTGTATCTGATAAATCTACAACTCCCAACCGGCAAGTCATGACCTTGTGCTTTGTGCGGGAGCTTTGCAGTGCTGTTTAATTATTATTACTGTGTCTATGAGGGATCTGTAATGGGATTAGGAGTGTGGTATTAGATTATCAGAGGGCTTTCTAGTTGTGGAAACCTTCAGGGAGACTGATTCAACCATTATTGTTCTTAATGACAAGGATGAATGCTTTGTATATTCACTCAGATTACATTAGCGTCTATGTTATTCCTCCACCTTGGCTGTGGAGTGGGTTGGGATTGTTCTTTGTTCACGCTCATCGTTCTACTAATATAGAAAATCCAAAGAGTAAGGGAGCCAACATGTCTTCAGAAAATGGTTTCAAATTGCTTTTCAATTTATCCGAGTAAATTTTTATGCAACCGTTGTGCAAAATTATCATAATTTAAGACAATTTGCGCTAATGGAGGTTTTGACATGTCTTCACTCGAACGGAGGGAGAGAAATACATAAGTAAATGAATAAATAAATGGCACATTTTAGCACACGCTTCTGCAAGTGCAGAAGGCATGCATAGCGAGTGGCCAAATATTTAGCATCCATACTGGGAGTAATTATCAGCCCAGGCCGAGGTTATTGTGTCATTTGTTTTAGTGTGTTTTCGGGGGCCTTCATGTGGAAACAGAATGGAGGGGGGTCATTTAGAAGGCAAGCATGGCCTTTCAGCTCCACTGGCCACCACAGCAGGCCCTCAAACTCATAAACTCATAATCATAACTATTCTTCACCCTGGATAAACAGGACAGCTTTTTTTCTCTCTCTCTCTCATCCAACAAGCCGCTAGGTCATTTCTGACAGAAAAAAAACCCTGAAAGTGTTTCCTTACACTGTATTTATCTCAATGGTAGATGATGTCCATCATTTTTCTCTCTCTGTCTATCACAGAAACACACACACACACACACACACACACACACACACACATACACATCACCATTATACCAGCTTTATTTTCATCCACATACATCATGTCTTTCTTTCTTTCACATCACACCCACACATACATTCCAACCCATTTAGTGTACCACTATTTTTCTCGCTCTCTGTCTTTCTCTCTCTCGCTTTCTCACTCTCTCTTTCGTTTTCTCACTCTCCATCTCTCTGTCTCTCTCTCCCCCTTTTCACTCTCTCTCTCTTACTTTCTCACTCTCTTTTGCTTTCTCTCTCGTTCTCTTTCTCTCTCTCTCTCCCCTTTTTCACTCTCTCTCTCTCTTTCTTTCTCTCTCTCTCTCTCTCTCTCTCTCTCTCTCTCAGCCACTCTTGCACAAAGGCTTTGTCACAATAGATAAATACATACATACTATGCATCCAACTGTTATGGAAAAAGTATATGAATATTTATTTATTTTTGGCCAGCAATGATCCAATTCATCTGGACCATTCTGTTGGGCCTAACACTCTAAACTTTTTGTCCAGAAAATGATTACACATTGCTCATCCTAATACATTTTGAACAGCTGACCCTCAATTTCTTTGCAATCAACAAGTAGCTGCAGTTCCATCGGACAGCAAGAATGGAGCTTAGATGCATCAGCTCCAAACAAAGACAAATACAGCCCGACTCCTTCCCTGCTCACATTCAAATTCAATTTCTGTCTTTTGACCCCATTCTTTCCTCAAAACAGCAAAAGCCCTTTAAATATGTAGAACTTCCTCGCACTGATTTCTCCAAAAGAAAAAAGAAACCCATTTCTTTTAGAAACTGGCAGAGGAAATATGGCTGAAATGGTTTAAGCTGTGGTGTCTGATCCTGGATCAGAAAATCCATGGTCAAAGCTGCCACTGAAAAAAAATATTTCGCCAAAAGGAATATGCCAAGCTTTTGCTGGCACCGTGCTATGGTTCCTGTGGACCTCAAAGATGTTATAAAGCTTCAGTCAGAAACTTGCTATGGCCTTCACTGCATGGGGGGATTCCCTGCTTTGGAGATGTGCTGCATAGTCCGTGTTCATCCCCATCGAACATCCATCAAAAGCTGTCGAGAACAACAAAGACAAACCTTTCATAGAGGCTTCCTAACCCTCAAGCACGAGCTCTTAAAACCATTTGAACCTTCTGCGTTGATCTGTACTGGGGTTCAGCCAGGGACATCCTTCTAGCCGCCAGATGGCTCCATAGTGAGTGTCCTCCTATTGGACGACTAAAGGTACTGTCCAGTCCCCCTAATGATGAGGCCTTCTGTCAGAGTCTGGGCACATATGGGCCTGGTCAATCCCAGCACCACCTGCAGAAACTGGGGCTTCAACCCACCTGCCAGTAGAAGAATCTTTAGTTCCCTAAAGAACCTTTCAGTGGGTAATTCAGTTTGAAGGTTTCTCAAATAAAACATTTGAAGGTTTCTCAAATAAAACATTCAAGCCAACAATTAATCCCCCTCTACTAACAGTCTCTACTTTTTCTGGAAAGGCTTTACATCAGATGTTGGTGGATTGCTGTGAGGATCCGATTGCATTCAGCCAAAGAATTAAGGCAAGTTTATTAACTAAATTTGGCAAACTTAACCCATGACTCATGAATTACTATTACTGATTTGATTTGTTTTAGTTATGTCAGTCCACCTTTTTTTTGGTTTAAAAGTGTAATCCACGCAGTAATCCACGGTCAGTTTAGAACAACTCCGTTTTACGGTCAACAAAACGGCAATTTTTTTAAATCTAGTACATACAGTCAACAAAAAATCAAAATCTAGTACATAAAGTGACAGCTTAGACCCAAAGGAAACTAGTCTGATGAAGGAGTTAAGCAATAGCGTGTATCCTATTTTAGGTGTAACATACTTCATTAATTTTGGATATGTTACACCTAAAATAAGTGGAAATCCCACGAGACTTGGAAAAATACAATTCATTCTCTTCTCCTGGGCTTGACTGGCTTGGACTTTCTTTAAATTTTAATACCCTTTAGTACATTTAAAAAATGCATTAATTCAAGTAGTATCAGCTTGACATGCTTTCCTAGCCAGGTTGATGTTTCAAGAGTTTTACTACAGTATATATAAAAAAGTTATACTACAGTATACAGTATGAGTTTTTAAGGTGACAAAAAGCAGTCCATGCTAGATTAACTGATTTGAATGACTTGCGTTTGAACAGTATCATGTCTGACCTCATCGTAGTAGGCATAAAAACCTGCGGGAATGTGGGGTTTTGTTGGTTTTTGTTAATTAGATTTTATTGTGTCTTACAGAACAGAACTGACTCATGCCTTCATAATACATTACTGTGCGGTTTGCCTGAAGAAGTCTTTGGAGACTCTTCTTCCACTGTTATGAGATGCGTAGCTGATCGTTGCTTGTCCGGATCAAACCTCCTGTGAGTGATGCAATCAGACTCCATCTGTCATTTCACCATTACTACAAAATTGTCTCGTTATTGCTTATCACTTTTTAGCTTTTGAAAGAACACAGAATGACTCCATTGAACACATATTTGCATCTTGTGCTAAGATGTTAAATTAGAACCCTACCTGCACTCCCTGGCAGCGCCTTAAAGAAGCAAATCACCTGGGAAGTGCTGACATTAATGTTGAATTAAAATAACACCGTCACAGGTAACATGCCAAGATTGCTCAACACACTGGGGATCGTACTGTGTCATAATATAAAGTCGCCAGGGAGAAATGTTATTGCAAGAACTCAAAGAGGAGGCTAGCTGTGTCTTCAGGCACCATATGGGATGTGGAAATGACATTTAGCCAATGAAGCGGGCTCATGCCAACCCAGAACACCTAAGCACACATGATTGACAGATAGCCCTCAAAGAATAAGAAGATAAGAAAGGCACAAGTGTGAGGGAAAAGTAGGCAGTTGTCAAAATGTCAGCTTCAGGGTTCCTTTTGCTCTCCTTTTCCCATTTTAGGGGAAATGCATTTATACACATGCCATACACTCTCTATGACCTCAGGAGTTCTTTGATAGGATTATCACTTTAGAGATATTCTTCAAGAGGACTATGGAAATTCTTCACCTGTCATTTTATATGCTTTTTAAGATGTGATAAGTTGCAAAGGAAGTTGACAGTAGATTTATGAATGAAATGATAGCGATGAGACTTTACGTGTGAATAGGGTGATATTTTTTTAAATTAAAACAGATATAACAAGTCATTTGTTGTCAATTGATAATGACATACACTATATTGCCAAAAGTATTCACTCACCCACCAAAATAATTAAATTCAGGTGTTCCAATCGCTTCCATGGCCACAGGTGTATAACTTCAAGCACCTAGGCATGCAGACCGCTTCTACAAACATTTATGAAAGAATGGGTCGCTTTCAGTGAATTCCAGTCTGGTACTGTGATAGGATGCCACCTGTGATAGGATGCCACAAGTCCAGTCGTGAAATTTCCTCGCTACTAAATATTCCACAGTAAACTGTCAGTGGTATTATAACAAAGTGGAAGCGATTGGGAACGACAGAAACTTAGCAACAAAGTGGTATGCAACATAAACTGACAGAGTGTGATCAGTGGATGCTGATGCGCATAGTGCACAGAAGTCGCTGACTTTCTGCAGAGTCAATAACTACAGACCTCCAAACTTCATGTCGCCTTCAGATTAGCTCAAGAACATTGCGTAGAGAGCTTCATGGAATGAGTTTCCATGGCAGAGCAGCTGCATCCAAGCCATATATCACCAAGTGCAATGCAAAGCGTCGGATGCAGTGGAGGTGCGTTCTCTGGAGTGATGAATCACGCTTCTCCATCTGGCAATCTGATGGACGAATCTGGGTTTGATGGATGCCAGGAGAACGGTACTTGTCTGACTGCATTGTGCCAAGTGTGAAGTTTGGTGGAGGGGGATTATGGTGTGGGGTTGTTTTTCAGGAGCTGGGCTTGGCCCCTTAGTTCCTGTGAAAGGAACTCTGAATGCTTCAGCATACCAAAAGATTTTGGACAATTTCACGGTCCCAACTTTGTGGAAACAGTTTGGGGATGGCCCCTTCCTGTTCCAACAAGACTGCACCAGTGCACAAAGCAAGGTCCATAAAGACATGGATGAGCGAGTTTGGTGTGGAAGAATTTGACTGGCCTGCACAGAGTCCTGACCGCAACCCAACAGAACACCTTTCGGATGAATTAGAGCAGAGAGTGCGAGCCAGGCCTTCTCGTCCAACATCAGTGTCTGACCTCACAAATGTGCTTCTGGAAGAACGGTCAAAAATTCCCATAAACACACTCCAAACCTTGTGGAGAGCTTGCCCAGAAGAGTTGAAGCTGTTATAGCTGCAAAGGGTGGGCCAACATCATATTAAACCCTATGGCTTAAGAATGGGATGTCACTTAAGCTCATATGCGTGTGAAGACAGGTGAGCGAATACTTTTGGCAATATAGTGGGTGTACATATACACACACATACACATTATATATATACATATATATACACACACACACACACACACACACATATATATATATATATATATACACATTCATATACACACACACAGCAACTTTAACTGCATCTCAGCACCATTGACAATGCAGGGAATGTTGCTAAAATTAACTGGCATATCTCTCTGTGTATAGTTGAAGGCTGAACAGCCAATAAAAGGGAAAAAAAAATACAAGGCCTTTTGTGTGTGGGTGGGCGGTTGCAGCAACAGCCTTACTTCAGATCTAAAGACACTGAACGGTTTCCCTGGGCAACAGTCCTCATTCACTTTGTCGTCGGCCTCTGAGGCAAACAGCACGTCTATCTGTTCCAACTATAGACAGAAGAAGAGAATTAAAGGTAGTGATAAAATGTAACAAATTATTAAAGTATATAGTTTACATACATGAAAATGGCAAATACTTTTTTAGTCTGATACTGTCAAAATCTTATGAACAGTCTACCAGCTCTTTAAATTGTTTCACTACAATGTAATCAAGGTGGCTGGTTTTACACAGCAAGTGTAAGCTATTACATCAGATTCTTGAGTGCTTTTCAGTAATACTGGCTACATAGCACAGCTGTTTCCCAGCCTACCTCCAGAGAGTTGGTCAGATAAACAATATTCTCAAGCAGAACTGCTCGCTCATCAAACTCCAGCTCCAGCTCCAGGACCCTCGGCCCATTCTTTTCCAGGTTCTCCTGACACAGGCATGCGCGCGCGCACACACACACACACACACACACACACACACACACACACACACACACACACACAGAGTTATAACTCATGCTCCTTTACAGATCCTTTCACAAATATGAAATCATTTTTCTTCAAGTTATTCTGTTGATACCAAGATGTTCCAAGCATGCACCCCTACTAACCAAGAAATAGCAGAACACCAAATGATTTTGTTTTGAGACGGATGATAATGTTGACATTGATGCAAATTACGTATGTGAACTAGGTAACTTGCCAAATTTTGCCTCACACTGAAAGACCAACATACTAATGTGAAAGAGCTCAGAGATCACTAATGACTAGTGTCATAAAAGTGTTCTTATTCAGGAATAAACATATTGCAATTGTTATGACCTGACATTTCTGGAACACAGTGTTTGCTATGGCTTAGGTATAAAATGTTCTTTCTACAGCTCATGTTTATGTTACAGCACAAGTCACGTAGTTTTATTTTCATTTCAAATGTCTACACAGTAATATAAAACAATGTTCCTCCAGGACCACGGTGCCTCACAAAGAACAAAACAGAAACACTAGACAACATAAGTGTAGGGAGGAGAGGACTACCCAAAGTGCACAAAGAGCGTGAGTGCAACTTAACTTTTTCTACATACTTTTCGTATGGACACCATAATGCTATTTTCTTTCATTGTTATTTGCAGTTAATCTCTAATTACTGATAAATGGATAACTGTCTACACAGTTATGTCAGTAGTTACTGCTAATGACACAGCGTGTAAAAAGGTCTTGTCTTGACCTTTACAGCTTGCATTTCTTCCTAACTTTTACCTTTTGAATCACACCATGAAAGGAATTTTACTTTTCTAAGTCCTTAATCCTACCTTGATCATGGCCACAAATGGCATCACCCGTTTAATGTATTTCTTCAGCTCGGGCATGGCGCCCAGCTCCATGGCAATGACCTTGTTGTCAGGCAAGGTTCCACTGTTGTCCTAGGGATCAAAGTAATATGATACACACAATGAGATCCAAATGTCATTACAACCTGGCTTTACAGGGAAGTTGTCACTGGTTGGGCTGTTCCACGCAGAATGAAATACAATAACACTTTGACAGTTAACTAATGTGCAAATAATATTCAGGGAATATTTTAATCACTGAAGATTCTTTGTACAGACTGAGTGAAGCAACAGTGACCTTAGGTTTTTTTATTTATGTCCAAGCTGTGGACAAATATTATTCATGCATAATTCAGGGTAACCAAATTGAATACATAAAATATGTTTTGTTATTTAAATCCAGAAGGAAAATCTGAAATTAATGTCTGAGGGTGTGCCTAACAGTTAGCCAGTAGATGACAGCACACATTCTATTGTTTTTGAGAGATTTCTATTGTCTTTTAGGGGAAAAACACAGTATATTCCAACAAATAAAATGGTATCTGAGAATTCACTTTAAACATCGGAGTGTCACACATTATGACTCTATAGTTTACTTATTATCAGTGTGTTGGGCATTATGACAAACTATTAATTCATGTCGGGCATTGACAGGGAAGCTCTCAACAATTTAGACACTGTTGGTACTCTTTGGAAAAACTAAATGATCAAGCCGATAACATTCCTCAGCAACACTGCATCTTGTAAGCAATTTAGCAATGTAGTATAAAGTTATGATATTTCAATTATCTAATTTCAGTGATGTACAGCCCATTTTTTCTAATTTAATCAACCAAACCGATCAGTGCTTCTGGACCATACAGTCAATGTCAGCTCTGTTTATAGGGACATATTACAGCAGTTAACATTATATGACTGCAGATGGTATGGCTGAAACTGCTAATTCCTCAAGGCAATGGCTTGCAAAGATTGTTGTTAATACTGTAAATCTAACAGAAGAATGTTGTTAGAATACAGGCCCCAATTTCTCTAAAGCTGGTTTGGGGCAATATTAGTTGTTTTGTGACAATATTGATTGCTATGGGACATGTCTATTTTAAGGGCTGAACATCACTCTGTTCAAAAAACTAAGGCTTACCTTGTAGTGCTTGCCTAGGAGTGAGAGGGCACTGTGCTGCCAGCGTGGGTAGCTTTTTGCCACATAAACAGTGCAATGGGAGGGTTTGACTGGAGGTTTGTTGTCTCCTTTCTGTGAAGGAAGAGGAATGCCCAAGACTGTCACAAAAGATTAGCAGAATTTATCTGATAAACATATGTGATTTATAAATGTATTTGCTCTACAGATTTGATCTTTAAGCACTTACAAGGTTACTGAATCTGCAGAATTCACTGAAGCCATGGCATTGCTCATTTCAGCAATTTTAGATTTTAATTTCGGGTTTTGACACAGGCACTTATTATCCATAAATGTCAGTATAGCCACCTGCTATATTTCTGTTTGCAGCTATTTTTGTGCACTAAGCCACTCAAACTGTCCCGAGCCCCATATTCCCCAATGCTCAGCCCACCTCCCCATCACTACAGCAACACCTAATCCAGTCCGACATCCATTACCACATTGCTGCAGGGACATGGCTGAGAAAAGCCCACCTTCCCCCGTCCCCACTACCCATGCCTGAGCATGGTTAACGCTGTCTGAAAGAGAATGGTGCCATCTTAAAAGCAAGGGGACAAAGCATTCCTTTTCCGTCCACAGAGCCATGGAGGTTGTGTGAGCATATTCTACATGACATCTGTCGTCTCTCCTCGACTCAGCCCCTCGGTCTGACCTGGTGTGCTCTCTTCTGACACCAGGCTAGGTTCTGCTTAAGCTCAGCTATAAATATACCCACAGATTAACCTCTCCAGTGATTCTAATAACAGAAATCTCACTTTACATAGGATTTTGCTTTGCACATTACACTTGGAGGAGATATACAGGTGCCGTCTGGATTAATACTGTGATGAAATGATTGTTGTCAAAGTGGCTTGGCTGAACTAGGCTGCCAAATAGGGAGCCATTAGAGTAAGGTGTGTGGAGATGTTGACAGGATAAAAGCCTGAATGTGAATGTTGAAGAGATTGTGATGGTGAGAAAAAAAAAAAAAAAAAAAGACAGAATAATTCTGGCCTGGATTCTGTTCTAGTTTGAGGATAAGAAATCAGTAGTGAGCAAGTTATGTATAATGTTTACAAAATCAATTAGCAACACAAGTCTTAAATGACGGGCAAATATCTAATAGTCTAAGTGCCAACCATTAAACATTTATAAAAAAGGGGCAAACTGCGACCCTGATTTCAAGGCAGTATATGTTTATATCCAATTATAGTTAGCACATGACAAACCATAGTGGCGCAAATCTTTGCTCGCTTTCTTCTAGCTTTGCAGAACCTGATTTCTTATGCATTAATTACAACATGCAATATTGTTCACACAGCACATTCTAATGCTGCTCACACACAGGCAATACCTTGTTCTTTGGAGGCTGCAGGTAAGCTTTGAGACGTAAGCGCAAGTCATGGGCGGTCTCCATCAGATACTGTGAGGATCGGATCAGAATTTCATCCACTGGACCAGCCACAGGCCAGCTAGCCTTCATCAAGGAACCAATCTGTGGAGACAAAAAGTCAGTAAATATGAAAGCTTTTGGAATACTATGTTCAGTTGTTTTTCCAAATTAATGCTGGTACAAAGCACCACTTTCCAAAATACTATGGACAACTTTGGAAAAAAAAGTGAAAAAGAAAAAGGTCAGAGTTGTTTTAACTCTGCAAATCCATACAAATGTTCTAAGACAGTGATAGTTATGTCAACCAGGGGCTTAACAGATCCTATATTTGTGCATTTATAGATCTAGCCATCTTTAAAGATAAAACTGTAAGAACACCATAAATGCTTCAAACCACACAGACTTTCTAGTTTCAACAGAATCCGTGAAGTGAAATGACCTTTTCACCCATGGATCAGTTCTAATGGTGTCATGGAAGTTCAAAGAGGGATACTCACCTTCCCCAGAAGGGCCCAAGTGTATTCACAAAGGTGAGGACAGATGGGGGCCAGGATTAAGGTCTGGTTCTCGATAAACTGGAACACCAGATCTCTGTGCATGCCTTCAATTGCCAGTTCCCGGTACTTATCCTTGGCTGCCTAAACAGAGAAGGCAAAAATCAGGGCAACATCCTCTTAGAACTAGCAGTTTAAGGTTTAAGACTGTTAGTCATGGTGAGAGATCTGTGGAAAATGAACACACATGCGTGCCAAACCATTACATTTAGCCAGTGTCATGAATGCTGACATAGCAACTTTCCAATACATTTTTGTTGTGTAGCAATGAATGTAAGTGTATGTTACCTGAAACTCAAAGAAGCCGCTCTTCAATGCCTCCTTGAACATCATCCTCTCATAATGTTGCTCAGTTTTATTGATACCGGAGTTCATTTCACTGGAGACACAGGAAAAAAAAAACAAAAAACAAAACAAATCAAATCAGATATCTGCACTATCCTCAACTCCACAGCCAGTTTAGCATCCAACTGCCAACTTTATTAAGTGCCAGGGAGCAGTCATTCTGGCAGTTAATTTGTGGACTATTATGTTTACCTAATGAACACCCGGTCATTGAACGTTTCGGCAGGTCCAGTTCTCAAGTTGTTCTGGTTAGCAATCATCTCCTTGACCCATTCAACCCAGGTGTAAAGACGCAGAATGCCAGCATCCGCCATGGCCTCCACAAAGTTTGCGTCTTCTACCGTATCTCCAGCATCAGCCAGGGCTAGGCGCATGCCTGTGAGTCAGGGACGAAAAAAATAAATCAGTTCAGCGTTTTTGTTCATTTGTGGTTATCAGATGTTAATTCCTGTGTACTTTATCAACATAGCCTTGTCTTTGAGAGGAAAGAAAATTGCCATGATAATGTGAAGATATATACAGATAAAGATAAATATATTGCTGATATTCATAAAAGGTAGCTTTGAACTGCTTTAGGGCAGTGTAAGCCCAAAGTAAAGTGGAGTGTGCAGCAAGCCTAAACTGCTATTTCACACTAAATGCGAAACATCCATTGGATTGATATAAAAAAAGAGCTTTTTCATCCACATTAATTCTCTCTTTGTTAGTTTGTCATCAGTCAGACTTTACAACCCTCTTGAAGTTTAAAGTAGTGTAAGGCTGCCGTTTAAAATACAACTGTCTGATGCACTGTAATTATCTTAAGCTTAAGGCTCAGTTCATAAAAAGCTATAGACAAATTTCCTAAACACAATCATAACTCTTTCACACCAAAGTATGTATCGTAAACCATGAGAAGGTTGGTCATGAAATATCATCCAGCCCTATTAAGACATACTTTCCCCATAAAGAACCAAAACAAGCACACTGCATAAACAGACACACACCATCTGATGAGAGCTCGCCAGACGCCCAAAGCTCTCTCCAGATGGAGTCTTTTTCTATTCTCAGACTTCTGATGAAATTTAACAGAGCTCCATCATCAAGATGCACTCCCTTGGGGTTATCTTATTTTGTTCAATCAGCCTCAAAATGTCAAAAACAAGAATGCCTTCTGTGTTATGTGCTTCAAAAAAAAAAAATTAAAATCTTACTTTCAAAAGCAAACCCTGAAACTCTGAGGAAGACATGCCATCTGAGACCAATATAAGCAATGATCAAATGTGCCTTGCATGTTTTAAAAGGACTCACCATCTGCAGAAAACTTAGAAATTGCTTGACCCAGGGTGAGGAAGTTGCCAGTGGATTTGGACATCTGGTGGACAGATATAGTATACTAGGTATACTGAGTACACATTACAAGAAACAAACACATACACGCCCGCACAGCAGCCGCCATCAATGATTGAACATTTTAAAAAAAACAAAACAAAAAAAAAACCCACCTTCTCAGAGTTTAATAAGAGATGTCCATTGGCACGAACTGCCTTTGGCCACTTTTCACTGCAAGAATAAAAAAGTGCATTTCAAATCTTTGCACAGTGAAACAGGTCCACACTAAAGTTCCATTTGTTTTACATACAAATGTCCTCTCACACATTGCCAACAGAGACAGACAAGGTGTTGTATAGGTGAAATTTTTGGACATTCCTGTTCCAGCCCTTTACTGTTCATGCTGCTGACCCACGACTGTGCAGCAAAGCACAGCTCGAACCACATCATCAAGTTTGTTGATGACATCATCAAGTTTGCTGATCATCAAGTTTGCTGATAACTGTGGCGGGTTTGATCAGCAAGAATGATGAGGCAGCATACAGAGAGGAGGTGCGACATCACAGTCTGGTCACATAATTGTAATGTTTTGGATGACCCTGCAGAGGATTGTGAAGACAGCCAAGAAGATCGTGTCTCTCTCCCCTCTGTCACGGACATTTACATTGCATGCTGCATCCACAAAGCCACTGGCATTGTGGACGACCCCACTCACCCCCCACACACTCTCTTCTCCCCCCTCCCGCAGCATACGGTCCTCCACTGCCAGAATGGGGAACAGATTCTTCCCTCAGGCCATCAGACTCCTCAAATGGAACAGAAACTAAAAACTGTCCACCCAAAACATTGCAAACGCAACTCTCTGCTGCTAGAATACAGTACCTGTTAAAATACAGTATTCATTCAGACTGTTGTTGATTGCAGTGACTTTTGTCTTGTATTGTCTAATTGTTACACTTGTGTTACTCTTGCACTCTTTTGTCCTGTCTGCACTTGTGATCTTGTGGTGTCGTGTTCTGTTTTTTTCTGTTGATTTCTAAATTATTGATTACGCCACAGCCTACCTATCATCCGGCCACATTGCCACGTGGTTGTAGAGATAGTAAGAGAGATGGTTGGGCACCAAGTCTTTCCCAGAGATGCGGGCGTCCACAGGGTACCAGTACTCAAACTCCCTCCTCAGCTTCTGGAGGTGCTGCTTGGAGATGGTTGTCTTGGGGAAAGGTGCCGATTTAAAGAAAATATAGTCCCACACCTCCCTGGTCATCTGCTCTGGTCTGAAAGAGACAATGTTTAAATATAATTTTCTTCAGTATTTTTCTTTTCATTCTAGGAGGATACTATTTATTTTAGTTTTACCCAGCTGCATAATGAAAATTTCTCACGTTATGCAAGTCATGCATGTTGTGATATGGGTTAATAAAACTAGATTTATTTCAGTGTACATGACAAGTATTTTATAGCCATTGGTTATAGAGAAACAAAGTGCTTCATCAAAGCAACTGACATTCATCTAAGCTGTTTAAAAGCATGCAATTCACAGTAATTCATATTTCACAGTGGAACTACATGGACGAATGTTCATATTGGTGAACTTTATTAAGGGCACCAAGTAAGACAAAAAAACGTCACATAGGCCCAATCATAGTTATTTTGGGTTTTAATTCTTTTTTTTTTATTATTCTACACGCACCATGTTCCACATCTATATTAACATAAGCTTTGCTTATTACTTTTTCTAAGGACTTTTTCCCCTAGTACAAAGTCCATCCAAAGAACGGACACATGATACCTGATTCCCAGAGGAGAGGGACCCTGTCCATTGAGAACACCTCCCTGGAGCAGGTGGGCCACAGTGTAGTAGGCCATGTAGATGGTGGAGTCGGACAGGGACTCAATCAGCCACTGCTCATCCCATGGCAACCTCGTTCCTATGGGAACCCACACAAAGGAACTTAAATCAACAAGCACAGAGGGAAAATTGCAGGTGAACATCTGAGTGGACCACAAACAGGCTCATTATGAGTAAACACAGCACTTCAGATGAGAGCAGTGAGTGACTATAAGTTTAGATAATAAGCAGGATTTAGAAGCATATTTGAAAATCTATTATTAATAGGGTAAGAGTAGGTAGAACTCCTCAAAACTGGAACTGATATAGCATTTTAGTGTAAGGCGCAATCATTTTGAGCATTAGAGAACAGTTACTGCTTCCATTATATTTGGAAGTACAAAACCTTAAAGCAAGTACTTTCTTGACCGGGGTGTCTAACTACACTCCTTCGGGGTCACAGCTCTGCTTCATTAGACACAACTTCTCAAAAAATAGTTGAAAGTGGTAAAAGGCATAAAATCACAGTTTAATGTTAAATACACTGAGACACAGGATATATGGGCTCACCTAGACCATATGTCCTTGAGCAGGCATGCTCCTGAAGCCAAGCTAGTGAAGCCTCAAAGTTCTTCCTGGTCTCATCACTAAATCTGCAGAACATGGAGTAAAGGATTGGATGGAAAGCTTCCAATTCAAATAAATAGTTGGCAAAAAGAATAGGTTGGGCTTGGAGGAAAACTGGTGTATAATAATAATAATAAGAAGAAGAAGAAGAACAAGAATTTTTATTATACATAAATTATATATTATAAAAATCAACTGATGATAATTATTTTTATTCCCAAACTATCACTTGTCTTGCAACAGTCACATTGGTGGTCAAATAATTCTGCTTTCAAGGTGGTGTTTTTTTGTTCTATTAAACTTCCGATATCCCTAGAAACCCTATGTCTGAAGAGAACTTACGTCTCCAGGCACTCCAGAGCGCCCATGGCCTGCTGTTTCCACTCTTTGTCACCGTAATCCAGATACCTGTCACAGATAAAACACCTAGTTCAAAGTATGAGGAACAAAAGGCGGATCTGGGGACACAAGCAAGAATCTTCACGCACTACCAGAGGAATAAAAACAATATGAATTCAACCCAACTGTCTAGATCATATTAGCAAAGGAAATTTCAGACATGTAACATTCAGACATTTCTCTGAAGGAGTTTTCATTATCCTTGTAAAGGCAGAATTTTTATTTTCTAAAGGACCCTATTTTTGTGACTGAATATCAGAAAGACAAGTTTTAGCTTAAATAAACAAACAAGAACTTAAATGAAAACTACACTACTATCCCAAAGACATCTCACTCACCACTGGTCACACAGGGCCACCACACACTCATCAGCTGACCGGGATATCACTTGGCGCTCCGGCTCCATGTAAATAAAGGCATCACCCTTGTACAAATACAAAGTAAAAAAAACGCAATTGTTTTTTTTTTTTCATAGAATATATAACTACTACTTTTGCATGTTTGTCACTGTCCTGCACAGCTCTTTTGCAGACATTATTCATTACATATTAATTCTGACATGAATGTAAATGTAAATAAGTTGTAAACGCCTCGTTTTAATAATCAAAAAATTATGTTTTATACAATGTCAGTTTTAAGTAGAAGCATTATCATTTTTGCCTGATCCTAAATGCCAAGAGTGCCCTAATGACACAGCAGTTAAAAACACAAGCCTGAAGCTCCTCAAGGGGAGGGGAAAGGGAAATAACCTTGTCCACCATCATCTTCTGAATAGGCTTCTTCACATCCTGAACCTTCATTCCTTTAAAACCATCAACCAGCATGATCTAGAGAACAAAAACGAGAACATGATCTAGACAACAAAAAAGAAAAAGAGAAGTGTATTCCAGGGGTCTCCAACACTAGTTTCAAGCCATCATTAGATTTAGGTTTTTCTGAACAAGATCACCAAACTGTGTGGGAGCAGAATTCAAGAGCCCTGCTGTATTCTCAACATGTTTTGTCATTAGATTATTCTGAATTTCTGAATCCTCACCCCTTCATAGAAGCCTTTGAGATAGATCCTTTCCTTGGCCTCAGTTAATTTCTCCCGGTCATTCTGGCTCTGAATCTTCAGTTCGTTACAAATCAGTGGAGCAGACAGGTTCCCATATCCTGGGATCTCAATGATGGGAACCTAGCATGTCAAAGCAGAGATAAGCTCAGTAAGCCTGAAAGACTATAAAGACTTTGGAATTGGCCAGGCTGGCTGAATGATGCTCCTTACTGGTTCAAAGGGAAGGACCATATGATCTTCAATTCCATACTTTTCTCTCAGGGCCTACAGAGAAACCAGCAGTCATTTAACATGTGGCATTTTTCTCCAACCAACTGTTCATTTTTGGCTCCATAAATCAGGATTAAGAAATGCATATATAAAAAAATGTAACCTGTTTCTTTTTGAGGTCTCTTAGAGCAGTAATGTCATCAGGAGCATCAGATGGCACACTGGTGACAACTCCCGTCCCTATCATCAAAAAGTAGTGTGAAAAATCTTCCAATGTCATGCACTCACTCACGTTTTATAAAAATATTACTGACATGTTGTTTAGCGAATCAAGGTGATTCTTTTATGGTATTACTGTAAAAAACCCAATTTGGTACCTTTCCTTTTACCAAAGTAGGCCAATATCCTACATTTTTTGTATTGTTTTATTTTTTTCCTCATTTGTAATATCTGTGTGGTTTTATGGAACATTAACAGTCGCAATTTATTCTAACATGACAAATGTACAATCTCCCCTCTTAGAATTAAACAGACTATATTTATAACTTTGCCCTTAATACTGACGTACATAAACGGGCACTGTTCTGATAGGCTGTCCTGTAGTGCACCGCAATCGAAATGGCTCTTCTGGATTTAAAAAAAAAACATTTTCTGACATTTCAATTTTTGCCCTCTTACTGTGGTGAGGACATTGGAACATGGAGCAATGCAGGAGCAAATTATTTCATTGGGTTGAGTCACAGCTGTAGGAAAACTGTTAAAGAGAAGTAGTGTAGCTTGCAGGGCTCTATATATAGCATCCATAATGTGCATCTCCATATTCCTACTTGTTTGACCATGCTTCAGAATGACTAATGCTTTTTACTATAGCTATTACAAACAAGGGGGATCTGGCTCAGGGGCCATAAAGACAGGCATCTCATTCTGGAGGGGTAATGAGAAACAGGAACAAATAGGTAAAAGAGGATAGATTTTATTAGCTACCTTTGTCTTCCTTGATGGTGAGCATTGGTAGGGCATAGATGGTCTTGTATGAGGTGAGAGGGGCACTCAAAGCAGATCTAAGAATGTCCTGTAACGAGGTAAGTTCACACCAATCAGCCACAACAATAAAGAAACAATAAAAAAAAAAAAAAGACAGACTGAGTGGATAACACAGGTTATCATATTACAATGGCACCCATCAAGGGGGGGGGATACATTACGCAACAAGAAAACAGTCAGTTTTTGAAACTGATGTGTTGGAAGAAAATGTAAGATATGAAAGACTTTAATAAAGACCAAATTGTGATGGCTAGATAACTGGGTAAGAGCATCTCCAAAACAGCATGTGTATGTGTCCTGGGGGTGTTCCTTGTCCAAGGAAAAATCACCAGTGAACCAATGACAGTCATGACCACCAGAGTACGCGACTGCGTAGCCACAGGATGGTCAGAGGTCATGTTGGGGGCCCACACAATATTAGGCAGTTGGTTTTAACGTTGGACCTGATCTGTCTGTATGACTGCATGTGTACAGTGCACCAACCTACATTTGTACAGACTGTATAAACAGAAAGTGTGTATCAAACATGCACTATAAGTTTACTGTATAACCAACTGGTTTAACTAAGAGGAGTCTGTGATTATATATTTGGCTTGTATGTGGCCTGAACCATTGCAATCATTACAAATGATATACATAGACAGTGACCCCCGGTTATTACGCGGTTCAGCGGTCGTGGCTTCAGTCCATCGCAGATTTTTTTCTGAGAACTGAACTAATAATTATTTGTGGAAATCCCCGAGCTATTACGGAAACTGCAGATGTCCTCCGCATTTTTTTGCTTTTGTGACACGCACCCTCATCCTCATGCTGGGCTGTTTATGTACTGGGCTGTTTATGTTTGGGTGCGATGGTTAGCAAGGCAATCAGATGCACCTGAATGAAATGAGCCTCCACTGCTCAAGGTCCAACTGCCTTGCTAACAGCCACTTCCGGCACATAAACAACCAGCATGAGGAGGCATGGCGGACTATGCCCGGAAGTCACAGTCAGCTGTACTCATTTCTCCTTGCTGCTGATTGGCTGCTGCCCGGTGACGCATCTGTAGCAGCTGCAGTCCAGAATTTCCTCTTGTGGAGCGTCTCGAGTGTTCTCGTGTTTTTCGTTTTGTTCTTCTTAAAGCCCTGTATTTTTATTACTGTAAATTAAATTAATTTTTACTGTATTTACCTGCTTATACCAAAGAAAATAACAGCGCATACCAAAGAAAACGCGCATGCATGAATTACAGTACAGTCTATACAGGGGTAATGTCAGTATTTTACATTCTAGCATTGCAGGAGTTCAATAAAAACTGTTCAATACGAATACAGGTTTACCTTTACATATTCTTTAAGGGTAATGTATTAAACTGAGTTTAAAACGAAATTAAAGTGTTCTGGGAGCATATTTGGGTGAATATACACTATTTGGGGGTTTCCACTATAAAAACAGACATCACAACATGGCAGCTTTTCCACTATACACAGGTGCTTTTGGAGCGCAACCTCTGCAATAAGCGGGGGTATACTGTATTTGATTAACTTTGGCACGCTGACTGATTTATAGACTGGTGTATATATTTAACTGTAGCCTTTAATGCAACAGAAACCTATTCTGGGCAGGCAGGTGTATGTGTATATGTAAGAGTATATAGAGCAAACCTGGCCCATAATTTGTATGATGACAGGAACCACACCATTCTCCTTGGTAAAGCCTTGGTAAGCCATGTTTCTGGCTGATCTCTGGGTGCTGATGAAAACATCGCCACTGACTGTCTCAAAAACAATGTATTTCATATCAGGCCTAACCCAGCAGTTGGTCTGCCCGAACATAGTCTCTGGCCTTAAAGTGGCTGCCACCAAGAACACATTTTTGCCTTTCAAAGCACTGGAAAGAAAGAACATGTGGAGAGTGCATTTGTTAGATAAGTTAGATACCAAATCAGATTAATGGCAGAGACTTTCTAGGCAATCACGCTTGAACTAACCTTGAACTGAAATGTTTGTTCTTTTTGCAATAATTCAATAGGAAATTAATGGACATTAAGGACAGACACACACTAGCTAGTCCGGTTGTACAGAAGCAAAGTCAGTCTTTTTTCTTATACAATCAACTGTGGGAAGTGGATTCTGTACCTTAGTTTCGCTGGGTATGGTTCAAGCATCTTCATTTTGATAAGGGTGTACTCTTGAGGGCCAACTCCCTGTGACAGAGAAATTTATATTTAGGAATGGTGCTTCACCTTAGATTAATCAGCATCATACTCAATCTGGTTTAATGACACCCACCTCTCCAGTCTGTCTGTCATGGTCCATACATGGCTGTCCATCCTTTGGAGAATAAATGGTATACCTGTAGTATTGGATGGCAACATATTTCATTATCTCATGGCATTCAAGACACAGGAGAATATATATACTGCTTTAAGAACTGTACCTGTTCCCAAACTTGATCTTTTTCCTCTCTTTCAAAGTGACAAACTGCCACCTCACAAAGGAGTCATAGAAAGGGTTAACATCAGTTGTGATGAAGGAACGGCGCCAATCCACCTAGAAAACAGTCTTTATTTGATTACTGTTTCAATGGATTCCAGTACCCACCTAAAGAGCTTAACTGAAGTCAGTAACAACTTCACCGATTACAGCCATAATTAAATCTTTCTATAAAATTTTCAGAAAGATTTTGGGAAATTTATTAATTCCAGTTGATGTTTTCAAAAACTTTAAACAAATTAAAGACATGCACTTCATTTCTACCTTCAATCCCATTTTCTTCAGGTCTTCCACTGCCAGAGGAGGGAAATAGTCCAGCCAATGCTCTGCTCTGGCAAACTTCTCTATCTCCTTGTCTGAGAGTCCAAGAGACTTCATGATGTCCCACTGAAACTTGGCACCTCCAGCCTTTGCAGCTGCTTTACTCTGCAATGAAAGGGGATTATGAGATTTCTTGTTATTGTGTACTTAATGAGTTCAGACTTTCACATTGGAAAATCAGACTGTCCTTGTTGTTTTTAATGTAAAGAATTTAATGTCAGTCATTTTAAATTGAGTTGTTTTTCACAATATGGGCTGTCACTTTATCCATCTGGACCATTTTTTGGTCACTTCATCACCGAATGTTCACACAATGTAAAGTACATATTTAAAGACAAAACAACAGTTTTGTTTTATCCCCAAAGAGTCCCCACATTCCAAAGCAATTTGTACCTTCTTGCCCTTTGCCTTGTCCTTAATGACAATCTCATACGATGCCTTGAGCTTCTCTTCGGCTTCCTCCTCGTCATCTGGAAACTGCGGTGGATTTCCGTACAGCTCCATCTCCCGCTTCAACTTATCTGCACAGGCCTACATAAACAAATGGATTTTGATATCAAGTACATTCACAGGCATTACGATTACATATACTTGAAAAAAAGACTAGAAAGTAATGAACCACTTACTTTGATGGGCATTCCAGTGCAGTGCAGGCCAAATGGGAAAAGGCAGCGCTTTCCTTTCAAACGCTGGTACCCCATTGCAAACTGCAGACATGGCATTGTAAAAAACAAGCACATCATAAATACTGTCCCTTACAGCCAGTGCTCACACAGTTTAATCAGGCAAGATACTTACCTCACACTTAGAAAGGCAGAATGTGTGGCCAAGATGAAGCCTCCCATTCATGTATGGGTAGGGAAAGGTAACAAAGAACTTGTTCTTACTGCAAGGCCAAAAGACAGGAAAGAATCATTGATATGCAGGTCATTGCCTACATGGATCAATCAATCAATCAATCAATCAAACAAACCAATAAACAAAAACCAAAGAAAAACTTACTCCTCTTTTGTGACTGGTGCATCACACTCAAAGACTTTATCCTTTTCCCATTTTTGCTGAGTATCCAATTCAATCTTCCTCAAAAAGTCAAGCTTTGCTGTTCCTTTTCTTTCCTGGAATGATCAGTAAACATAAATGTTAAAAATGTAAAGAAAGATGCAAAAAAGCTGGATGGTAGTAAAGTTAGCACAAGAAAATAGGATTATGGAAAAGGTATGAGGATATAAATGAAGACATAACTTGCACACTTGCAGTTGTAATATGGCGCTGTATAACTGTAATACTTATTCAATATTGAAAGTTAAACTCTTACTACATTTTATATATGTAAACATAATGTTCTACAGGGATGCCACAGGAGTTTCTATACTGAGATTTTCTTGGGCTAGGAAAACACACTTCTGATTATATAGCTTAAATAGTGGGGCAGCCGATAGCCTAAAGGTCAGGGCGTTCACCCTACTATAAGAAAGTCATGGACTTGATTCCCAAGACTGCTAAACACCAGAGGTAGCAAGGTACCGTCCCCACACACTGCTCCCTGGGCTGTGTTCCTGGCTGCCCACTCCTTCACTTGGTGAATGGGTTAAATGCAGAGGAAGAATTTTGTGCTGTTCACACTGTGTGCTGTGGTGTGTTCACGTATGACAGAACGGTCACTTTCACTAAAGATGGAAGAAACCTATGGATAAACAAATGGTCACTTAAAAGTGAATTATAATGAATCATAAATTAGTATTTATCTTTCATAAACACAATGGAAAAAATGAAATAAAAGGAAAATGTAGAATGTGAGATCTTTAAAAACAACTCAGCCAATCAGTGTCTTCATTGGTTAAAAGATTTAATTCAACTTTTGCTGGATCACATGAACACTTCAAATAATCAAAACACACAGTAAGACTCGCGTTGAACTGTGACTGGTCACCCTGTAAGAAACACTTTGATAAGCAATGGGCTTATTTGGCCTTAATTCCAGACCTGAGAGATATTAGTATTGCAGAAATCAATGTGATGATTGCGATTCATGGACAATATACTTACACAAGGGCTTTGTGACAGTTTTTTTTCTGCTAGCTGACTAATGCAGAAGAAAGCCAGGTGGCTAATGTCACCACTAGGAATCTGAATAGGTCATTAATAGATATTTGCCTCAACATCAGTAGGAGAGAAGAAATCACTGTTACTAGCAGTAACAGTGCTTTCTTTGTTGCTGTACAAGGATTCTTAGTGCTTGTATGATGTATTTGCAGAAGGCAGAAGATAAATTACAAAATCAAGTACTATTTTTGAATCGTAAGAGCTCCAGTTTTATCAACATTCAACACTACCTTAACTTGTTCCCACAATGCTCATGAACTGGTAGCCTTGAGTTCCAATGAAATGGATGTGCTGTCTAGGGCTGCACAATATGGAAAAATATTCCCATTGCAATGATACAGCTACATATTGCAATTGCTACTCTTTTCAAGACATTACAGGCTATGAACTATGCTTAATTATGAATTATAATTTTCATTTACAAACACATACAAATGTCCTGGATAGATGGAACACAAGGAAAATGTAGAAAATGGGACCTTTAAAACATCTTGTCCAATCAGTGCCCTTAATGGTTAAAAAACATTCACAAAAAAATTTGACTTTTGTTAGATTACATGAAGACCTAGAGTAATCAGAACACCTAGCAACTCATCTGGAGCAGTGACAGGTCACCCTGTCAGAAATACTGAGACTGGCTAGATGCACAATTTTATACTGCTGTGCTTTTGTGATATCAGTATTGCAGCCCTAGTGCTGGTCCAAAAAAGCCCAGTAGCTGTTTGTATAATGTATAGAACACCTGAAGAATTTATCGTAAGTTTAACGCTTGAAAAATATGCTTTAAATTGTACATATAAATCATATCAATTTAAACTGACAAAAACGTAATTCACCAAGTGCAGCAGTGGACACCCGAAGAGCAGCTACAGTTGTTTACATTGATGGTACTCTCTTCTATACATTTGGACTATTTTTCTTCTTCTGTCTTTGTAGTCTTTAGTCTATCGTATTATAACCTTACTGTTATATTGTATATAACATTACACAGTGGCTATACCTATGCATTTTGTTACTGTAAAATTTTATAATACAATTTTAATGCACGTTTTATATGGTGTACACTGTTTTCTTTGGTATAAGCAGGGTAAATACAGGAATAAATTAATTAACAGTAACAAAAATACAGGGCTTTAAGAACAAAATGAAAAACACGAGAACACTCCAGGCGCTTCACGGGGGAAATTCTGGACTGCAGTGTCACAAAGCAGCAGCCAATTAGCAGCAAGGAAAAATAAGTAACGTTCTCGCACTGGCTACTTTCAAACCTCGCGCCTCTGAGTACAGCTGACCGTGTGCCACGGCCCCCTCTTCCTCATGTTGCTTGTTTATGTTTGTGGGCACTGAGCAGCAAAGATTCATTCTGTTCAGGTGTCTGATTTCCTTCGCAACCGCCATGTGGTGCATGACGCTCGTACGAAAATCTGCGATGGATTGAAACTGTGTGTGTGTGTGTGTGTGTGTGTGTGTGTGTGTGTATATATATATAAAACTCTGCAGCTAGGATCCTGATGAGAGGGCACAAACATGAGCACATCACTCCCATCCTCCAATCACTTCACTGGCTTTCTGTCTCCACCAGGACTGAATATAAGGTTTCCCTCCTCACACACCAAAGCATCCATGGACATGCCCTCCCTACCTCAAACAACTTCTTAACCCACAACACGCTCCCTCCGCTCCACACACTCAAACCTCCTCCTCATACCCAGAACCAACCTGAGAACTATGGGAGAGGGGGCTTTCTGTGTTTCTGCCCCACATCTGTGGAATTCCCTCCCTGACATCCTGAGTGCACCACAACCAACTGTTTCAAAAAACATCTTGTCATTTCTTTTTAACAAAACCTTTGGATCCCCCTCTTAGGTATTTATTTAAATCTTTCTATTTTTAATATTTAATAATCTTTTTGTAATGCTTGCTTTGTTTTCTTTTTAACCTGTAGCCCATTGAGATCCTGTGATGAAAAGGGCACTATAAATAAAATGTATGTTTGTTTGTTTTTGTTTGTATGTATGTATGTGATGCGATCTGGGAAAACCCATCGGATGTAGCACTGGCCTTTTTTCAGGAAAGAGAAAAAAATAGGTCGAAAGTCAGTATTTTGTTGAAATTGGGTTTTCATTAAATTATTACAATAAAAAATTACTTGAAAAAGGTAATCTCCTTTAGGTGACATCTGTTTCTGTATTAGGCTATGGATATCGCTGTAGCTAACCCTGGTATACTATTCCAAGGTCTCCTGACAGGACAAGAAAGTTTCCTGAAAGATTTTGTTTGTGTACTCGGTCACAAACCGAGTGCATTCAGTCCAGGTTTTATGAGAATTTAAAACAGGGAATTAGCCTAACATTAGAGTTTTCTTCTCAAAATTCCCAAAAAATCCAACTGGTTAGCAAACTTTGGGTAATTATAACATTTGGTAGAGACAAGGTATGAAAATAGTACAAACAAATTTGAAAAGAGCTTGAAATAGGCTTTCAGATGGTATCAAAATCTCAAAAAGGTCAAATTCCACCATGTGA
>JBBJLS010000023.1:2157162-2177714 GCA_037577275.1 Bryconaethiops microstoma
GGTCTGAAATTAAATGGCTTGTTGTAGAGAAATGTACTTATTTTACCTTTTAAATCCTCTATAAATTGATAAAGGGAACCAGGGTTGTAATGTCAGCAGTGCAAAATTAACCATTCTAATTGCCATCCAAACCGATACATGAACTTACAGGTTTTTTTCCACATGCAATGATGATGGCAGAATAATAGTATGTCTTTCTAGGAATTCTCATTTCTTACACCGTTCTTGTATCTCTCATCAGGTAAAACAGGTTAGGCCAATTATCTAAAGACTGATGAAACAAGGTCTCAAGGTCTCTGAATGCCTGGTTCCCATCGCCACTATTGATTGTTATGGGGCTCTGTGATAATCAGCTATTTTCAGTTACACTTTTTTAGCTTCAGGTGTGTATAAAGGGGAAAATATGTCCCATCCATTTTGCAGTGTTGCTTTTGTTTTATTTTGGGGGAAACAATTTGAATTTGTATGTTTGCTAACTCGTTTCATTTTTATGGAGAGACAGAATATCAACCAAAAAATCAAGAAAAAACATGTTACATAAGTTATGAATTGATATGCAGGTCATTGAGTGAAATAAGTATTTGATCCCCTTCAATACAGCCAGATTGGCTGTGTGCCCGTGTTAAACACAAATTACAATCAGTCTATCGTTACAGATACTCCTGATCTTAACTCACTATATGTACAAGGCACACCTGTCCCCAAAATCAGTCACTAAGAACACCATTGGTAACACACTACATCATAATGGATTGAAATCTTACAGGTCCCCCCTGCTCAACAAGGCACATGTACAGCCAATCTTAAGTTTGTCTGTGAACATCTAAATGATTAAGAGAAGGCTTGGGAGAAAGTGCTGTGGTCAGATGAGACCAAAAATTGAGCTCTTTGGCATCAGCTCGACCCGCCAGTTAGGAGGCAGAGAAATGCTGAGTATGACCCGAAGAACATCCCCACAGTCAAGCATGGAGATGGAAACATTATGATTGGGTATGATGTTCTTCTAAGGGTACAGGATGACTTCATCGCATTGAGGGGTCAATTGATGGGGCCATGTACTGTAAAATCTTGGCAGAGAACCTCCTTCTCTCAGCCGGAACAGTGTAGATGGGTTGTGTGTCTTCCAGCGTGACAGTGACCTAAAACATGTTGCAAAGGTAGCAAAGGAGTGGCTAAAGAAGAAGCACATTAAAGTCCTAGCCAGACCTCAATCCTATAGAAAATCTGAGGAAGAGTTTCTGTAAAGAGGAGTGGGCCAAAATCCTTCCTGAGATGAGTGCAAACCTGGTGGCCGACTACAAGGAACATGCTGCTGTTCTTGCCAACAAGGGTTTCTCCACCTGTGTGTATAAAAAAGTGTATATATGTGAATGAGTAGTTTTTTTTCATATACGTTAAACTCTCTCTTTAACACGGATCAGCAGTCACTGTGCGAATTTTTCTTTTTCTGAGAACCAAACTAATAATTGTTCGCTGAAACCCCCACACTTGCGCAGAAACTGCAGATATCCTCCACGTCTTTTTACTTTTGTGACGTCTGGGCCTCGTCCACTATGTCCCCTCTTTCTCGAGGACGTGGAGGACAAGGCCCAGATGTCACGGGTTGTTTTTTTTTTTTTTTTTTTTTTTTAACCATCACAAGACGGTTTTTCACTGTACATTGGTGCTCTTGGAGCACCCTGTGGGGAGAAAAAAAGTGGGGGTTTACTTGTGTGTGTATTTTATATATGTACATGTATATCGCATTATTTAATGCCGACAATTCTTTTATCGCGCGTTAACGTTTTTTTTTTTTGTAATTTTATTTTGAATTCATTTTTCTGTGCTCGGCCGCTTCACCTCACTTTGACGGGTACACTCTACTGAACATACTGACTGCTTCTGCTGCTCCATGATGAAAGAAAAATGTTTCTGCTGGTACCTGTTCAGAAATAAGAAAATAGATGTATAAATGTTAACTTGCTGTTGCTTGGAAGGTGTCTGATTATACTGTTCTGATCATGGCTCTGGACCATGGGTGCTGGTGTTCTATTGATTTATGCTTCCATGTCGAAAAATGCTACCTCAGTTTATACAGTCAGTTCATAACACTGATAATGATGAGAAATAGGCAAATAATATGCATAATCAATGTTTTTCGGGGGTTGGGCAGATTATAATGGTTAAAAAGCTATAATGGTTCTGGTGTCCATGCTTTGGACTCTGAGGTTGCCTTGTTTCTTTTTATAAAAACTAAATAAAATGTGAACGCCCTGCAATGACAAATAGCTTTGGTTTTATATTTGATTACATTAAATATTCCTGTAAATCTCAACTTAAAACATTAAAGTGTAACTGTGCTAAAAATAATACCACTATTAAACACCTTTTATTTGTTTAGTGTTTGCAGACCATGTTTTTGCACTTTTGTTCGTATAGCAGTACTTTCAAAATAAAAGTGCACTTCACTTGAATTCGTTATTGAATTTTGCATATAACATTAATCGTGATTTATAAATTGTAATAATTGCCCAGCATTTATTTTATTTTTTGGCACTTTTTGCATCAAACCCATCTGTGTGCGCCTTTTGCTGAATTAATAAAACTTTGAAATTTGGTATCTGTTCTACTGTTTGTATGTTCTACTGCTGAAGCTAAACCTTGCACCCACAGAAACCACAGGATTTGTGGATAAACTCTTTGAATGTCTAACCACCAAAAACTACTTGGGAAACCCACCTGCTAAGGAAGTTCCTAAAGAGGAGACAAAATCTCCAGCACAAAAATTTGACGGGAAAGAAGAGGTAAAGTTGTGCAGTATGCCCTGTTCATGAAGTGAACTTATCACTTTTATTGTTTGTCTTTCATTTTTTATGTCATATATTGAGAAATTTATTCTGACTTTTGCTTTAAGGCTAGTCATGTTGAGGATGACCGGGAAAGCAGAAGACGGAGAAGTCCACTGAGGAATCGTTCTGACTTCAATGAATCAAGGTGTCTTTTTTTTGTGTATGATTGTGTTTCTACATTAATAGATGTTCTTTTTAAGCCTACACCCTAAAACTGCACCATAAAATTGCATAATGGCAGAATTTGTATATAGGACTATTACAACTGGAAAAAGCGCTTTTGATTCCATAAATGGTTCTGTACACGGTTAAATGGTTCTATAATAAACTTTTACATGGTATTTCAAAGAGCCCTGGTTCTATATAGCACTAAAAGGTTTCCATTATTGGTCCAAATTAAATAACCTTTGTACTAGAACATTCATGTGCAAGACATTACCACAGTGTATTAGGACTTAATTTAATATTTGCAGCTACTAAGTGATGTGTAGTAATGAAGAAGCAAGCATCAAAATCAGAAACCTAAATCTTAATGAGGGGCGTGTGTGAGAACCAGGATAGCTCCATAATTAAGTTCTATACTATTAACAGGAACAACCGCCCAACTGGAACTGGGTTAATGTTAAAGGCCAAACCACTGTGTATGCATACACATACATAGAAAATACAATGTTATGTCCCATACATAAGTTCACTTATATTTGGAACAGTTGGTGAAATTCATGAAACTCTAAACAAGCACCTGAGTGATCAGTTTGTAATTTCACATTACTCTCATCTTGTTGCAGGTGTCGTGATGAGCGGCGGCGAGATGACCGCAAACGGCGGGAACCTGAACGGCACGGGAAGGCTAGCGAGTCATACCGGGAGCGGGAGAGGCTTGAGCGTAGGGGTGTGAGCTCCAGGGGACGTAGTCGCAGCTTCAGCAGAAGCCGGAGCCGCAGTCGCAGCAGCAGCCGAGGCAGGAGTAGGGACCGGGATCACGGGCAGAGGCGAGGTTGGTGGCACTTAGCTTGCAGCTGTGGTTCCTGGTAAAGGCTGGACATTGGGGTGGTGTTTATGGTGATTTTGGTAAATTTTACAGAATTTTCTGAGCACATGGTGTATATTGTCAGTACTTGTAGTTGGCAGATGGGTGGCCTATTGGTTAGGGCGTTGGCCCTGCAATCAGATGGTTGTGGGTTCAGAACCTAACTGAGGTACCTTTTGAGTATCATCCTCACGCACTGCTCCCCGTGCGCCCCTTATTAGCGGCAGCCGCCTGCTTCACTTGGTGAATGGGTTAAATGCAGAATTTCACGTTCACACTGTGCTGTGGTGTGTTCACACATGACTATAAAGGTTAATATATTAAATTAAAGAACATGTCAAGTAATTTCATTTCAGTCTTTTTGAACCCTGTTTCTCGTTCACAGAACACAGGTCCAAATTCGAACAAGAACGGAAGGAACTGGAGCCATACACTCCTTCTCCAGTCCCATTGGGTAACCCTCACCACCAGCAGAAGCAGCAGCTCCCCACCCCCTTGCTCCCTCTGCCCAACCCCCCGCCACAGTTCCCCCCTTTGGGGAGCCCTGGGGTCCCAAGCACAGTAACAGCAGTGGCTCCAACTCACCTGCCTGACAGCACCACAGAAACCTGGTCTACTTACTACTCTAACCATAACGAGGGCAAGAGCAATGTGCTCAAACACCGTTGCAGGGACTACGATGGTAAGAGCTTTACCAATAATTGCCTGTTTTTAGTTCTGGTGTGTGTGTTCATCTGAGAGGAGTAGTCTCATGTTCTGGATGGTTGGATGAAATTGTTTTTGAAAAAGTGGTGCTTAAATGTTTTGTTTTGCCTATTAGGTGCAAGTATTATTTGTTGAGGTTAATTAAAAAAACAGGTTGCAGGAGATCTGTAGATTTTGGCTTTTTTTTTTTTTTTCTTCAGTTCAGTGTCTTAAGTTGGTCACTGTATTATATGGCTCAGTAATGGTCTTAAGACCTGTGAGATGATGTGATCTTTCATTGAGTAAGGTCATACGTATCAGGTTTAGGTATAATCTGACTACATTATATGTTGAATTCCAATGATGCCATTGAATGTCACAATTCATTGTCCTATGCTATACAGTGTAGCCTCAGCATGCTGCAGTTCCGGAATCTTTTTCCGTTTGTCTTAATACTGCAATATGAGATACTACTTATGGATTATATTTCTTATTGACTGGGTTGTGCTCCAAATAGAGCAAACTGAATTCTTTTGTGTTGGCCTAGCAATAAATCTACCTGGCACCACTAATGACTTTTGTGTAAAGGGTCCTTCTGATGAATTCTCTGTAGGGCTATTTTTCTGTCATTGGCTGTCTCAGAGGAGCCCTCTAAAGGGGTATATTTACCTTTTAGTCGCTCTTGAGCTGGGTTATTTTTCGCACTGGTGGGAGATGACCGAGTTTGTCTGTGGGCACAAGGGAATGTGTTGTCTAACTTGGGTGACTAATGACTTCTTAAATGTATAGCGATTAAGTTGACAAATGGATGCCTAAAGTGTAACCAGCCTGTTTGATGGCAGAATTTGGTTTGACTTCTATAGCAATGTTTGTAGGTCTTCGGGCTAACTCTAGTTACTAGAGTTAATTATTTAAAGATTTAACACAGTGGTTCCCAACTCCTAAGTTTAGACTGCCCCTCTCTTGCAGATAGGAGTTGTCCTTCTCCAACTCATTAGTTGGATCTTACTGATTTAGTTGGTTCTGGTGTGTTGGAAAACCCCAAAATGTGCAATGAAGGAGTAATCCAGGACTTGTTTGGGAACCATTACTATTCATCATACCATTCTACATGAAGATGTATCTGAGTAGATTTTTTTTTTTTTTTATGGTATGGCATCCTAGTTGATTCACATTTCTGAATAATCTGTTTTCAACATCCAAGAGCATGGTAAATATTAAATCAGAAATGGTGTGTTCTTTAGTTTGGAGCACACAAAGGAGGGAACAAACATTTTAAAAGTAGCCTCAGTTATTCTATATGTGCTGGCTACTGGGAAAAACAATGTATAGTTAATACTACTATTTTGTTCAAGTATTTTTGAAGAATGAACTGCCCTTAGCGTCACTTGGTCATATAAGCAAAAAAAAGTGTGACTGAGATGAATAAACATGATGTTTCACACCTGGTCCATTTCAGCCCTTTTAAGCAAACTTGGATCGATTAGTCAGCATTTTTTGCATATGTGAACATGTCAAACTCGAACCCCTCTGAAACTAACTGAACTGAGACCACATCAGAAGGTGGTCTCAGTCCGGTTTGCTCAATTCATTTAACTTGCAAGTCCGCGACACGATTCATTTAACTTGCATGTTATGAACACAAAGTGCTCCTGGTTCGCTTCGACCATTTTCAGGCTCTAGCCATGAAGCAGGTAGATCACGTGGTACAGCCTCGGGAAACCGACAACAAAGAAATAAACTATTAAATACAAACTAAATAAGACAAAGGTAAAAACTCAGTAAATAAATAAAGGGGACCTGGAGATTCTTTACCAAGTTGCACAGCCTCAAAGCATTCTTGCTCTCAATCAGTGGAAGAAAAATAGTAGCTTAGATTTGTGGAAAATGTAGAAGTTTACTAGAGCTTTCAACCATTTACCTTTTTATGGAGAAGAGAAAATTGTTTCGGTTCACTCTTTAGGCCACTTCTAGATGACTTGAGTTTGGTTCCTTCAAAGAGGACTATATGTGAAAACACCCTTATGCATCCATGCTTCAAATCATACAAGAAGACATTTCACTTTGTTCTGAGTGACTGAGTTATAGGAGGGCTTTAAATGTATGCACAGTTGCTTGTTATAGTTATGTGCTTTATAATACCCCGTCAATGAATCAAATTGATTAGCAGCATAGGTATTTGCCAAAGAATACCATAAATGCTAAAACCAGTCCTTCACTTCTGTAAACCATTTCCAATGCATGGAGATATGTGAAGATTGATGTAGTGTATTTCAGTCTGTATGTTCAGAACAATTGGTCAGGGAGCTTAAAGTAGACAAAGTGTAAATGAGAGTAGAGGACGGTTAGTTTGAATTGATAGTTCATGATGTAAATGATGAAAAAGTTACCTTACTAACATGGTTAAGTCTGTTATACATAGGACATCCAGCAGATCCAGAGTTTGTTCCTCATGTTTGTACCTTTTTTTTGTTTAAGAGATTCTGAAGCATAAGTTGTATCTTATCTGATTTACTGGCAAAATGTAACTTTTTTTAAAATTTATTTTTTTTTTTTACCCCCACCAGAGAAAGGATTCTGTGTGCGTGGTGACCTCTGTCCTTTCGACCATGGCAATGACCCTCTGATTGTGGACGACGTTGCCCTGCCCACCATGATTCCTTTCCCACCTCCTGGCATGCCCCCCACCCGCATGCACCTTCCCCGCATGAACGAGCCACCTCCAGGCATGCCCATGCCCGTGCCCATGCCCTCCCATGGCCAGCCTCCGCCGCCAGGCATCTACCCGATGCCAGGTGAGTAAACATGCACCAGCTTGTTCTTTATGTGTCTGCTGCTTGTTCTGTAGATACAGCCGAGAAGACAAAGGGTTTGTCATTGGGAAAACAGGTTGAAAGGCAAATAGGTGTCATCACTGGATTGCATATTTTTGTTAAATTTTTGTGCATTTTCATCAAAGTGCAGCAAAGCCAGTCTTCCAGTTCTGTAAACCATAGCTGTGATTGAAAAGTGCACTTGTTCACTATGTAGGGCACTATGTAGTGAATCAGCCATTTGTAGTGGTGTTCGAAATTCCAACCGTCAGTTTCACCCACTAGTTAGTGCACTACAAAATCGCTGCGCGACATGCCAAAATCTAGTGTCCATACACTGTACACTACATGGAGAGGAGTAGGTGTTGACAATCTCTGGAAAATGTTCAAGGCATTACGTCTTCTCCTCTGTCTCAGCAGCAGTATCTTGACCAGTATTATCAAAATTAATACTCGAATTGGATCCATATCTCCGGAAAGTTAGCAAGCTAGGATAGTTACTGAAAAAGCTTTTAAAACCTTGGTTACATAGTTTTTATATATATATTTTGTGTATGGACAGGCATAACTTGTATAGCCACAATTTGTGTATTAAAATGTAGTTAGTATAATAAATGCTGCAATCCCCCTCATGTTAGTAGTCTCTTTCAGTGCTGCGTAACATCCCGAGTGTCCGAAATTGAAACGTCGCCTCCCCTTGTTCACTAGTTAACCCCCTTATATTGCAAATACTATGTAGTGAGTGAGTGGACGACTGCACTTTTCGAACACAGCTCATGCATTGAGAAATGTGATGGTTACTGTACAGCGCTTCTAATTAGAATTCTAATTAAGTTTGGTTACATTAATTTAGACTACACATGCAAACAGCTTATATAATCTTGATAGAAATGCACTGACAATAGAATGAGACACTCTGGAGTAACTACATATTCGCTGGTCACTATTCCCAACACCCAGTGTTTGCTGAAGGAGTATAAAGTAAAACTGCAATAATACACTTAAATTGGTAATGCCTCTAATACAAAAAGTTGTGAAATATTTAATAGTTGTATTTAAATAAAACATTTAATGTGCTGGACTACATTGCTGATTGGCACTGTTCTATCACTATAAACAATGCAGTTACATCAAATTTCATCGTTAGACTGCTTTTTCTCCACAGTGCATTGTTCCACGACCATGCATGTCATTTCTGCATTACGATTTGAGATTGCGATGTATTGGTACACTCATACACATCAAGATGTAAGCTCATAAATGTATTTGGTTTTGCCTGTCTATCCCCACTCATATAGGCATTTTTACTAATGTGGCTTCCTAAATCATCTGGTCGCTTAATGCATCTTGGATATGAAGATTATATCTGGACGAGGCTGAGTCACATAACAATGCAGGTGTAAACACAACCAAGGCATTTAAAACAAATAAGAGTCTGATTGCTCAAACCACTTCAGAAGGTGATCTAAATCACAGGTTATAGCAATGTAAACACATTTAATCTTTTCAAAACACATTTGACAACCAAAACTCCTCCCACTACTGTCATTGCAACTGCTTTAGACCTCATAACCTGCTTTGGATGAGTCTCAAACTCCAGTTTTGCTAAACTTAACCTAGTGATGCTGCAGAATTATGCTTTTATTTACGTTGAAGAGAGAAATAAGGAGCAGCCCAGAAAATTGGTTGGTTTAGAAGAGCTGATTTGCATATTACTCACCTCGTAGTAATCAGATTTCAATCTGGTTGACCAGAGACACAAATGCACAAATTTCATCAGGAAGCAATCTAAATACAAGTCTCTTGAAGTGACCAGGTGTTAATAGGGTATACTACTTGAAGATTCATTCTAAAGCAAAGTTTTAATCATCATTTATTAAAGGCCACAAAACTTTATTTGCTGCTAGATTGTGTTTAGTGTTCTTTAGCCTGTAATTAGTGATTAGTGCAACAATAATGCCCTTACAGACCTTGAAATACATACTGATAGTTTAAAAACATACTAATAACATTTTGGAGGTTTATTCCCCTACCATGAAGCTTTCGTGATCTTGTATAAGTTTTGTGGAATCATCTTTCCTCTGGAACAGTACTTGGACTGACATAGCATTTATTTGCTTTGTCCTGTATATTTTTTGCACCTTTCATATTTAGTTTAAAATAACATTTTCAAGAATAATGCTCATTTTTTAAAAATATGATTTTAAATATAAATATTGGGTGGAAGAGCATGATAGATAAAAGAAAAAAGGTATTTGACTTTTTTTTTTCCCAGTGGTTTATATTTAATGAAATGTTTTTTGACTAAAGCAATCAGATTGTAATTTAATGAGAAATCTGTCATTTTCAGTGTTCACCCTAGTATTTAGGCTCCTTAGGGCTCCATGAAATACTGTCAAAATGAGTTGGAGTGGCATTTGTAATCCAGAACTAATCATCCAACATCGGTAACTCCCTATTGCTCTGGAGACTGAATGCAGTAAAGTCATCAAAGGCGTCTAGTATAAAGCATTCCCAAAAAAGTAGAGGCTGGTCTGCAACAAAATGGAACATGCCATTTCAATACTTTTGACTTTTTTCTTTACAAGATTTATGTGCTGGCAAACATTTGGGTTTATATTGTGTTGCTTGGTTTACTAACAAGGTGCATGCTGTTGGTTGTGTAGTTATTTGAAACTTTTGCTGGCCTGCCTTTTGTAGAACCTTTATTCAGACTAAGATTTGTAGTTTTAACGCACCATTCAGTTGATATTCTGTCCCATACAGGACCTCCTTTAATCACTCCCAGTGGGATAGAGACCCCGCCTCATGCAAGGACAAGCACCTCCTCTCCTCTTGCCCCGCCTGGAGTGGGACCTCCTCCTTCTTCCGCCGCTGCTTCTTCCACTTCTCTCCATCCTCAGTACACTCTATCTGAATGTAAGCCACTGCTTCTAACTCTTCTATCTGCATGCTGCAAGAGTACCTCCTTTCCACATTGTCTTCGTATTAAAAGTAGTGACGTGTGTTTTGGCTATTTACCACTTGCCTAAGCTGTTGTGGGTCAAATAAGGCGAGTAATGACAATTTGTTTGAATACTTATACCTTAGAGCTACAGAGGTCTTTGTTGTATATAAGTGTCCTTATGTCTTTAATTATTAGGTGTTGCTTAAATCATCACAAAATCAATGAAAATGTGCTAATTACATTAGTAAAATGTTCTCCGGTTACTTCACTACATGAACCATATCACTGTATTAAATACGAACACCAAACCTTTAATTCTGCGGTATTCATTATTTGGTAGCTTTTGTTCATGTTAAAATGGTATTTCTGGTGTAAGTGTATAATGCTTGCTGTATATCCATTTTCTTGTTTATGCTTTTTTTGCATGCCAATTCAAGCAAATATTTTGTGTGGTGAATTTTTTACTTTTGTTTTTGAGGAGTGTAATGATGGGAATTGACCAGTTAGTGGTGCACTTGGCTTTTTTTTTTTTTTCCCTCTCCAAAGCATGCATGCCCTATCAAGTTGCAATTTCATGTCTCACAGAATGCAAATGGTGTGATAAACGATATTTATTAGTGTGTATAGGTTGTATTTTCATGTCTAAAAGAAATGCAAATGTGCTACATAGTAAAATGTTTCATACCTGTAAGAATTTTTCTTGTTACGATTTATTATACAGTTCGTAATGCACAATATATTTATTTATTTTTTTAAGGCATTTCACCTATTTACCTTTGACTCATCAGATAACTATGATCCTGAGGCGTATAACCCAGAGTCTCCGGGTCTCACAGGGCCAAGCAGAATCCAGTACCGTCAGTTCATCCCTCGAATTCAGACCCAGAGACCCAACCTCATTGGCCTCACTTCAGGGGATGGACAGACTTCCCGAGGTATAACCTATTTTGCACTGTTGTGCCTTAAACATCTTAACTGTGCATAGTTTTCTTTTCAGCTCCTCTGTTGTTGTTTTTTATTGAGACTCCTGAAGAATTTGACATTCTGACGAATTACCTTACATGCTATGGCATTGCTTTATACAGCTGTGTAGGCCAAGATCCTCTGTGTATCGGAACAGTGGGAATAAATGTTATGAAAATGTTTTTTCTCTTTTTAGCTGCAAATATAGTGATTCAGACGGAACCATCGATAACTAGTGTTTCAAGCTATGAGGCGAAAATCGGTGTGGAGGCAGAAAACAGGAAGAGGATGCTGTGCTCTGTTGATGGTCCTCAGGCCAAAAAGCCCTGGATGGACAAGTGAGTGGTACACTGATGTCTGTCTAAAATACACAAAATACAGTCATTTACAGTATTTTACACTAAATACACAAAATAGTCAAAATGCACTCCAGCTAGCATCCGTATAGACTTACCCCTGTGCTGACTAAAGTTATGTTTAGTGAGCTTGCTTTGTGTTTGCTCAGATGAAAGCATCAATTGGGGTTGAATAAAAGTGAGGATCATCAACAATACTTTGGGTTTCACCAAAAGTCACCTTAAATTGAATTGTATTTATTCTGATTTCGATTAATGATATACCTTGCTCAGTTAAATGTAATCAAGCTAGCCAGGATCAAAAATGCATACACTAGGGACTAATAGCCTGGCATATTGTGTACCAAACAGTGGTATGCAGAATTTCCTTTTGAAGAAATGTATTTCCAGCCACTTTATACACTTAAAAAGTACAGTTGTACTCAACATGATCCTTCAAGGCTGTCTGCCTGTACAGCTATTTGTTCCAACCATGTACCCCGCCTTCACGATGAAGGCCACCTAATTATTGAAATTTGGTGTTTGATGGTTTGATCAAACACCTTATGCCAGGGGACACTGAAACGGGGTATGTGTATGCCCTGATCTAAAAAGACAAAAGACATATATTTTCTTCACAAGACAAACTGGTCGCATTACATACTATAGGCTTTTTAAATAAAACAACATTCTTACCTCTGTTGTGCATTTGGTCTGACCAAGTAACTTTGTTCTCTCTAGACAAAATTTCAGTAACCAGCACAAGTCAGCCTTCACTCAGAAGAACCACTATGTCAACACCAAACTTGAAGTTCGCAAAATCCCTCGAGAGCTCAATAACATTGCCAAATTAAATGAGCATTTCAGCAAGTTTGGTACAATAGTGAATATCCAGGTATGAACTTTCCAGTTATTCAGGTAGAACACTTTTAATAGAATCCATTAGATGTGAATTTTGAACCACACATCAGTAGTCTGTGGATTCAGATATTTCTTTGATACTGGTTTGATTTACTGCTACTTGTAAAGTTTGCTGTGATGTTGTATTATCATAGGTGGTTTTTGGTGGCGACCCAGAGGCGGCTCTGATCCAGTACACAGCCAATGAAGAGGCATGCCAGGCCATCTCCAGCACCGAGGCTGTACTGAACAACCGCTTCATTAGAGTGTACTGGCACAGGGGGGCCACAGTAGCAGCCCAGGAACAGGGCCCTAGTCACAGCACCAGCCTCAGCCCACAGCACACGACAGCCCACAAGGTCGGGATGGGATGGGATTGAATGAGCGAGCAGGCAGGCTGGGAGTGTATATGTGTTTAATACAAGAACTTTACAGCTGCGCTAGAAATACTGTATTTTGATCACTTTAAAATGATACTAACAGTCTTTTCATATTGGGTTTCACAGAATACTCGAAAATGCTATGCAAAGTCTGTTCCTCAGCCTTTTAAAATGCATTACTGAAGGGCTGCCAGACTCCAAAAGCACAGTTCTAATCTCAGACGTAGAAGGCATATCATAGATTATGTATCTATATGATGTATGTGGAATGCATGACATTGCTTCCATTTTTTAATTAACTTTTTTTGTTTTTTTTTTATTGACAACCAGTAAGAATGTCATTGATTTTTCTTGCTTTAGGGCAGTCTGCACCTGGTGTGTTAAGAATTCAACACAATCTAATTAGCTTTTCTTTATTCTCAGGTTATTCGTAAGCAGCACAAACCAGGGGCATATGTACTGAATAAAACCATCACCAAACACCCAAGCCCCTCTGGACCGCTCTATCCCAGTGCTCTATCCCAGTCCTCATTGGTAAGGAAGAACATGTGTAATTGTAGAAACTAACTATACAATAATCTTTTACACTGTTGTAATTTGCATAACTGTGTTTAAAGGCGGTTGCACCGGCCTCAAGCCTACAACAAGGACTTTATTCATGGACTGTACTAAAGTCACCCCCAAAGGTGTTAGTAAAATCTGCCAAAGCTCATGAACCTCAGGAGCTTTTGAAAAAGAAGCAGGTGACTGCTTCTTTTGCCTTTCGGGGCTTCGTAAGGCAATAGTCATTATGTGATTTTCTGTGATTGCCTGTTATGGAGTAATCGTATCACTCGACAAAATCATCTCTGCGGTTTTCTTTAGGAAGCTTTAAAGCTACAGCAAGACATGAGGAAAAAGAAACACGAGATGCTTGAAAAGCAGATAGAGTGTCAAAAGGTAAGGTTGACTAGCACTTTGAGTTGATTATTTAGGAAAAACATTTTCTATAAGATAAAGTAGCATTAAATCTCACTGTTACTCGTTTAAGAAACTAATGATTAAAGTAGAGAATTAAAAATAGTTAAGTCTGCAAATTCGCTATATCATTATTGATGGCGTACATATGGTAAAAAGTCATTAGTCCATGCTGTTTATGTTAAGTGCCCTATATTCACTGTTTTGCAGTCTGAATTTCCAAACTAGAATGCTTTCTCCTTTATTTCTGAGATTGGACTTCTTAACAATAGTTATCATTTACAGGTGTTGATAGCTCGTCTAGAGAAGAACAGAGGGATGAAGCCAGAGGAGCGGGCCAGCATTATGAATCCTTTGAAAGAACTCACTGAGAAGATTGCCCAGCTGAAGAACGAGATCAGTCCTGTTTCCCAGCCCGCAGCCAACACTATGCAGGCCAAGACCAAAACAGATGTAAGACTTTATACAGTGTTCGTTACCTTACCTGACAATTTTTGAGGTTTACAAATACTATGTTTTTAGTTCACTTCTTTTGATAACGGTTTGCAGCAAGTATCAGCTCAGTGTGAGTGTGTCAGGATTGTACAGTTCACACTTTCTTCTCACCATCTCCAAGAATTACAGCAGTATAAGGATATGTAAAAGCCATTAAGATGCTCTAGCACTGCCTGATAGCACTGCATTGTTTCAAAAAAAGTCTGTTTTGTTTGCTTACATGGTTAGCAAATAAGTGAACACAGTACATAAGATGATAAACCTTTGTTAGTCCCAAAAGTCGGAAATTTGCATTTTTACGCAGAAAGTGGACAGTACAAAGGTAGAAGTAACAAAAAAAAAAGATTTAAAACTATATAACACAACAGTACAGTATAAAAAGTACACTATACAAATAATGCAAAAATATAAATATTGCATCTATGCAAAAATACACGTATATGTATGTATTTATGAACCTATATAAATGTATGTGTGTGTATGTCCACATTGAATGTATGTACTTAGTGGATATACATTGCTGCTTGAAAGTGTGAACCCCTTGAGTACTTTAGATTTTTCTGCTGTTTTACCATGATTCTTATTTAATCATCACCAGTTTTTATACATGAAATGTCAGGCTTATGTTCATCAGTTCCATGTAACTGTTTTGAGGGAACTGTGTAAGTAGCCAGCAGACTATGTGAAACATGGAATCAAGAGTATGTGCAAAAGTAAGTGAACCACAGCCGCATTGGTAAAGTCACGGAGGCTCATGTTAAATAAATGTGGGTGCTTATTATCAATGATCAATTAAGCACACCAGTCAATTGAGACATCGTTAGGAAAGGTTTTGAGCAGCACTGATTAAAACAGAGTAAGTCATCCAAACCACTGATGTACCAAGGTGTAAAGCACACAAATCAGCAATGCCAAGAGGAAAGGTGACACCAGAGGACATCAGGTCTGGGGAAAGCTACAAACCCATCTCCAAAAGATTCCAGCTCCATCCATCCACCGTAAGACAAATCATTTACAGATGAAGGGCCCTCTGCATCACTGCAACTTTGCCCAGAAATGGGCGACCATGAGAACTTTCACCAAAAAGCACAAGAAAAATTATTCAGGTGAAGGGCAATTCAGTTGGTTCGGTTTTGACATGTAACAGTTCTACAAACTCAGCTGTCAGCACTTGGATTCAGCAGTCTCCACTTTAGTCAGAGGATACATTACTACTTCAAAGACTACAAACTAGTTGATAAAATAAATCACACGTGGATACATATCAGGTGCTGATTAATCAATGCTATGATTGTGCTAGTACAAAGGAAAAACGCAGACAGCAAAACCATAAAAAAATGCATGAAAATGAAGAACTAACTTCAATCACTAGAGTGTGGTGAGAGTAAATACTGTCAGGTAAAAGAGGCTACATAAGTAACAAATCATTACTCAAAACTGGTCATATGCCTTACCTAAGATAAATACAGATTATATGCATGCAACTCAGCATATATGAAGAAAACACATCATTCCCTCAAAGTCCACTTCTAGCTGCTTGGCGCGGGAAAACGGTACTGGAGGGTCTTGCTTGGCTCTAAGATGGAGAGTAATTGCCCTGTCTACGAGCTCGTCGTGGGCTCTTCACGCTCCTCCATCTCCCTCTGCTTTCTTGGGTCCTCTGAATCCCTTGTCTCTTCTGATTCCTCTTTACACGCTGCTGTGACCTCCTGGTCTCCTGGCGAGATGTCCTCTCTTGATCCTCTGACTCGTTCGACTGATGGCATCATCCCACTGTCCCGCTGGAGGGCTCTCCTGATCGCTTCCAAGGCATTCTTCTTCTGTTGACTGCTCATCATCGTCGCCATCGTCTGGCTCTTTTTTTAGGCAACAGGTTTCGAGGAACTTGAGTGCAGTGGTTAAGGTGATACCAAGTAGTGCTATTTTCTACTTGTATTGCTGTGGGTGTCACTCTTACCAGCTTATGAAGACCGCTTCATCTTGGTTGTTATGTATACCTGGTCTCCTGGTCTCAATGGGTTCACTGTTTCCTCCTCTGGCTCTGAAACACACCTCTGCTCCTGTTGATAGATAGCTTTATGTATAGCAGTTAGTTGTCTCATATACACCTTTAACTCTGCTTCCAACTGTTCCTATTCAATCCAGTTTTTACACAAATTTATTTTTTGACTTCAGGGTCCAATTGAGTCTCTGCACCATCGCCTGAGACTGGGGAGGATAGACACATCCCAACCGTTGCTTGATTCTTAGTTGTTGCAATACCATTTTAACAGTTTGTTGCACAAAGGCTGACCCAGTATACAAGCTGATTTCTGATGGAATTCCAAACCTTGGAATAACTTATATCATTCCTGCACTTTGATCTTTAGATGAGGTCGTTTCTACCCATCTGCTAAATCTGTCAATGACCACAAGCATGTATCTATTTTCTCTTACCCTTTTAATCATGTCCACATAATCAATTACCATAATTAATAATTAATTGGCCCTGCAGGCACCGGTATGTGTCCCGTTAGGGTGGTAATTCCCTTCCTCACATTTTGTGCACAAATGTCACACCTGCCCAATAACTCGGCTGTTTCTTTATATTTCTCGCCACTTCTCCTCTTGCGCAATGGTCTAATCCATGAGCGTTAATGATTAGTATTGTTAGTAACATTTCTCTATAACCCATTACAATCTTGTATTACTCCACATGGTTGTCTCATATACTGTTGCCTGTTCTTGTATATCTGCCAGGTCCTCCAGAGTGGTTATGAACTCTATTGCTGCCATTTTTCCTTTACAGGATTTTCACACCTTGAGACCTTTTTTGGGTCCCTCATCAGCAAAATTGTTTCCCTTTATCACAATCATTCCCTTTCTTGTGTGCCTGACGCTTATTGCTAAACGTCTTGGCAGCATCTTAGCACTCATCAAATCCAATATCTGTTCTAAATTTTGTATTGGACTACCATCTGTCTTTTTTTAAATCCTTACCGTTTCCAATCTGCTCCAAATAAGCAGATTGGAATGCCCAAACTCCATGGGCATAGGGTGTATCAGTGAAAACACAAACTTTATTTTTGCCAGTTTACATGCTTCTGCTAATGCCTCTAGTGTAGCTTTGGGCAGAACATGTTTGGGGGCAGTGCTCAGCTTTTTCTACCTCAGAACTGTTCCCGTTTTCTTTTCTGACCACTACATAGCCTGCATGGTTTCCCCAAATGATCCCTAAAACAGGATCCAGCAACAAAATAAGTTAGGTCTGCCTCCGCAATTGGTGTGGACTCCAAATCAGGCCTAAATCTTGAAAAGGCTAAAGATTCAGCAACACGATCATGTGGCTTTCCTTCAAACTGAAATGGCAGCAATTCTGCTGGATTAACTGTTGTACATTTTAAGAGTCAAATTTGGATATGTGTGTAAGAATGAGTACTGCGAACTTCTTGCTTGTGTCAAAATAAATCTGCTGTTCTCAATTAAATCTATAAAGTTATGATTAGAGTAGATAATCACTGGATACCCCATAGTTGGCACAGAAGCTTTCTCATTGCCATAATGTGCTGAACCGTGATAGCATGGTGGCAACCCCTGAGCCACTCCATCTAGCTTAGTGCTATAATAAGTTATTGGCTGCTTCTTTCTTCCACTACATGTTTCCTGCATTAACCCTCCTGATGCAAATTTATCACGATTAGCAACATACAAATGGAAGGGATTTTCATAACCTAGTGTTGCTAGTACTAGTGCTGTCTACTTTCCTGTTTCAGAGTCTCAAAGGCCACATATGCATCAGCTGTCCATTTTAATGATGCATGTAAAGTTTTTATCCCTGCCGCTTTTATCAAAGCTCTCAAATGTGTAATTTTTATTGCATAGTCTTCAATCCATTCTGCACTCAATCCTGTCATTCCCAGAAAAAACATCTGTCCTACTGTCATTGGCCTTACTTATTCCTTCCAACTGTGAGGGTGCTATTACTATTGTTCCATGTGCCACCAGCCTACCCATGTACTCTACCTGACAATATTGTAATTTTACCTGTGAGACTTTATGTTCCCCCTCTGCTAAGTTCTTGAGAGCTTTAATAGAGTCCTCATGGCATTGTTCTATTGTAGGGGAACATAAAATTAAGTCAACATATTGTAATATTGTGCTGTTTAGATCTAATTCCTCTAGATCTAGTCTCAGGACCTGATTAAATATGTGAGGAGAATGTTTAAACCCTTGAAGGAGCCTTGTGTTTTGCTTCCCTCTATAAGCCAACAAATACATTGACTCTTCAGCTATAGAAATGTTGAAAAATGCAGAACAAGTAAAATATTTAGCATCTGGTGGAATATTCATTAGTAATCTATGTGGATTTGGCACTTTTGCTTGCCAATCCTCCAGTCTCATTTACTGCTCTTAAATCATGCACTAATCGCCACTTAGTTTTATCTGCTTTTTGCACTAGAAGTATAGGACTTCTCGTTTCAAATAATACACCTGCTTCTATAAGCCCCTTTATTGTCTTCTCTATTCCCTGCTCTGCTTCTAACTTTAAAGAATATTGAGCTCTCCTAGGTAATTGTACTTTAGGTTTTAATCTAATTTGTACAGATGAAGCAAATTTTACCAGTCTTACATCAGTCTCATTACGCGACCACAGTTCTTCAGAAACTTGGTTGAACATCTGCTGTTTCAGGGAGTCATTTTTCCAGCTCTACACTCATCTGTTTCCACACATCTCTTTCTCCAGCTTCCTGAATAGTAACTTCCTGCAGCCATGGTTGTACTGGGTTTGAGTTTGGCTGTGGAATTTCTTGACCCCAACCCTGTGGAGGCCACTAGGTCGACCTTCTCTGCATTCCAGGTCCCATCCATGGATTTACTGGACATTTCTTTTGGATCTGTTCCCTTTGTCCACACCCCCAACAGACTCCAGGCGGCCTTGGATTTGCTGTCACTGTCTGCTTCTGGACCTCTGTCCTCTCAGTCCACCTCCTCCAGACTGTGTATGCACATGTACCGCTGGAATGGGAAGAACTGTAGACTGCAATGATTGCTGAACTCCGTTCCCCTGCTGACCTGCATGTAGTGCAGGATTTGCTGTGACTGACATCTGCAGCATTGGCTCTTGCTCTGTCACTGTGGCTTGAAGTTTCTTTTTTTCCTTTGGTCTTTTGCTCTGCCTGTCTGTTTGTCCACAGCATGTACCACGTAAGCCACAAACTCATCAAAAATCTTGTCAGTCAGTCCTGACAAGAAGTGTTTTCCAGCTTGTTCTTTGCTTTTATGTCTCTCAGGGCCAGGAAACGCCCAAGTGTCTTTTCTTCAAAGTCCAGTATCCACTTCTGGGCTCCTTCATGCAGATCCAGTAGACTACTGACCAGGGTCCTGTGTTAGCCGCAGAGGGGCTCTTAGATGGGCTCTTAGAGGGGCCGGTGTTAGCTGTAGAAGAGCTTTTAGCCACAGAGGGGCTCTTAGAGGGGCCTGTGTTGGCTGTAGAGGGGTTAGCCACAGTAAAACCCGGTAGAGGAGGCTAGCAGTAGCTTAGAGGCCCAGGGAGGGCTTCGCAGTAGTTCAGAGGCCCGGGGAGGCCTCGACAGTATTTCTAAGGCCCTATAGGGGCTTAGCAGTGGCTCAGAGGCCCAGGGAAGGCATAACAAGATGGCACCGGTGAGGATGGCTGCCGTCCAACTTTTTGCGTTTTTCTTATTTTTGCTGTGTTATTTTTTACTTTCTTTGTAACCTGTAATGCTCTCATCTCATATGACAGACAAACTCTCCTAGACATTTGACAAAATTCGCAATCCGGTCTTTCACAGACCGATTTTTTTGTGAATGGAGGTGACGTACCTTGGCTACCTGGGAAGAAAAAACACCGGAGAAAAAGGGGGGAAAAGAGCCGGGACACTGGTCAGGCTGAGGAACAGAAAACACCGCACCCGCTTCCCAGCATTCTTCTAGCAAACGTCCAGTCTTTGGGGGGGGGAAAAAAGCTGGATGAACTAAGGGCCAGGAGGACTTTTCACAGGGACAACAAGAACTGCAACGTGTTTGTTTTCACGGAGACATGGCTGAACCCCTCCGTCCCTGACTCGGCCATTGTCTGCGAGGAGCTCTCCATTCACCGCCAGGATAGAACGATGGACTCGGGAAAATGCAGGGGAGGTGGGGTACTGATGTACAGACAGTCTCGTCGGGGTGCTCTCCTGATCTTGAACATCTTATGATCAGATGCAGACCTTTTTAT
>JBBJLS010000023.1:2177814-2195273 GCA_037577275.1 Bryconaethiops microstoma
AGTGAGAATCAACAGCAATACTTTAGTTTAGTTCAGGTTAACTTTTGCCAAATTTAATCACCTTGAATTGAAGTACGACTAAACATTTGTTCTCTCTAGGCAAAATTTCAATAGCCAGCAGAAGTCCACTTTCCCTAAGAAGAACCACTATGTCAACACCAAGCTTGAAGTTCGCAAAATCCCTCGAGAGCTGAACAACATAACCAAACTAAATGAGCATTTCAGCAAGTTTGGGACAATAGTGAATATACAGGTATGTTTTTTTTTTTTTTTTTTTTTTGGGGGGGGGGGGGGGTTAATTTATTTTTTTTATCTTTATTTTTAAACATGCCTTTTGGAGTGAGGCTACAGAATTGCGTTAGGTTCTTTTAAAGAACATTTTAGTTGTTGGTTTTCCAGTGTTTTTTTTTTCATCAGCAGTTCTCCAGCATGAATGTAATCTGTCCTCCACATCTGTAGTGTATGGTCATTTACCATGCACAAGAATTTCAAGAGTTTTCTTTCGAATTAAAATAAAACATCTTAAAACACACTAATAGAATCCAGTAGATGGGTATTGTGGACCATGGATAGGTAGTCATTGTGTCCATATATTTTCTTTGATACTTATTTGGTTCTCTGCTGCATGATCGTAGGTGGTTTTTGGAGGTGACCCAGAAGCAGCTCTGATCCAGTACACAGCCAATGAAGAGGCACGCCGGGCCATCTCCAGTACAGAGGCTGTGCTGAACAACCGCTTCATTAGAGTGTACTGGCACAGGGAGGCCACAGTACCAGGCCAGGAACAGGGCCATACTCAGAGCACCCTCCTTGGCCCACAGCACCCGACAGCCCACAAGGTAAGGATGGGATTGGATGAGCGGCAAGGGTGGGAGTGTACATTTGTTTAATACAGTAACATTACAGTTGCCCCACAAATACTTGTATTTTGATTAGGAAAATGTTACTGTCTGCCATTTCTTATTACCTAGTGTTATTGTATAGCATTATGTAAAAATGCTATACAATGAGTGCCTCAGCCTTTTCCCTTGAGGTTCATGTCACTGTAATTGTCTGCACCCATGCGTTTTTAAGGACTGCCAGACTCCAAAAGCACAGTTGTAATCTCAGATGTACGAGACAGAATATCTCTGCCTGGCATTTATGGTATGCATGATATTGCTTCCATTTTTCTACTTATTCAGAAATGTCATGTTTTATTGACAACCAGAAAGAGTGTCACATAAAGCACAAGAGCGAAGACTGTTAGCAGGCACTATAGGAAAAATCACTATAGGAAATGGGTGTCACATCTTGCCTTATGGCAGACTGTGTCTGGGGCTATAAAAAATTCAGGACAGTCATCTAAATAGCTTGTCTTTCACTTCAGGTAATTAATAAGCAGCACACACCAGGGGCTTATGTGCTGAATAAAACTATCACCAAACATCCGACAGCCCCTGGACCGGGATCTGCAGGCAGTCTTGACATGCTCAGTCCCAGTGCAGAGTCCATACTGGTAAGGAGGAGGATGTGTGTATTGGAGATTATAGATACTGACCATAAAATAAATTAAAAATATTGTCTTACATTGTTGTAATTTACATTGCTGTGTTTAAAGGCGGTTGCACCAACTTCAAGTCTACCAAAAGGACCTTATTCGCGGACAGTACTAAAGCCTTCCCCAAAGATGCTGGTGAAGTCTACCAAATCTCAGGAAGTTCAGGAGGTTTTGAAAAAGAAGCATGTGCGTGTTACTGTTGCCTACTTAATTTTCATAAGCTAATGGCCCTGATGTGATTCCTGTGATTTTGTCTAGTGTGGCGTGATTCTTTCACTCAACTAAATCATCTCTGTGGTATTCTTTAGGAAGCTTTGAAGCTCCAACAAGACATGAGGAAAAAGAAACAAGAGATGCTTGAGAAGCAGATAGAGTGTCAAAAGGTAAGGTTTAAAGTGCTGACAAACACTTACACTTAAAGTAAAAAAAAGTAAAAAAAACTTGAATAACATCAAATACAATTCTGCTGTCTCATGAAATAGAACTTCTGAGTAAATGAGGGAATTAAGCAAATGCTTCCAAGTCAAATTCTTTAAATATTTAATAAATAATTCAGTAAAAGTATTTAATTATTTTAGGTAACATTTAATTATCATTTGCAGGTGTTGATAGCTCATCTGGAAAAGAACAGGGGGATGAAGCCAGAAGAGAGGGCCAACATCATGAAGACCCTGAAAGAACTCACTGAGAAGATCTCCCAGCTGAAGAACGAGATCAGTCATGCTTCACAGTCCACAGCCAACACTATGCAGGCCAAGACAAAAACAGACGTAAGATTTGTTACTTTCCGCATTGGCTGTGACACTTGGAATGTTTTCAGTTCGCTGTTGTCATGTTTTGTAGCAGTATCTATAAATATATCTAATATATATCAGGGTTGTCGAATTAATCTATTAATGACTGTTTAAAAATGTGTTGAAAAATGAATGCTGATTAATCGCACCATGTGACTTTGAGCACCTGGTCTGGTTCTGGCCACTGTAAAATCTGCAATTCATGCAATAAGGAATTTTTGTATCATCGGACTACATCACGTGTACCCAGCGGTCCAAACCAGCACAGTCCCTGATCCCAGGTTTTAGATGCCTTGTATGCACTGAATCATTATATAAGGCAATGACTTTAAAAAAAATCATTAGATTCGCCCCCTAACTTATCCACCCAGTGATTTGTATAAATTTTTTTTTAGTCGCTTGACACCTGTATAAGTATGTACGTATATAAAGTGTGTATGTATTAATTACACACACTACTCACAACACTCACTACAAGTTAGTGATATTTGTCTTTCGGGTGAAATATCAGGATGAACCTAAAATGCACTATAACCTTTACAGGTGAACTTAATGTGACCTTCCCTAAACGTTGAATGTCCAACTGTTCAGTACTTTCAGTGCGTTCTCTGACAAGGAGCTTAACAGCAAAATTCACAACAGGTGTTTGATCCATGAATCGACCAATATATTTCCTGATTCAATCAGAATTAGGATATAAACAGTCCTCCATCATGCTGTTCACATTTTGACATCTTGAGACCAGGACGACACCTACCAATTGATCAACAGTACCTCGCCATTGTGAGGAAGTGTCGGTGTCATCAGCAGGTTGCAACAGAGAGACTGAAAGTCACAGAAAGGCATAGAATTGGATGTCCGCATCCCACACTGATGACCGCTTCATTGTGAACAGTGCCCTGTGGAACTAGATGATGAATGCCACTCAACTCCAGACACATTTAAGGGAGGTGAGAGGCACCCAAGTGTCACGTCAGACCATTCGAAACAATTTACATCAGTGTGGTCTGCGTGCTAGACGACCTGCAAGGGTACCTGACCACACCACCAGGTACAGGCGTCGTCGTCTTGCATGGGCCAGGGAGCATTTATGCCGCATGAGGGACCAGTGGGCCTCTGCTCACAAGTCGATTCACACTGAGCAGTAATGATTGCTGCCAACGGTGTTGGAGTCATCAAGGAGAGTGTTATGCATCAGCCGGGGGTGGTGGTGGTGTTAGTGTGGGCAGGTGTGTCTAGTCAATACAGGACTGCCCTACACTTTGTGAATGGTACAGTGACAAGCCCATACTTCCCGAATAGCATCATTTATCCAGTCATTGTGCCCCTGCATGAACAACACAGGCCTAATTTCGTCTTCATCGATGACAACGCTCCAGCTCATCGAGGTCGCATCATTAGGTAATGGAGACTGGTGTGCCTTGAATGGAGTGGCCTGCACATTCTCCAGACCTGAATCCCATAGAAATCCTATAGGATTAGCTGGGTCACCGTGTAGTCTCATAACTGTGTAGCCCTGAGTCTCAAGGACCTGAGGGCCGCCCTTTAGGAAGAGTGGGGGGCCATGCCTCAACAGCCAAGAAGTCAACTTGTGAACAACAGGAGGTGTCACTAGCTGTGTTTACATGGACTTTTTTTTTTTTTTTTTTTTAATCTGGTGGAATTTAATCAGATTAAAAGAATCCAACTGAACTGTTTACATGAGCGTCAAATAAAGAGATTCACGTTCTGCGTTTGTTCCAGTTTTACATGTTCTAGCCATTTAATCTGGTTGTACATGATTTTGAGAAGTGTTAGACCTATGCTACCTTTCTGGTACAGAAAAAGAGAAAATGCTCTGTCTGAACCTCCCTGAGGCTTCTTTCTCCTTGTTTATTCTCCCATCGCGTGTCGGAAGCATTTTAATGTAGGTGTGTGCTTCACTCAGCGTCTCGCGTTATTGTGTGCTGCCGCACCGAAAATGCTCACTTTTATTACATGGATAATGAGAAATGGCCAAATAATATGCATAATCGGAGAAAAATACATTTTATTTAAATGAGAAGAGCCTAGACACAAATCTTTAGAGGTGCAGGGAGCCAGATTATACAGTCTGGTTCTAAGACTGAGAATTATTATTGAGACATTGAAACTAAAGGCAGTGGTGAGTATACCACAACAAAAAAGTCAATCAATTTTGAGATGAGGAAATCACCATTGCATGCTTCTACTTAAATGCCCTTCTTTCATGATCTTATATCGCGGTAGTGTGAACTTTTTACATTTTCCATACATTTCACCTGAAACCCGTGTGTGTGTGTATACATCCTAACCCTCCGCTTTTGTAAGTTTGATTGGTTTCTAAATCTTTGTTCCAGTATTTCGATATTGTTTCCATATTGACTGAATTTTATTTTCTTGTGAAGTTGACCGCAGGAGAGGACACTACAGACCTGAAGAGGAGACTCGGTCAGCTGCAGGTGGAGGTGAGCCATCTTCCCTTCATTCTACACACATTGCACTAAATGTTTCTCACGAAGTATCTATTTCAGTAAATATAGTAATGTTCCGTGTTCCTCAAATCATGGTAGTGTGTAGATGTTCTACCTGTTAAAATGGACCAGTTTGTGGTGAGCTGTCAAGATGGGGGAAACTCAGTCCAGAGTGTTCTTCCATGTATTTGGTTTTATGGGGTTTTCTGGCTAAAAAAAAAAAAACTGCAAAACTTATGCATTGCCCATCTCACTTAAAACAACCCTGCAGACATGTTCTGGACTAAAACATCCATCTTCCAAAACAAGTGAAAAGCCAGTGCTACATTGAAATTAGTCAGTGTGAAAAATGCACGCCATTACCCATCTCCTGCACATTAAACTGCAGGCACTTACCAGACCCAGAGGACGACACCTCACAAATCCAGCTGCTATATCGACTCCTCTCACTGATGCATTTCATAGCATTAAAATTTGATCCCCTTTGCTGTTGTCGAGACACGGGGGAAAAAACAATTAGTGGAGGAGATCGGAAATGGAGGAGGTCACTTCTTTGCTTTAAAGCCCTGAAGGCTGGCGCTTGGCTTTCATTCTGGCCCACATTGTACCCAGTTTGATGTTTTTATACTGCATGTGATCTATGACCAAGGTTGTAAATTTTGCTCCTTAAGAGATGTTGGAGAATGAAACATTAGTTTTTGACCTTCAGAACTACTGTAATCTGACTGAATTTGACTCAATCTAGAAAGAAGCATTGATTTTATAAATAATTTGTAAAGGATTACTTTTTTTGAATGCCATTTTCTAACTATTCTTGTGAAAAGTAATATTTTTACTGATTGCTTCCAAGCTATTCTCTAAAACCCAGATAAATCCAAAAACCCTATAGTAGTGCAAGAATGGCTGTCTCAGAATAAAATCATAAATGGTCTTCTTTCAGACCTGTCCCTAAAAAGAAATTAAGGGCAATCTGTTTTGCAGATGTTTTTAATGTATTGCGCCTAAATAACGTGTGTGTATAATGTCCCATTCTACAAAAAACATTTGCATAAACGGTCTAAACCAAGAAACATTCCAAGTGTATGGTCCTCCACGTGTCATTTTAAACTCTGCATTTTTATAATCCCTGTGTTGACCCCTAAATTATGAACTTTGAAACAGTAAAGATGAGTTTTGTCCCGATGAGTTTGAACTTCAGTTCATAAAAAAATCAGATTCTCTGTGAGTAGGTCTTAATACACCTGATCGAGAAGATGAGGAGCTCGTTAATTAACGAGTTAAAGCAAGTGTGCTGAAAAAGATACTCTACAAGTATGCAGACTGACATTCCAAAGACTGAAATTTAGGACAAAACATTGGTAGTAGAAGTATTGATTTATTTATTGTCGGACTAATGGAACCACCACCTTTGTGTCACCCAGGCCAAGCGGCTAGGGCTTTTACCCATGGGTCGAGCCAAACCCACTGTTGTCCGGGGCCGGGGCAGAGGACGAGGGCGCAGTGCGAGGGGCCGAGGAGTGGGCAGTCACATGGTGGTGGACCACCGTCCTCGGGCTCTCGCCATCCTAGGTGTCACACAGGAGGAGAAGGAAGAGTTGATGCCACACTTTGTGGTAAGAGGCAGAACATTCTGAAGAAGAGAAGGCATGGACACCCCCAAAAATGGACGTAAATAACCACATACTTTCTCCTTTCACAGAAATTCGGGGAGATTGAAGAGCTCCGTGACCAAGATGCCAATAGTGTTGTAATGACGTTCAAGACACGAAGTGAAGCTGAGAATGTAACATCCCTTTCATTTCACCTCTCAAGATACAGCTAAATAATGCACATCATTTTAGTTCTGTTAGTTTTTGGGGCCTACTCAAGACATAATTTTGTACATTCATTTTGTCTACAGGCTGCAAATCAAGGGGCAAAGTTCAAGGGTCGAATTCTACAGATATCATGGTACAAACCCAAAACACCGTCCATTTCTACTGAACCAGAAGAGGAAGAGTCAAAGGAGGAAGTCAGTACGGTAAGGTTCACACTGATGTTGTTTTCCAAGTGACTGTCAAGTAATCCAAGTAGGGTTTTTTAAATAGGAGACAAGGTTTTTTGGGGGTTTTTTTAGACATTTTTTTTTTAGTACCAACTAACAGGTGAGTGGATAAACAAGGAAACACTAGATGGTGGGTAAAAGAGTGAAAAAGTAACAAAAGTAGACAAAAGTAAATATTTGTGAAAAGTAAAACTGGATCTCATCCGGTCACAATGGAACATGGTGAAAAGTGTAAATGGAATCTGGCCAAAGTATATCCATTCAAGATTTGCTCAGGTGTTCAACTAATCTACCTTGTTCCTTTTGAGTTTTATTCACAAATCTTACAACATCTAGATATTGCAGCACAACACGTGATGCAGATCAGACTTGTTCACTGCACCTGTCTTCCAACACATGCTAACAAAAAACAAACAAGAATAGCTGGTTGTAGTCGATTAGTCTGGAGTGTTTGATCAGCTGAGTACTGATTGTGTCCACAGGAGCCCGTAAGCCCTTTCTTGCTGCCAGAGGAGGAAGAAGACGACGATGATGATGAAGATGATGAATACGAGAGTCGCTCTTGGCGGCGATGAGAAAAAAAGTCCAGCATAACCATCTTTTGATTCCTTGTGGAAAAAAGTCTTTTTTAAGAAGATAATTTAAGTCAGTTTGATAGACATACAAAAAATTGCTTTGTTTTTTAAACTAGTTTCCAGTATTTTTAGAAGTAAAGGGCCGTTTCTGTGAAGTCAGTTGCGATGAATGAGGTATCTGAAGGGACTTGCTTTATTTTAACGCTGTGGAACCTCTGCATTGTTTTCTCACTTTTGTTGAGATCATCCTAAAATTTTAACATGCATATTGTTTCACTGTGATGGACCAGATAACAGTAACTCACATTTGTGACTACTGAATATTTTTGGGAATCCCCCCCCCCCCAAATGAAGACGCCACCCATCATTGGATATAAAATCAAGCCTACACTTTAGAAGCCAGTATAGATGAGTAATTTATAGGTGTGGTATATTTGACATTTTATACAAGGCATGTCCTTTCTACAAAGAAAGTTCAAACTTTTTCTGAGGTTTTTCTTGAATAATCAGAGCCCTAGAGCTCTGAGTGTTCTTCTGTTAAGATCTGTGGTGCCACCTTTATGTACATACACAGTTGTGTATGTGTTGAACTGTCTGCGTTTAGCTCTCCCTCTGTGCTCAGTCATATGAAACCAAAAAGAGCTTTTGAAAGTTTATGAAAGGTAATGTGTGTGGGTTTTTTTTTTTGTTTTTTTTTTGTACATTTGATTTACTTTTTTTTTGTTTTGTTTTTTGTTTTTTTGCCTTACTCTGACTTTTTAAGATTTAAAAAACATTTCCTTTGCCTTTTTCTTTGTATATTTTGTAAATGGTTATTCAGTTAATTATTTTTAGTTAGAATGAATGTTGGATTATTGTAAACTCATCCACTAAAAGGTAGTGCTTAAAAATTTGCTTATTTTTAAAGCAGATTGGTAATAGCACATCATGGCTGTTACTTCTGATTACAAAAGGTTTGTTTGTCGTTCGGTTTTAACAGCTTCCTAGCTTTTTGGATTAGTTTTCTGTGCTCGTTCAGGTTTTTACCCATTAATGATTTCATTTCAATGCTTCGTTTTTAAGAAGTAATATAAAGAATCTTTAAGAACATGAGTTGCTTGATGTTTTATTGTCCCTACATGCAAAATTTAAGGCAAAATCCCTAACTTTCTCTACTGTAATACTTTACCATTTTTGCTATAGGTATTGTTATAATATTTACTTTCAGCAGATATCTTAAATCCAGCCTTGTACTCAAACACAGTGTATTTTTGTTTTCCCCTTCAGGCACTTCATTTTAAAGTGTTACAGCCTGCTTAAAGACATTTTGTTTAGCTTGGACAGTTGGTACTATTATGTAGAACATCTGGGTAGTGCTTGTGCCAGTTTTGTTTGGAAAGAGGCTTGAAAAACAAAGTACATTTTCAATATGGAAAGTATCTCCATTTCTGTTTGTAAAACAGTAGTCTACTACATTTAGTGCAAAATGGATTTTGACTTTGTGTCTAGTTCTATATTTTGAGGTTCTATGGATGTATTTTTAAGTTTGGTTTGTAAAATGAATTTCTAACATTTGCCTCTCGCATGTTTTACTTATCAATAAAGGCAAAGGAATGGGAGTAATCAAAGGGGGAAAAAAAGATTTTTTTTTTTTTTATTGGAAGGCGGGGAGTGGGTGGCGGGGGTTGATCCGTTCCAAAAGTTACTATCTGGTCATGCTGTTCCATGTGTGGTTTTCTTTGTGTTCATACAGTTCAAAAGTTGCATGCCTAAACACACCTCTAACTTTGACCCGTTGGTGGCATAAGAGTCCATGTGGTGCAGATATGAAACTAGGGGCTGCCATAGAAATTCTTGTTCGAGGAAGAAGTACAAAAACAATGCTTGAGTACCAATTATGCTTTTTGTTGTGGAAACCTGCAGTGCTGTTTGAGTCGGAACGATACCCATGTCTTATTGTTCATTCCAGGGGAGTGGAAACATTGTGAAACGTGATGGCAGTTGGACCCCATGAATCCAGTACTTTATTAGAAAGTTCCTAACTTAGAATTCTCCCAAACAATATCCACTGTGAAGTGAATAGGCAGAATTCCTTAAAATGTTTTAAAATATTGCTACTATGCTCTCTGTAAGTGAATCCATTGCATTCAGTCAGCCCATTTGATGATGCTGGCTTTCCTGATCATTTTAATGCTTGGCCTTCCCTGCAGTGGAGCTGCTCCTCCAGCTGTCCACAGGATATATAAAAAGCACTGGCCACAATAGACTGATAAAATGATGCCTGTTGCCTTTTAAAATAATAACCAGCGGTCAAGAATGCCCCTTTGTTCCTTAAACAAAACAAAATACATGATAAAATTAAATGAGTAATAAACGGAAGCAAGCATATCCACATCAAGCCTACTAAACAGCTGGACTTTTTTTTATTTCTCTGTTTCCATTTGTTGAAGTGATCATGTGAAAGTTACTAACATAAGGGCCCCTCCATTTTGTTTTTAATCCCAGAAAGGATTTGGGGTTGTTAAAAATCTTCAGGGGTTAATGACAAACATTCCACTAAAAAGTACAACCTTGCACCATTCCTGCTGTGACTGGGATTATTTGTGTTGTATACATAAAGGTTAGGACAAAACTCACAAGAGTAATTGCTGCTACCTCTGACCCTTACATAAACTGGTTATTTTTGTTACAACTATAGGTGCCAACACAAATGCCAACACAGTTTAAGTAAAAGAAATGTCACATTGTGTATAATATCAGAAAAGAAAACTTAAACAGCAAAGAGAAAATGAACAAAAATCATGCCCCTTGGCATTATCAAATACATGAAAATATACAAGCATACCTACATATACACACACTTTTTTCGTTCTGACACTGCCATGCTAATTTTCTTTTAAATGAAAATGTATGCTCTTTTCAGACCAAGAGGGGGCCACAACTGCCTGAACCCGGGACTCCTAATGTGGTAAAATGAAAAAAATAAAAACACTTGTGGAGCCACAACTAACAGCAAGGAGGTCCTGGCTGTCAGCAGTTTCAGTGCAGTTCAAAATATCATCCAGCTTTCTTAGTCATACTACATTCAGATATTTAACAGTTTTATTGTAGTGGCAAACATTGTAGTCCATCCCACTTATGAAGAGCTTAGTTAAGTAATGATTAGTACAGCTCCGTCAAGTGTGCAGGAGCAGGGGACACCCACAATGTACAGTTACCTAACACTGTTTTGACTGACTGTACATGATGTTTGATCTTGAAACTTTGCAACCGTTGCACCCCCTTACTCTCCTTACACAGCTCACTGTAACATCTTGCATCATTGAACTTTTGTAACTTGCTGCTTTATCATAAAATAAAGCCTTATTTAGGGTGTTCAGAAGAATTGTTCTAGGATGGCACTGGCCACAGCTTGCCTTTACAGCATTTAAGCAACCTATAATTTTTGCGTATTACAGATGTAGGTGAATGTAGTGTTAGAAGTCTTGCCCATGGATTCTTATTGATGTAGCATAGTGAACTTCCCACTTCAAAAAAAACAAACTCTCCTCCTTCAAAAAAATCAAAGTCCCCTGTTTGGAGGCACACTACACACTACACTACAACAGTCACCTTGGCTCAGTCCTCATCCCCACTATGTTAAACCTGTGACTAACATAATGCCAACCCTGAAGTATTATATAAAAACAAGTATAATAAATATGCTGGTAATTAATTAATGTTGGATATTAAACAACACACTGGTCAAAAGGTAAAGATAAATGGATTTGTTTTTGTCTTTGTCAAAGTCATGAGGGGTTTTTTTTATCAAAAGATTCGGAATGGTATCTGAACCTCTGAAACTATGTCCAAAATAAAAGAGGTTGTATTTTTCCCCATGTTAACTCGAATTATACACAGACACATGCACACCTCACCCTGACTCAGAAGTTATTACAGTACTAACTAGCATGACTAGACCATACAACAAATGCAGATAAAAAAAGAGTGCACATCCATCATCTTAACTGCTTATGCTTAAGCAGGGTTGCAAGTGGTGCAAGATCATGTCTCATTGTGCCAGTGTGCTGCCTCAAATGCATAGTAATGTCAGTGTCAAAATAAAAGCCACTGGGCTAGCTAGGTAGCTTATTCAGCTAATGTTATATCAAGCGTCTGGTGAAGTTTTGCAGTTGTCTTTCCTAATGCCATGCTAGAAGAACTAGTGAAACTAGTGAAACACTGCAAAAACATAACAAAGGTGGTGTATACAGGTATTGCCATTGTTTCCAAATTCCCCAGATCCAAACTAATCCAATGCATGGATTCTCTACCCCACAACTTAACGGAGCTACTGCTGCTGTCTTATTGGCAGATACCACAGCACATCTTCAGAGATCTTGTGGAGTCCATGCATCAGTGGGTCAAAGCTGTTCTGGCAGCATGAGCAGAATCTAAACAATATTTGGCAGGTGGCTTTAATGTTATTGGTGTATAGCATATCTGGGATGCTATTCATCCATGCTGTATGTCATAATGTCTTGAAATCTATTATCATTATAGTAAAAAGAAGCTTATTTTTGTTGTATTTCATTATCAACCCAGATAAAACTTCTCTAATGAAAAAAGAAAAAAAAAAGCGACAGTGGATCATCTATAGGGTAGCCATAGTACATTTGTACTGGAGCATCTGTGCCACCCAAGTTTAACTTTCAGCATAGTATAAAACTTCATTTGGCTCCAGCAATTTTGACATATTCAAATGGCATTGAATAATGCATAGACAACCCTTACTTTGGGAAGCCAAGTGAAAAACACTCAAAGTCTATTTGATTTAATGCAAGCACAGTTGACTGCCCCGCGGGAGGGAATGTCAACCACTAACCTTACCCACTCATCATTCTCTCATCCCTTGTTGCTGCAGTGACGAGCACTCAGAGCACGCTCGGAGCCTGGATCCGAATGGAAATGGAGGAAGCAAAAAAGCAAACAACAATGGCAGGGTCATTCTATGGAACTCAGTTATAATGGCTCATGCAAAGAGCAGACTCCTGTTACATCTCACCAAGAACAAATCAATAAAAGATGCCATCTAAAATCAGTATGATGTTGTTGCCCACAAGTGACAATCCAGCAAATATCATGATGAATTCTAGGGCTTTCCAATACAAACAGTTTATATTTCTTAGTAAATCTATGTTATGGTTTTCTTAATTTGAATTGTAAACATACTCTTTTTAAAGGCTTTTCCTTTATTTTATGGCTTAATGGACAAGATAGCTTTTGTTATTCCATGTTAGAAGACCCAGAAGGAAACATGCAAAGAAAAATCCAAATGCAATGATACCAACAGTAATACCACTTGATAAAATACATTTTTTTAAATATTGGTGCATGTTAACTTATGTAGGATTATGTGTATTATTAAGACCATGTGTCCATGTGTATCAAGATGAAAGGCTGAGCTATGAATGAGGCATTTTACGTTCTACTTGTGAAATATTCATGGCTGAAATGTTATCTAGAGAGAAAAGGGTAGGCATGGTAATAACATCAAACAGTATCATAATATGGAGAGGGAATATCAGGGATATGCTTCCTTGTTACAAATCCCTTAATTTTTGCTGAGAATGAAAAAAGGTATCCTGTTAATCTCCATAATGAATAAGAAAATGCCAACGAGGTAATGGATGCCTGCAACATAGCTTTTGAATAATTGAACGTCTAGGGGAACAGAAGAGGTGGACAGGATCAGGTGGAGCAGTTTTGTCACCGCACTGCATGTCTCTTCTTTCGACAGTCAACAGGACGGTGGCTTATATCAGCGTTATAAAGGGTTGGCATGGGTGAGACTGAGTGCGTTCCTGATGTGGTTTTATTTTAAAGGAATGAGGAATGAGAAAGTTGTCAGAAGAACTCATTTTGAATGAAACGAATCATAAATTATGAAGAACATCCTTTTTTTTCCCAGATAGCCCTCTACCCGAGCTTTCTGCTCCAGTCCACATATTATCTTACTGTTCAGATCATATTTGTATAGTATGTACTAAAAATGTTTATTTTAACTGACAGTAATTTCGACTGCTCATCTGACCCACCTACACATGGGTAGGTGAGAGCAAGGCACTGTTGAAGCCCACTGGCAATCCTGTGAAAGGTCAGTCAAGGCGAAAAGGCAGCAGCACAGGATCACATCTCACAACTTTTCTTAGAAGTGCTTTGTAACTGAAGCAGAAACCAAGTTTATAGCAACTAAACAGGGAGACAACACAGTTACACACTTTTTGAATATGAATATTTTAACATGATACTTAGCACACAGCTCCTCACGTATAATCTGCATTTGGATAACACAAACTTATATTCCAGAAATATTTTTTTGGCACAGGAAATTTTTTAATGTATTATCCAAAAAAACAGTGAACATATGTCCTCTGAGATTTTAGCGATGATAATAATAAAAGACCATCTGAAAACTTCTTTTTGCTCTGGGATCTATTTTGTAGTACAACCGCCTTACCTCTCAGCCATTAATGTATTTTAAAATATATGTTTTAGAACAAAACCTGATCTCAAAATCATTTAATGCTTTTGGTACAGCAGCCTTTAGAGCCTTTAAACATGTTCCATTCATCACCACTGTGAACAATCGTGAAATTTCTCTAAGGAAGCAATTCACATTAAAATGAGTATAAATTACTTTGTTTACATTTACAATTAACAATTTAATTACGCAGCCATTTTGAAAAATCAAAATATAAATAATATTTTACTTCTGTTGTTTTTCTTTCTTTTTGCTTGGATTTTCAAGGAAAAAAGAAGCCAAACCTGAAAGTCTAAAAAAACAGTGTCTAAATCCTGTTCGACTTTTAAAAAAAATTAAAAGTAAGCCACGTGACAGAGTTTAAATGAATATCACATACAGTACATAGAAACAGAAGTAAAATACAGAAATTAAACTAAACTGAAGGTGAAGTGCGCCTGCGCGCCGCTTGTAAATTGAGAACACGAGCAGGAGGTGTGTGTGTGTGTGTGTGTGTGTGTGATGAGGGGTTGAGGGGTGATATGAGGAGCAGCTGCCCATGGGAAGCGCTCAGAGTGTGAGGGACAGCGGACAGCGGAGCGCGTGCCCCGCCTCCATGTCCTGGCAGCATGATGATCACCATGAACGGAAAAGCGCACTTCGGCAGCGCGCTGGACGGCGTGAGGCGCGTGTGCCTGAACGGCCCGCAGGTACGACAGTGCTGCTTCCCACCTTTCACACGCTGTTAGAGGCCACCCTTACAGCCTTAATTTATACACTAGCCCCCCCTCCCACCCCCAACCACTCCCCACCACCCCCACTCCCATCTTTCTCCTCTTCACCCACACTTCTGCTCAAGATCTGCTTTCATATTAATTTTTATGATCTGTGCCTTGAGGACGCCCCCCTCTCTATTTTCTCTCTCTCTGGTGTCTTGGAACATGTTTTCTAAACTCGCTCTTGACACAATTCCCCGTTGACTCTCTCGCTCTCTCTCTCTCTCTCTCTCTAGGCCAATATATTCGCGGGTTTCGATGAGAGCGTGCTGGTGGCCGCCGACCTCGCCTCGTCCTGCCACGCGGCATTCAAGCCGGACGTGAGCCGACACGCCGCCTCAGCAGCCGCCGCCGCTGCCATGGCGACGCACGCGCACACGCACGCGCACGGGCCAGCGGTCCTCGTGCATCCGCCGCCGCCTCCGCCTCCTTCGTCGCTTGAGGCGGAGCTGCTGGAGCACCTGTCGTCGAGCCTGGTGGACGTGCATGCGCCCCTCCACGCACATCCACACCACCATCACCACCTGCACCCGCAGCTGTCCGCGCCACCGACGCCCATACCCCCGCCTCCGGCCGCTGTTCACGTGGAGTCGGACCCGCGCGAGCTCGAGGCGTTCGCCGAGCGCTTCAAGCAGCGGCGCGTGAAGCTGGGCGTGACGCAGGCGGACGTGGGCGCCGCGCTAGCCAGTCTCAACATGCCTGGCGTGGGCGCGCTCAGCCAGAGCACCATCTGCCGCTTCGAGTCGCTCACACTTTCGCACAACAACATGATCGCACTGCGGCCCGTGCTGCAGGCCTGGCTTGACGAGGCCGAAGCCGAACGCCGGCGCGCCACCGGCGCCAACGGGAGCGCGCCCCTGGGCGGCCTTGCCAGCGAGCGCAAGCGCAAGCGCACGTCCATTGCGGCGCCCGAGAAGCGCTCGCTAGAGGCGTACTTTGCCATCCAGCCGCGGCCCTCCTCCGAGAAGATCGCTGCCATCGCCGAGAAGCTCGAGCTCAAGAAGAACGTGGTGCGCGTGTGGTTCTGCAACCAAAGGCAGAAACAAAAGAGGATGAAATACTCAGCGGCTCACTGACTTGGCACGAGAGCGCAGAAAACACCTCTGGGGTCTGGAACCCCAAATCTCTTCTTCAGGACTCCGATTAAGGACTTTGGAAGCGTCCTCGTTTCACTCAGAAACCCACAACAGGGATGTAGACTCACCTGTCTTCTTCACCAAACCCAGATCCACCAACGCTCCTCCTTCTAAAAACAGTTTATTTTAGTATCTCTTTAATTAAAAAATTAACAAAAAAAGAAATTTTGGCATTTAAAACCACAGGCATCTAAAATCCAACTCATGCACCAGTTTGATTCTCCTTCGTCACTCTGTGTCACTTTTGCGCATGAGGGCGCACCAGACTGTCCACCATTACTATCACCTGCTGTAAACTTCTCTGAACTCACAGAAAAGACGTTAGTAGGAGGTGGGGGTTTGTGAGTGTGGGCTTTGGGGCAACATCTCAGTATTATCATATTCTGTGTGTGTACGTGTGTTTTGATATAATCTTTATTGAAGGACTGATATTTGAACGAACCACTAATGTAACCCTCGTCTTTACAGGTTTATTTGGAAATCACACCTGTCTGCATCTGTCACAGAAACTCACCAGCGCTCACGACTCGTCGTCGTTATTGTTGTTGTTGTTTACTGATGTATTTGTTTTCTTTGTGTTCGCACCAGCTGTTAATATGAATATGCAAATTCGCGTGAAGGGGTATTTAAATATATACCATGCTGCTACATTTAATAAGATATTTTTGAGCACCTGAGAGCACTGTATGTTTCACACGCTCCGATTGCACTTGATCAGAACAGTGTGTGACTCTGAATGTTATTTAATCAATAAATGATTTTTTTTTCTACGCTCCTGTGGATTGTGTCGATTCCTGGTTGGGCGAGTGGCTTTTATAGAAAAAAAAGACCAAATTATTATAGATAGATTGGTAGATAGATATATAGATAGATACATACATACATACATACATAGATACATACATACATACATACATACATAGATTTATATATTCCTTCAAGTGCAGATTGTCACAAATGAAAACCCTCAATAGAAATACTAAAGCGGGGATTTAAGAATTCACACTTTATTTTTGAGAGTTCCTTGTTGATGATCTGCAAATGCTTCATTTGTTTAACTACTTGTCAACAGTGTTATGGTTGTTGGGTTTAGGATTAAGTTAAAGTTCATGTCTATTACTGTTACTTACTTAACGATCAGTTGGGTTCAGTATTAACGAGTCAACAAAGCACCTCCACGAGACTGAACATAACGTGCAACAATGAATGATTCAGATTTACCATGAATTTTTTAGATTTACCATTAGATTCACTGAATCTAATGGTAAATCTGAACAATTACCGTATCTTAACAATAGAAATCGTACAAGAGTCCTACGAGAATATTATATGGTAAAAATATTATAAATCATTAAAGAAATGTTACACCTTACAACTACAGGAGTTCACATTTGAATTCACTGTAGCAGTGTTGATTTGGGTGCAACTGATCACTGAGCTGATCACTGATCAACAATCAGGTCATTGGTGCATGTGTTTATTTAAACCTGTATTAGTGTGTTTAACAGTAGTTGCCCACATTTCCCCAGAACTATTAAACCGCCCTCTTACTAAAAACAAGTTCTCGTATTCTTCAGTTGAAATGTTTTATTAGAAACATGAAAGTTTGTTTCTTTGCATTTGAAAGTTTCTTTGCGCAAAT
>JBBJLS010000023.1:2195373-2215337 GCA_037577275.1 Bryconaethiops microstoma
AATTTGTGAGCTTGGTTGAGCCTAGTTTGGAATGAGTCTTTCTACTGTTGGTAGCAAACTGAAGCCAAACACAATGCACTTGCACATGATGATATATATGTACGCAGGCGCAGGCGTGCAAACAGGACATTTTTTTTCCAAAGTAAGCACAGACAAGTAATCTTAAAAGTAAATCTTGAGATGTGGTTGATTAGTTTAATGTCTCGCTTGTAATACTTCAATTTCTCTGAATTGAGGAACAAGAGTTAAAACGAAATTGGCCAAAAAAGATAGTGGTTTTAGGCAGGGACGTGGGTGCTGATGAGACTAAAATCTCTCAACCACGTTTGGTTGCGCGAATGCAGCCAGTGTTTCCAGGAAGATTTAGATAAACATAGAAAAATATATACCACATACCCCATTGTGTACAATATTTATTTTGATCATATTAATTAATTACTTAAAGGCAATACAGGCAAAAACTCAGCAGTACTCTTGACAATGAGAACTGGACTGCAAATGTGTTTTTGTAATATGCAAAGTACTTCAATAATGAATAAGTATAACTGGTTCAAGAAATGTATCAACAAGGTGTGGCAACAGGTTTTTATTTAATATTTTACTTGTTTAGTCAATTGATCTCAGTTTTCCAAAAACTGTTTAGTTATATGACGTGCTTCTGCTTGGTTAAAATGACAAAATGTAGTAAAGACCACCTAGATTTGTCCATGCATATATCAGGGAACTGAAAGATTGTGCCAGCTTGGTAGTGAAAGTGAGTGTCAGAGTACAGTTCAGCCACTGAGAAAAAACAAAATACAATCCACAAATAAGTAGAAAAAAGGAATACATATTAAGTCCAGCTGCATTTTTAACTGACAGGCTGGTTTGAACGTGTGCTTCTAAACTTTCTAAGCATGAACCAATCTAGTCAACTGCTTCGGAGAAACAAAATGGCAAAGAACCTCCACCCCAAAAAGACCTCTTAAAAGTTCAGATCATGTGTAAATCAGTAGTGAACAGTGAGTTCTTTCTCCTCATTTATTTTCAGCGTATTTTCCTTCTGCGCTTTGAATATTTATCAGCTATTTACAAAGTGCCTTCTGTACTGCCATGTCCAGTCAGTCTTCACTATGAAGTCCTAATTTCCTTTCATAACCAGGCCATGATTCCATAGTGAAAGGCAAGCCTTAGTGCAGGTAAGTGTTTAAACTTGAGATGTTGCACTTGGTGATCTCAGAGCACTGGTCCTGGTTCTTCTTGATCCTGTAGAAGTGTTCCACATAGTTGGAGTGACCAAGGAGCTCCACAAAGTCCTCATCATGCGTAATGATGAGCAGCTGGAAGTTACGTTGCCGAGAACGACTCTTGATGATTCTGCCACAAGACCCAAAAGAGCAGATGGTTCACAAGCAGAAATAATGCTATGAATAAAATGCAAAAAAGCAAACATACGCTAATCACAAAAACCACATAGGACCCTGCACTGAAAATATCTTATTTTAGTGACTAACCAATGTTACAATCTAATTACAAAATTAAAAAAAGGTTAATTATAACTCACTCCACCAAGGCGTGAGCTAGGGACTCGATGTTTTCTCTATCTAGATTGGTGGTGGGCTCATCCAGGGCCAAGATGCCACAGTTCAGACAGAATGTCTCAGCCAAAGCCAGTCGAATGATAAGAGAGGCCAACACCTGTGCAAAATGGAAAAGGGGAGAGAGAAGAACGTAGTGATGAGAATGTTTATGTAATGCTGCACCAACAAAGATAATGTATTGTCAAGTCAAGTCAAAACAAGTTGTCGTTATTGTCATTTCAACCATACACAGCCAAATGAAACAACATTCAGGAACTAGAGGGAAGAAACTGTTTCCCATTTTGCCAATGAAAGACAAAGGGAGGGGTGTATGGGGTTATCCACAAAGCTGATGGTTTTTTGGATGCAGCGTGTGGTACAGATGTCTGTGGCAGAGGGGAGAGAAAAACAGAAGATCTTTTCCGCTATTCTCACTATCTGCTGTGGGGTCTTACAATTTGAAATAGAGCAATTCCCAAACAAGTCTATGATGCAGCTGCCCAGAACGGTCTTCATAGTCCCTCTGTAGAACGTGCAATTATTTGCTGGGGGGGCTCTTCTCAGTGTAGGCAGGAAGATCAATTAACAACGTGCTCTGAACAATCTCAATTGTGGAGTGATCATGGCATACTTTCATGAAGTCAACAACCATCTCTTTTGTTTTGTCAAAGAGAGTCTGTTAGCTATTGAACCTCCACTACGGCACCTAATAATTCCCACTTATCAAACCCACCACAGACATGGCTCCAGTACTGCCACTTGAATACAGTATTGCTATCAGAAATAAAGATTACTACCATCATGAAATTTCTGATTCAAACATGTGCTACCAAGTTACCCACACAAGTGCTGCCTCCATCGGTCCTCGTCCTTGCATCAAATCAAGAATCCACGGCTTAACAGGGCAGTGTGAAATACAGCATAATGAAAATACTAGGGTTTTTACTAAAAGTGAACATGTGTACAGGTATCTAATCCAGCAAGTAAATATTAGTTAAAGCATAATCATCAAACATGTACATGATGACAGTCTGTTTTAGTTATATCAGTATTCTTCCTGATTTCCATGTTCCCCCAGACATAGAGTGTTACATTTAAGAGCTTTATCTATATCAGTATATGGTCTCAGCAAATAATCACGAATGAGGTATTTGACCTTGGGATGTGCATAAACATAGCTCTAATCCTCTTGTTTTTTCACTACATTGTGACAGAAAGCACAGCTGGTGGCCTAGTGGTTAGGGCATTCGCCTTGCGATCAGGAAGTCGTGGGTTTGATTCCCAAGACCGCTAAGCACCACTGAGGTACTCATAAGCAGGGTACCATCCCCACACACTGCTCCCTGTGTACCTGGATGCCCGTTGCTTCAATTGGTGAATGGGTTAAATGCAGAGGAAGAATTTTATGCTGTTCACACTGTGTGCTGCGGTGTTTTCACATATGACAGATTGGTCACATTTATGAATACTTTCAAAGCCTAATAATGGCAGCCAGTGTCACACACTGTATGTGAATGGAATGTGCTGGTTGCTAAATACCATACCTTTTGTCCAGCACTACAACGTCCTCGCATGTCTAAAGCCGTGTCGCCTTTGACCATCACCACTCTGTAGTTGTAAGTTCTTCTTTTCACACCAGCAGAGGCATTCTCATCTACATCAGAACGGATTTCCACATACTCTATGTCTGGGGGAACATGGAAATCAGGAAGAATACTGATATAAATACATCACACTGTCATCATGTACATATTTACCACTATTTTTCCGAGTTAATTCCAACTCCATAGCAGTGGAATGCCGATTAAAGAAAATGGGTCATAAACTAATATCTGATTTTGCTGTTGATTTGTTTAGAAAGACCTTGTCCACGGTATGTACTCCTCCAAAGGTCTCGAATGATTTTGTTGATCTCTTCCATCTTCATACTGTGAAACTTCATGATTGTTCTTAAAAAAAAAAAAAAAAAAAGATAATTGACACAGATGTTATTCACTAAACAAAATAACTGCTGTAAGTATCTTATTTTAAATACCAAATAAAAAGTGCATCAGTTTTCTATTTCAGAATCTCAGAAAGCATGATATGAAAAATTGAGCTTGGTCTTTCCAATCAGATGTGCAGAGAAAGCAGTGATGCTATCATCATGAGAACCTTCTGAGGGAACTGATAAGGGAAGCTGACTAGACAAGCAAGTGAACAAAATCCTGCAAACAGCAACATTTAAATTTCCTTTGGGGTAGCTGTTTGCATGAATATCCTGTTTATTGTAACACAGTGGATTATTATGATACACCACTGTTTGTTGTATTTTTGAACAGTAAGACATAGCCATAACCAAAGTAAAGGTATATTCAAAAAATAAAAAAACACATGGTTTATGTAAAAGAAGCATTGCCTCCTATAACAGACATTCAGCACTAGGTCAGAAAGAGCACTTTGTGGGAATATATGTAGTTGAACACCCTTTCCAAACACCTGTGATCACAAGTCATCTACAAGTTAGTATACCCATCGCAATCTGTTCCATGGCCAGATCTCTCCATTTTTCTAAATACAAGTATCTATGAGTCTTTTCAGAAATTTCAGAAGATAAAAAACAGAAAAGTGCCGCTCTGTTTAATATACTAGACAACAAAAAAACAACAAAAAAGTTGGAAAACACAAACCAATACTAAACAGCTTTAAATTAGCAAAATACCTTGGATTACATCACTAGGTTTGAATTCTAAATTCAATTTGGTGAAAGGTGTACGCAATTGCACAGATAACTGGTCAATGAAAATGTTAGCATTATCATTAAAGTTCTCTAATATGTAATTCTAAACAGCCTGTCAAATAATGTCAAACAATCTTTTACGACTTTTTTGTAAAAGACACTATAAAGATGCAAAACATTAACACTTTGCTGCATCAATGAAAAGAAAGACACAGACACCTGCAGAATCTAATGAATGCACGCGCATATGCATATGCATATTATTTTTATATTATATATATATATATATATATATATGGAAATACTAAACAAACACAAAGTTCTTCTGCACATGCAATTTTATTTTAAAAAGCATTTTAGACAATGCTTTTTAGATGTGGAGAAGGACAGTGAATGAACCAGCAATATTTGCTCAGCAAAGTTACTGTCTTCTGTAGGCCTGAGAGATCATGAGGCTACAACTAATGACTTGCATCCACAGACATCTTTAACATTAAAGTCGACAATACAACTTAACGACCCCTTACTGACTGACACACTGCACACTATCCCTCAACTAATTATCTAATTTTACTAAAATATTAGAAATAAACTACACAGCCTTTGTTTATTGATCTATAACAAAATAAGATGGTTAAATATAAACTATTCAACCACACCCACTTACCACTGCATAAAATTAGTGCAGCTTCCAATCACTGAATGAAAAGAAGACAAATGACAGACGCATTCTGTATTTGGCATTTTGTTGAGACTAAAAGAGCTTTAGTATATGTGAGCAAAGGTAAGCATATCAAATTTATATATTTAAATTTTAAGTGTTTCATGAGTTTTTATAGATTCCTAGCCTGAAAATGTTAAAGAAGCCTGAGAGGGAATGCACGTGTATTTCGTATAAAACAGGATGGTTCGAGCAGGTTTCTCAAACTATGGGCCGCGGACCGGTGCCGGTCCGTGATAAGGTTATATCCTTGCTTCTGCAGCTGCCAAAATTCAGTGAGATCAGGTCTGCTCTCAGGTCTGGTTCTGCTTTCAGTGTTTCGGTCACTGCATACTCCACCCTGTCCCTTGTTTCTAGAATGTTATCCGTTCTCGTCCGCAAGAGTTAGCTCCTTTGTCTCATTCACTCTAGGCCGTTCATTCACAAATACACACTTGTGGTAGGTCTGGACCCAGGGGAGGGTTGCTAGCTGTTGCATAGTGTTTTCCCGGGGGCTGAGGGTGTGGATCTGGAACAGGTGTCCACAGTGAACGAACACCTTACTGAAATACTGCTTCATTTCGAACTGTACTTCCCTCAAAATATAATTTCACAGAAAAGCAATGGGTTCGAGATCCATTCGCCACTCTAGATATGAGTAATCTGTCACTTTTGGAGCTCTTGTGAGAAGCTGGTTTACTATTGAGATTTGGATGGCTGTCTCTGCCTGGACTCTGGCTCTTATGCCAGGACAAATAACGCCAGCTGAGTGAGACACAGTGAAAACAATCTTGCCTTTCCATTCCGTATATCTATGCAAGCCTTTTCTCACTTTCTCATGCACGAAAACAACTCAGAAAACGCGCTCCGAGTGGCTCGGTCATAATGCCTTCCTCGTTTTGACCAAGTAGTGGCAAGAAAGCAGACACACCAATCGCATTAGCATGTTGAATTAACATTTCTGCTGCCAAATAATCCTTGTGGGTGACTAGGCCTGTCATTTTATTTAGGTTAAAGGTAAGCTTGCACGTTCAGTTCTCTCATGTGCATCCTCCCTTTCAGGTTCATGCTGGGGCTGTATAATCAGTCACCATTAGGACAACATCAAAGTCATGGGTCTCTAGGTTTTCTCAGATTCAGGTCCTATGTCTCCGATAGGCCATTATGTTTATCATAAATATGTATACATGTTATTGGGGCACTATTTGACAGTGCTATGTTCAAAAGTATAAAAAAAAAACCAAACAAAAAATATCTACGTTTCTTGGTTCTTACATATAGGCATATGCCCACAACAACAAAATAATAATAGTAATTACTACATATCCGTATATTTACAAGTTATTTGGCAATAAGCTAAAATTCAGGTAAAGCACTCCTCTTAGGTCTTATTTAATATTGTTCTTATATAGGCACAAGCCTCAATAATATTGTTATACGAATAGTAATAACAGAAGTACAACAACAACAGCAGCAACGTTGTATTTCTGTCTATCTATCCAGCCAAGTGTGCACGGTGGAGAGGGAGGTCGATGGCAGGGGCATCAGGACAAAGTTGTTTGAGAATCATGGGTTTTGGGGACTTCAGAGGACAATTAGAGGAGCTGGTTCCTTACAGGGTCAAATCATAAACTGAAGCTCTATTGAACATTGGTTTAAGAAACCAAAATATAATAATTGAGAAATAAACATTAGGGTGAATTTTAGGACATATACTTAGCTCCATACTTATTCTCCCCTTTGATAAAGATGAGCAAAAAGGTCATAAAACTATATTTACTGAGTAATTAGCTCACAATGAGTAATACAGGAAAACAAAAACACTAACATTTTTAACAAAACTATTATTATTAAACTATTATTTGCCAGCCCCAACAACCCCAAGCATGATTTCCTAACTGGATGATCTAACCCAAAAATGAACTGAGCCAAGATTTCTTCTGTGTTGGAGAAAAGGTGCTTTAGTTTTTGAGGGGCTGAAGCGGATACTGATGAGTGGTGACTAACTTCATTTTCAACAATAAAAAATTCCACTTAATGAAAATAACAAGTTTGAGCAAAAATTTTTAGGACCTAATGCTAAAAAAGGTCATAAATGTATTTTTTAATGATTAGCTCAATCTCACATTATAGAATGAGAGATCCTAAGTAAGGGAAAACCAAAACTCTTCAAAATATAAATGTGTTTTTAACAAAACTACATCTCACAATTATTTGAACTCCTAAAAGCATGAATTCTGAGATCACTAGTTGATACAGAATCTCTCAAGACATTCCAGGGATGTAACAATGCACTGAAATACCACAATATAAAAATGCTAAATGTTTATTGTCGACATCTGACAATGCATCTTGGAGAATGAGCATTCTATGAATTATGAATTAAATGCTAGGGCTTATATTTTAGTGTGAGATTGAAGTAATTAAACAGAACATCTTTTTAGTCTTTGCCAATAATTATGGAGCTGACTGTATATCACAGATGGAATATCCCCTCCTCCTCACTTCCACCTAAAAAACCAAACTGTGATCAGCTGATAGTGATGAAAAGCGTAATGAGTGAGTCATCTTTAAAAAAAAAAGAAAAAGAAAAAAAAAAAAAAAAAAGCAAAAAAACCAATTTGTAACTACATCAAAAAAGCCAATACTAGCAGCTAACCAATATAGTTTGTACTCCATTATCAACAAATAGCATACACTGACAAGCCCCTTTATTAAATACATCTATCATGTATTTATGCTTATCAGCTACACATCAGATGGGTGCACTTTGTAGTTTACAATTATAGACTGTCCACCTGATTCATTTTTTTGTTACATGTTTTTATTGCCAGTCTTCTTCTAACAGGTACAACAGGACAGTGCAAAACTTTTTTTTTTTTGGATATAACATTTAACAAGCTAACAGACCCATTTGGATGGTGGGAATGGGAGGGCCATTCCCACCATCCAAATCCCACAAAAAAACCCCTAAAAATAAATAAAGATATTATTTAAAAAACAATAATCATGGGTGTACTTTTATGTATTTGTATGGTGTTTTTATATTTAGGAAGTGGAATGTTGCTTTTATTCGATATAATACCACATAGGTCCCCACGTTGAGAAGAATGTATGTGAGCCCCTAATTGTATATTTGATTTTTTTCTGAGTTAAGAAAATGCAAATCTTGAAGCCACAGGGCTGCTTTTGGAGGTGTTTTGGACTTCCACTCTAAAAGAATATGTCTGCGGGCTATGAGAGATGCGAATGCAATGACATCTAATTGTTTTTGAGTAAAGGAGCCGGTTACTTTGGGGATTCCAAAAAAATTGCCACCTCTGCACATGGTTCTAAGGTTATATATTGTGAGCCTCTGCCACGGTTCTGAAAACTGAAGACCAGAAACCTGAAAGTTTGTGGCATGACCAAAACATGTGGGTTAGATCTGCTACCTCAGTGCGACATCTAGTACACATTTTGTCCATATTTGGGTATATTTTGGCTCTGATTAAATGCATTCGATGGCTAACCTTAAACTATTAAGCTCAGCCTTGCGCAGGAAGTACTATTATTTACTCTATACATTGCTCTAGTCCATGTATCTTCTTGAATTTCACCTTCTAGCTCCTTTTCCCAATTGGCTTTTATCTTACACATGTAATTGTCCTTTATCGACAGTAAGATTGAATATATGCATGATTTGTGACCCTTTAACTGTACTGGTCCTTCTGAAAGAATGTCCAGTAGTGCTCTTTCTGGTCTTTTGGGGAAGGAAGGACTCTAAGTACAAATTGCCAGGATTGGAAATATCTGAAAAGGTCGGATTGTAGTAAATTATATTTTGATTTAAGAGCAGTAAAGTTTGAGAATACGCTATTTTCATAAAGGTGGTTAAATTCAGTTATTCCCTTGCTGTGTCATTGTAAGAAAGCTGAGTCTAATTTGCCTGGAAGGAAAAGGTGATTATAAAAAATTGGGCTGCTTCTAAGAAGTGTTTGGGATAGTTTTAAGTGTTGTTGCAGTTGTATCAATGGAATGTACTACTGGGTTTGTGGTATACTGAGAGTATTTTACTGGTAAACTTGAAGTAATCAGTTCCTGTAGAGAGCTAGAAATACATGATTAGGCCTCTAAAACACACCAATCTGTGTTCGGTTTTTGTAGCCAGTGAGCAATTTTCTGAACATTGGCTGCCCAAAGTAATACTGCAGGTTAGGTAGCGTCAATCCTGCTTTTAACTTCGGCCTCAGAAGTGATTCTTTTTTTTAAAACCTTTGGTGTCTTTCCATTCCATTTAAAGCTAGAAATTTGCCTGTTCACCAATGTGAAAAATGATTTATATCTTATATATATTATAATAGTCTGGTATTAAACCTCAAAGACAGTCTGTTGTTCCAATTAAGAGGGGGAAAAAAACCCATCACTGACCATACCGGAGCATGGTCAGAGATAATAATGGCTAATATATAATGGATAATAAGTACTCTATTGCTCGAACATGGTTGAGCAAGTTTTCATCTAGAAAAAATAATGAATTCTAGAGTACATCTGATGTACTTGAGAGAAGAACAAGAATTCTTTCTTTTTAGGATTATGAAGACGCCAGGGGTCTAATACAGCTTGTTTGGCTGAAAAACAGACAGTTCGGAGCTTATTTTTGATGCTACACATACTCTGGGACTAGAGCTATCCAAAGCAGGGTCCATTACACAGTTAAAATCCCCTCCCAAAATTAGATGAGAGTTCAAATTGGGTATCATAGAAATAAGTTTGTGGATAAATCCTACATCGTCGTAATTAGGTACATATATATTCACTAAAACAACAGGAACGTTGAACAGAAGTCCTGATACAATTGTATACCGACCCTGAGGATCTGACTTGCTATCGGATTGGACACTTTTATGTATTAATATTGCTGTCCCTCTTGCCTTGGCATAGCATAGAGAAATGAGTGAAAAATTTGTCCTATCCACATGGTTTTTTAAGTCGAAATTGGTCAGTAGTACGCAAATGCGTTTCCTGTGAAAACGTATCTGCTTTCAGTGATTTGAGATGACAAAAAAATCTTTGTTCTTTTGACAGCGCTTCCCAGTCCCCTGACATTCCAGGATATAAACTTTAAGGCTGCTCCCCCTTCTGTCCTTTCTTCTCCCATTTTCTTCATAATAACTGTATAGGGTTGAAACACTATATGCAAGGCTCCACGCGACAGTATAAAACAAAATTAATCTTCGACATAAATAAAAAGAAGAAAAGAGAAGTATACATAAAGAAAGACAGTATACATACACCTTTCCCTTGATTTGACTCCCCAACAGAGACAAACTGCTGCCTTTCTCGCCTACCTCCGTGATTCTGGTACCTCATTTACAAACCTTTCTGTCTAAGAGCTCCCAATAACAAGAAAATTAACAACTGCAAGTATCCCCTCATTTAAACACACCCATTTAAATTGCATCGATGTAGCTTACACATATAAGGGCCTATATGAACCTGATTTTAACAAGTTAGAAACAAATTCCCTTCATAGTTGAGTGTAGTAAACCTAGTAAGGCTAAATTAAGTGTAGCTTCAGATTTCAAGCGTGCAGATAAAGTAAAATCAACAGTAGTGGTTGCTGATAGTTTGTAAATACTCAAGTCTCTACCACCATTACCTACTAAGAATTCTCGACCAGCCCAGCAGATGTTATAACTGCGGCCCTCACAACCCGTTCCATCGTCCTTAATCATTGTAAGCTACTTCTTGCTTATTTCACTCAAATGTAATTATCGGACCACTTTGAACTCTTGGTCGTAAAAAGCTGGGTCCAACGATGGTTGCCTATCACTTCTTTTAGTAACTTTGCAGTTAATGCAATCGTGTCCATATCAGTTTCGCTGTTTTCAGGGACTCCCACTATCTGCAGGTTAGATCTACGTGACCGATTTTCCAGGTCGTCCAACTGCTCGAGAAGCGTAGCATTAGCTGACTTCAGTTGAGAAATTTCAGCCTCTGCTTTTGCTAGTGATTCAAAGTTCTCGGCTGCCTTAGTTTCCACTGATGTAAGGCGAGAGAAGACTGAATCAACACAGTCATGTCTTTTAAAAGATTGTCATGTTGTTTTTCCAAGTTCGGCAGCAAACAGGCTCATCGTCGGTAGCTCTTCCTTCTCTTGTGCTGCCGCAGCCATGTTAGCTAGCTTACTGCTCAACATAACTGTTTTCAGTTCTTGCGGGCTTTGACGTGTAATGGGCATACTACTAATAAAATCTCGGCAGGCAGACTAACTTTTATGTTGTTGCTGTTCGGTTTTTGCAGATAATTATTATATTGGGGCACTGGCCATTAAATAAAAACGATTACTTCGGGAGCGCTTTCATTACACGTCCATTCCCTACGTTCTCCAACCGGAAGCCCTGTCCACCTGATTCTTTTCGCCCAATTTATCCATTCATCAATGGTCAGAATCCCCACAGGAACACCAGCAGTGATGCTGATATATAGCGGTATGTTGGAGTGTGTGTGTGTGTGTGTGTGTGTGTGTGTGTGTGTTGTGTAGAGTAGATTACAAAACAGCACTGCTGGATTTTTTTTAACACACCAGTGTCAGGTCTAGACTAAGAGTAATTAGAGTAATAAAAAATATACAGAGTAATTAAAATATACAGCCAAAAAGTCATACGGCAAGAAACCTTGCACTGACTATGACATAGTGGACAATAAAAAAAACAAAAAAAAAACCAGCAGCATCAGATGAACCATCATTAATAACCACACATACGAGGTGGATCAACATGTTAGATGTAAAGTGAAGAACACCAAGTTTAAGCAATATTTGAAAACTCCTATGGCACTTTGATGCACTCCGCAGTACACAGTACACAAACATACCACTACTGTGTCAGTGTCACTGCTATTTTGGGAAAGATCCACCACCCAAATAATATCTACTCATTTTGGGCGGTTTTGGCTGTTGGTGAATGGGGTAAAGGGGGTTAACAAATAATGCCGCAAAACTGTAATGCTATCTGTAATTGCAAACTAAAGAGTGCACTAATGTTAACTGGAGCTGACAAAATGGATAAGGAGTGTAGATCTATGGTATTCCTAAAGAAGTGGCTAGTTGGTCTGTACTATTTATATTGAGAGCTCGATAAAAGAAACACACAGGAAAGCCTCAACACATTTGAAAATCATATGGAGCATCATATGGGGCCAAAAGACATCAAAAACAAAAAATAAAAGTAAGTGTGACGATCACACTGCACTTTCTTGTATACAATACGAGAACTCAAGATGTAAGCAAGTAGTATTTACTCAAAAGTCATTCTAACAAACCATCAGACAAACTACTGAACAGCTACTTACTGGTCCAATGCCTTATAGTAGATGTCCAAGTCTTTGTTGGCCAGCTCAGTGGTTCTCATGACTATCATCTTGTCACGGAATCTCTCCTCAGCCTGACAGTACTGGTCCTCACGGAGTTCCTTGCGGAAGCGCAGAATCTCCTCCTCAAAGCCCTTCTGTCGGCCCAAAGCCACACTGCGGTTCTTTTTCAAATCCTCCACCTTACGTTCCAATTCCCGGCGCTCGCTGATGAATGAAAGCACAATCTGATGTTCTTTCAATTTAATTCAAGCACTGTGTGACACGGTTAATGCCCATTACACCTGACAGCGGCTGTTGTGGCCAACAGATAATTTGCCACAGTTAAAAAAAAAGCATCTCTCTGTGTATTTATGAATACTTCTATGAATCTGCTTGATTACACAAAGGCAGAACTGTTTGAATGCAACATTAATCATTAACCCACAGAATATTCACTGTATTCAGGTTCCTGAAAACACTTCATATTGTACCTCATCCAATACACTGTGAATGGTTCTCTATTTGTTTGGTGTGCATGTTCAGGGGAACAAACAGTTCCCAGGGGATAGAGTATTTTTGCTTGAAACTTCCCTGCCTATTACAGATACACCTGAATACAGTTTTGCAGACATACAGTGGTGCTTGAAAGTTTGTGAACCCTTTAGAATTGTCTACATTTCTGCATAAATATGACATGAAACATCATCAGATTTTCACACAAGTCCTCAAAGTAGATAATTCCACCTTTAGATTACCTGCTAATCCTAGAGGTTCACATACTTTTGATACTGACAGATATGTAATATTGACCAGATATGTTATATTTTTCTCTCATTTATTTAACTGGGTTTATATCTCTCTACTTTGAGGACTTAGGTGAACATCCGAAGTTTCAAGTCATACTTATGCAGAAATGTAGACAATTCTAAAGGGTTCACAGACTTTCATGCAACACTGTAATAAAATGTGAATGTAAAAATCTACATAAAGCTAAAAACAAAAAACAAACTAACAAACAAACAAACAAACAAAAAAGCCACACCTTCAGACTTAAACCTACTTACTTGCGTAACTCCATGACCTGTATATTACCCATCTCCTTGAGTAGCATCTCCCTTTTCTTGGACACCTCCTTTAGTTCCTCCACACGCTTTCTCAGTGTCAAGTTATCCTGAAGCCAACGTTCTTGGACCTGTGAGTTGAAAAATGGGTTGGTAAAGGTGGGTAGAGTCATTTTATCATTGACACCTATAGACCTAAAATGAGACAATGGTAGTCTCCTTTCTATGAAAAGATGAAAGACATTTTGGCTAACAATTACAGAGAAAGCTTTAGCTTGACACCTTCTGAGTGTCTATATCTTGTCGGATATTTCCCATATCTTTGTTAATCTTTTCCCGTTGTTTCTCGGCTTCAAGAAGCTGGGCATTTGTCTCCAGAAGTTCAGCCTCCTTTTGCTGAAGGAAGTAAAACAATTACATGAGAAATAAATGAAATGATATAAGGTTCAAAAATTAAAACGGCAGGAAATTGAATGAGACAGTACTGTTATGTCATACCTCTTTGTACTCATCTTTGCCTTCCTCAATGTATCTGGTAATTTCTCTTTCAAGACTGGCAAGGTTTTTAATCCGCTCTTTCATAGTGTTGATCTACAACAAGACACAAAAATCTCATGGAGCAAAACAAAGTGTCTTAGTGTTTTAGTGTGGTGTTGCACAACCACAAACAACTAGAACAGCTTCAGTGTTAAGGCCTGTTTCATGCTCTTGGTCTACAACATTCAAGCACACATCCACTTTTGGAAAACAGCATAAAGGATGACTTTTTGGACATGACTGCAGACCAGTGTTTGCAGTTTTCACTTTCAGATGTGCATTCGTCATTTAGTCCCTGTACAATACCCCTTTCTAAGGTAGTTGTAAATGAACTATTCATGCTCTCACAGTCTGATCACATCCTGTATTAGCGTATTCTCTGTCAACTTTGGAAAAGTTGTTCTTATGTTTTCCTTTCCATATGACTTATACATGAATACCACTCTCATTGAATGTGTGCTATTGATCACAATTTATTGTCTTTTCCACCGATGTGAATGCAAAGGTTAACTTAATCATTGTTTCTATTCAAATACTAGCAAGTTGAGCAGTCTGTCACTGAAACTTAAAATCCCCTTTCAAAGTAACTTTAATCTTTTCCTGTTACCATCTTGATTCAAACTCAAAATCAACTAGGCCTGTTCAGCATTTTAATACAACACAAGGAATGATATTATGTTAACTGCTTAATTGCATTATGCAGTATAAATACCCGAAAGCATCTACATGTATTTCTTTTGTATTTACAGGTTTTCTTTGTCATCCATCTGTATATATAAAATGAAACAGATAATTCACAGTTCTATAGGGAATTCACTACACAAAACACCTGAGCTCCATCCTAGTGGGGCAAAGGCCTCAATATGATTGGGAGCAGACTGTCACTCTACTACATTAAATATTCTATATGTATTTTTCATATGTACATCAGGTTTTGTTCAACCAGATTTACTAGGGATTTGATTAAATCAGAGATATATTCGAAAATAATCACAATAGGTAAAATGTTTCAACTAAAATCAACTCTGACCACTTCTATGAAACCAAAACGAACAGTTTGTATTCTGTTTATTGCTTGCCAGCTAGCATCCATTAAGTTGCATTTAATACCAACAAAGTCACAGGAAAAACTCAGCATTTTACAGCATTTAGCAGAGGTTTTTATCCAAAGCAACTTCTATTCCCTAACAACAAGGGACAGTATCTCTGGAGCAATTTGGGTTTAAGGGTCTTGCTTAGGAACCCACTGGTGGTATGCTGAAGGTAGGATTTGAACACATGAGCTCTAGAGGCAAGTATCCTACCCACTAGGCCACCACCATCAATTTAGAGTGTCTGTGTGCAAAACTTGTTCTGAGGCCTTAAAACCTTGATTATACGGTATCTAAAATATGGTCATCCTCCTGTTTGCTGACAATAGCTGACCAAAGCATTGCCCTACTCTCCCATACCACTCATAACTGATGTGTTCAACTACTTGCTACTAGCTGTGAAACCTGTTCATTAGCAGGGGATGAATGACTTTCTTCATTTAAATCACAGCTGCAAAATTACATTATTAAAAATATTGCCTCAAAATGTAAAGTAGACTTCATAAACAATGTAACATTCAAGCAGGAAATTAAAAAAAAAAAAAAACAATACATGCTCCTACAGGTATGCCCACAACGCAAGGACTAACTTGCCTTTGATGGATAGAAAAAAAATTATCCAAAAAACATGCTAACAATGCTACAGTAACAATGTCCACAATTTTGTTTCTCTTTTTTATGCTGTTTTAATGCTGATGTTCAACACATTTGAGTGTTCGTCTGTTTGTATGTTTTAAATAGCCATTGTCACGGGAAATTTGGGTGATTTAAATTTTAACTTATATGAACCATCCTAGCCGCAATAGGCCAATACACATACCATAGGGTAGGCTCGATTACAAATAAATGTTGTATTAACAAACATTTAGGGAATTTAAACATCTGAGGATGTGGAGTCAAATGGGTGGTGTTCTGAGCGTGGATCTACCTGGGATAGGACAGAATCTACCCTGCTTTTTAAATGAGAAAAGACAGGATGTAAGCCATTCCCTGATGTGCTGAGGCAGGGCTTTGGCTGAGGTGTTAGCCTGTTGGTTATGCAAGCTAACAGCTAAAAACAGACATTCTATTCCAGTTCATTCATGCTCTTCTGCCTAAAGTTTAAATGGGAAAGATTAAAATCTGAGGGCTATCAAGTAATTAACTGTAGCATGGAGACGTAACATCTACTGGGCAATTGCATTTTTTTCTCTCCAACTCTCAGTTTCTTACATTTTCATTCAAAAACACAAACAGAATGCAAAATAAATTAATATACATAACATTCAAAAAAGCTAATTATATTAAAAAATAACCCAGTTCTAATTCAACTACATACCTTTTCCTGTCCTTCCACTTGCTTCTGCCGCCTCCTCTCAATCAGCTCCTGCTTTTCCTGCTGGATTTTCTCCAAAGTTGTCGACAGAGGAGATACCTGCTCTTTCGCTTCCTATAACACAGAAATTTGGAGAATATTACACCAAACATCTGGACATCTGAAACTTCCTAGTTCCAAAGTTAATTTCAGCATTACAGTATACCATTACAGAAGATGATTCATCTAGTACCACTGTGACTAAATTTGGTGTTGTACTCAAATATTTCAAACATTCAAATTGCGGGGCTGAGCAACAAACAAAAAAAGGACAAGGAGAGGCAGGTGCTCTTAAACTTTTACCTGTATTTCTCTGTGCAGAGCCTGAATCTCAGTAGATAACTCCACACACTGTTCTTCCAGCTGCTGCCGTTTCTGCATGTTACTTGAGATCTGCAACTTCTCAGCATGTATTTCGTTGACACTGCTCTTCAGATTCTGGATCTGCTCTAGCTGGTCTTGGATAAGTTTTCGCTTAAGCTCCATTTTGCTGCAAGCTATATGATGAAACAGGAGAGTGCAACTAGTGAGAACAAAGTGTATAGGCAAAAACAAGCCCTGAACTTTGAGCCCTGAACAAAGAGACTTTAGTCATGCTGTATACACATTATATATTAAAGCCAGAGTTGATAACTATATGTATATATAGATTTATATTTATCCATCACTCATCATACTGGTGTCTAGATGATGCTGGGTCTCTTGTTTCTCTTGGCTGACATGCTGCATAGTCCGGTTCAGATCAACTCCCTGAAGCTTAGCTGCGTACTGGGCAATTTTTCTTTCCACATCCTTTAGGTCCAGCTGCAATAAAACCAATTGAAAAAATTGTTACATTGTTTCTTGATAACAAGTAATGTTCTATTGTTATGTTATTTTAACAGAATGGCTGATTAATTATTAGCTAAGAACACAAAGCAGACATTAAAACCATACTGGTATGGATGTAGGTAATATGAAATAAGACTTAATTATAACTGCAGGATGCAAGTCAGACCTGGTAGCGGTCCATGAGAGAAATGTCCTGCAGGCAGGCCTTGGCTGTGTCGTCCTCAGACATTAACATGGACAGCAGAGTCTCCTGCTCTTCTATTTCCCCCTTCAGTTTCTCTATGTCACGGTTCACACTCTGCAGCTTATTCCTCAGCTCTGGAATCTCCTTCTCCTGCAGCTCTGCTAGAGATTGTCTGTGTATGCAGGGCGTAAACCCACCCACCGGGACACAAACGTAAAATACATTTTAGAATTTGTGAAAGACGTTTTCAGCCTCTTTTTTTTGAGATAGTGGGCGGTACAGGTAAAAGTTTATAGCACAAAAAATGTTTATTTACAGCTGTTTTGGTATATACCACAATATTAAGAAACCTATTTTAAAACAGGAAGGCTATTTGTGTAGATTAAGAGTTGCTTATTATACTTTGAATTTACTTGATCACTTCATTATCCATATATTTGGTATGTATTAACTTTTTTCCCTTATTTTTATGTAAATATTCACTATTCATTAAGTATGTTTAATAAAAGGAAGGATTCAGTATACATTTAACACATTTTATATATATAAAAAAAAATTAAGAAAAAAAATCTAGGTAAACAGTAAAAAAAAAAAAAAAAAAAAATACAGTGACAGCAGCTGTGCAAACATGTAGCAGTTAAGCATTCCAGTTCCCCGCTATTAACTTTAATAGTAATCTTAATAATTAAAAGTTCTTTTCAGGCATCGTACAACATTCTGCAGACACTAAATTCATCATTTGCTCAGTCTACCCCACATTATGCAAGATATAATCCTCCACAGACCCTTGCACAGTTTGACACACAAACCTTTAAACAAAGGATTATGTCTTATAGACTGCACATTTGCACAATATGCTACAACTGTGGACCAAGATGAACTTAAGGTGAACTTCTCACTTGACAGGTTTAAGAGACATCATCTCATCACGCTTGCGCTCCTTCCTTTTCAGGTCCTGCTCTGTGTTCTTCAGCTTGTCTGGAACCAGGCGCAGTTTGGACTGCATGTCGTTGATAATATCCTGGAGTTCGGCCTCAGAAGGAAAGATCCGCTGGCACACTGGGCAGCAAGGCTCGCCCGCCTCAGTCAGTTGACTTATGAACTGCGTGTACACGGCTGTGGCACCTGCTAGCATGGCTGTAAGGAGAGGGTTTGAAAAGAGAAGAACAAAACAGAGACATGATTAAATAGAGATGATGATAGTAATGAGTAATGACAGATGAGAAAGGGAAGGGTGCATTACCACAATACAAAATCTGACTTTTCATTAAGCAATAACAAATCTGTCAAAGGTGAATTTTTAACCATACGTTAATATGCACTATTGTTAATTACTGATAACCAATTAAAGCATGTGAAAGAAGTATTTCCCTTTAAGAACGACCAGCCAATGTTTTTCATACCTCTCTGCTTGGAGCATTTCTCCAGCTCATCCTGCAGCTTGCTCAGGTCAGACTCAAAGTCCTGACTGCCACAAACATTGAAGAGCTTCTCTTCATAGCTGGTGAGCTGCTGCTCTTTGCGCCGAATCTCAGCTGTAAAGTGACTCTTATTCTGCTCTCTGGATGCTAGTTCTTTGCTGAAAGATTACAGTGAGCACACATGATTGATTGAGGTATCTCTGCTGCTCGCACTACAGTGACCAACTGAATGATACGCGACTACATCTAACAACTATTACATAAAAAACACCTGTCTAGTATTGTGTAGGTCCCCCTTGTGTTGTCAAAACTCCTCTGACCTGTCTAGGCAGACCCATAAGACCTCTAAAACAAGGATGGGAAAAAATACTTGATGTATGGTGGCTTGTTCTACATTTTAAATGGCCATATAGCAATCAGAGTACTAAGTGATGTATTTTTAAGTCGCTGGCATGAGAGAAAGCTTTCAGACAGGCTAAATCAAGCAAAAGAATTACACAGAAATACTGTTTTCTTAAATGAAAGTGTCACATTCTGACTTCCGAATAATTCAGGGAGGAATAAAAATTTTAGCAAGGCAATCACCTTGGATCCCCAACTTAGCAATGAATCATAATGTTAAAACTTTGAACTTTTAGTCATGCTCCTACAACCATTCCTGGACAATTTTTCAGGTGTGGGAGTGCTCCACGGTAAAAAAAGGGTCATGTTTAGGTATGTGTTACATATCAAATTAACTCCTACATGCCATGTGCCAGGGTCTCCCAGCAGAACATGGTCCCAAACATCACACTCCCTCTGTAATCTTGGTTTCTTCCCATAGTACGTCCTGGTGAGATCTCTTCCACTGGTAAGATCTCTTTCCCGGGTAAGCGACAAACACACCCAGCCATCCGTATAATGCAACATAACACGTGAATGATCAAATCAGTTGACCTTCTACTGCTCCATGATTAAAGGTCCATTGTAGTTTACAAGGCTCATCATAGCCACTTTGATCGCAAACATGCTGCCATACCAGTTGTTTGGAAATACTTTGGTTTACTCCCTTTGGTAACAGATGCTATGCTGTACAAACTTTTGAGGCTTTTATAAAAGCTATGGAGCTCTCAATACCAAGGGCAAACAATAACTTTTAGAACCGTACATCTAATGTTTTTACACTGTGACTG
>JBBJLS010000023.1:2222709-2233340 GCA_037577275.1 Bryconaethiops microstoma
GTTATTTACATTTCTTTATTTGCACTGTTTTGTAACTGGTTGAGATGAAAAAGTTCAATATGACTTTGACACTGACTTCCTAAGGTCTTCCCATATATCTAGGAATATAAAACAATGTGATTTAACATAATTTGTACATATATATTTTGTCTGTTTTTGCCAACATTAAAACATAAAAATAACTCTTGCAACGCATTTACACAGAAATATACAATGGCTGGAAAGAATTCATCTGATCTTTAGACTCACTTGAGTTTTCCCAGCTTCTCTCTGAGAGTGTTGATCTCTTTGGATTTACTATGGATCCAGTCTTCCAGTTCTCTCTTGTTGGGGAAGTGGCCTAGCAGAGACACCAGGTCTTCATTGTGTCTGGACTTTATCTTCCTCACTTGATCTTCTTTTTCTGTCTACATATAAAATTAAAACACCAACATTTCTATCTTATCCGGAATTTACAACTGCAACGGAAGTCCAACACAACAGAAACAAGTGAGCATACAGGCTGCATAGAAGAGGGCAATACAGTGAAGGAAGAACATAACTGTCTTTACCTTATCCTTCTTGAGCATGTCCAACTGTGTGCGTGCTGTGGTATGCATGTTGAGAGTCTCCATCTCTTGGTCAAGTTTGCGTTGGGCCTGGTCCAGTTCCACCTTCTCTCTCTGCAGCTCTTGCACCTCTGCCTTCAGACTGTCCACTGTAGAGCTCTGCACAGCATCATCCAGCTCTCGTACCTACACAGAGGGACAATTTTTATATAAATCCCAGGTGTTCATTCTAACCTGTGATCTCTCAACAACAGGACGAGCACTTTGGTTGTGCTCTGACATGATCATTTTTTACTGAAAAAGCAAACACAAATATTGACATATCTGAATTCTATACTTTTATTTTATTTTTCCTTTGTTTAACCACTGAATTGAAATAAGACAAATCAAACCACAGAAAAAAAAAAACAGACAATGAATATCAGCACACTCACTGCTTTAGTTAGCTCTGTCTCCAGTTCCTGTAGCCTGGTTGAGGAGCCCTCCAGTCTCTGCAAGTCAGACTTAACGTTCTTCAGCTCCAGCTGCTTTTTGACCTGTATATCCCACTTCAGCTCAATGGTCCTTTCCAGGCCGGTTTTCTTATCTCGGATGTCATCAATGTTCTGTTGCTTCTGGCCTTCCTTCTCCTGCATGTCAACCTGGAAAAACATTTATTCATTATAAGCTCATTAAGTCTTTCACTCGTCAACAAAGGACTAGTGGCTGCTAGAATAAAATTTAATGTTTTATACTTACGGTGTGCAGTTTAGAGCACCGCATTAAACCTCCTAACTACTGCAGGTAAGAATGCCAACAAGGAGCGTTTTTTTTCACACTGTCAAAAACTATTTAATGAAACTTCTGTTCTGAAGCTCAGTTAACTCCAATAAACTAAAGTTTAGTTTTTTTTTAATTTTATGCTGTCCACATTAAGGGTAAAGTATTTAAGTATGTATATGTAAGGCCAAAATCGTATTCGTGTTTTATGCTAGTGGCAACAAGAAATCTAGAATGATTTAGTTGTAATAACAACTGAAACTTTAAAGAGCATCGATCATTTTACACAATGGTGCTTGAGTAAATAATGTTTTGCATAAATATGACCAAAAACATCACTACATTTCAAAAAACTTCCAAGAGTTGCTAGGTTACGGGGACATTTTTAAAAAAGTTTTATAATTTAATGTAAATAATCATCCGATCAATGCATAGTATTGTATAGTCTATATATATATATATATATATATATTACTATTATTTTCACTATTTTTTCTCGTGACTACTATGGCAAGAACAAAGCAGACTGCCCGCAAATCCACCGGTGGTAAGGCACCCTGGAAGCAACTTGCAAAGGCTGCTTGCAAAAGCGCTCCGGCCACTTGTGGCGTGAAGAAACCTCACCGTTACAGGCCCGGCACCGTGGCTCTAATAGAGCTCCGCCATTACCAAAAATCCACGGAGCTGCTGATCCGTGTGTGAGACCTCTGCCGTCATGGCCCTGCAGGAAGCCAGCGAGGCTTACTTGGTGGGTCTGTCCGAGGACACGAACCTGTGCGCCATCCACGCCAAGACTCTCACCATCATGCCTAGGCATGTTCAGCTGGCCTGCCGTATCCACGGAGAGCGTGCTTAAACTAACTGCTCTTAAGGTCCCCAATGCTTTGGTTGTCACACGCAAGGTTCTTGCCATAGACATCCTGATGGAACCACAACCTACTGACTGTTTTAAAAAACCTACTGACTGTTTTTAAGAAAACCTTTAGTTACCCCTCTTAGATGTTTATCTATATTTATTGTTTAATAATCTTTTTATTTTTTAATGGCTGCCTTGTTTTCTTGTTTCTTTTCTAATCTGTAGCCCTTTGAGATCATGTGATGAAAAGGGCACTATAAATAAAATGTATTATTATTATTATTATTATATTATTATTAAGAGTTGACTAGACATACCACATTTAAAAATTTTACCTCAATGGTTTGTTGAGTGGAGCCTTTGGATGAAATTTGGCACTGTGTGAATTCTCATAAACTTTGACCTTTTACATCACAAGATATTGGGAGAGGCATGTACTGACTTCTAAGTTTTGAATTACCATTTGTAAATCAAAATTATTTTTTATTATTCCTCTAAGCCAATGCACAGGACTGATCAGTAGCTACTGGAAACTAGTTGAATTCATTGCTGCACAATCGTGACCTACCACGTACTACAAACAAAAGTTTTTAAAAGCACATACCTTTGACACTCGGATACATAATATTGGATTGTTTCCTCAATAAATAATAGTCACATAATAATTGTCTCATTTGTTCAACTAGCTTCTTTTAGTTTATTTTTAGGCTATTTTTATATAGAAACAGAACATTTTAAGGATTTCACAAACTTTCAGGAACCATAGGATATTGTTTTCTTACTATTACTGTACTGTACTTTAAACATGTATCTGTTGCTTTTTTGACTAGAATAAACACATGACACTTACAATTATAATGTTCTCTACAAGGAACAATCTGTATCTATAAATACTTACCATGATCTTGTTGAGGGCCTCAGTCTCATGGTCCTGCCTCTCTTTGACTTGTCTATGGAAGCTTTGGAGCTGTCGCTCATTGAAAGGAGCTCTTTCATAGCCATCCATTTCCAGATAAGAAGCAAGAGACTTCACCAGAGCATCCCTGTTTTTCACATGTAGTGCCTGTCTGTCTGCTTCCATCTGGAGACGCCCTGTAATGAGCCATATTGCAGTAAAGACAAAAGGAAGATGCCTAAACAAGGTTAGGTGGTATCTCTTACACATAAGATAAACATTTAAAATCTGAGCTAGTATTTAGCTATACAAGCTAATACTATTAAAAATATTCTACAAACATTACGATTCAGCATGATTAAGTACCCTGTTCAACAAGTAGGTCTGACTTGAGGCGGTTCATTCTCTGGCACTCGCGAGCTGCCCTCTCTAGTTCACGCTGACAATCTGTGAGCCTTCTTTCTTTCTCCCTCACCGTCTGCTGGTGGTTCTGGTACATTTCTTGCAACTGCTCATCTGAACCCTGGAACACCTTCAAACATCAAAGCAATAATTACAACAAACTTCAGTCTATCTATTACTGACCATCCAGTCTGCAAGGCACTGTGTGTTTTGACATATTTGTCACTTCAGTCATAGCCAACAATTTTTTTTAGCAATTCATGCTAAGTTTCATGCTAAGCATTCCAACACATTTATAAAATACTCCAGCACCATTTTGAACTCATTTTCGGTGTAAGGCAAGCACATTCTTGCCTCATCTATGCTGTTATTTTATGTATAGTGTACTAACTAAAGTTTAGCCAAGTTAGTACACTGCCAATATATAGGCCAATTCTTTAATTTTAAACGAATACTAAAAATGTTGCATACAAGCCATCCTAACTCCATTTACACATATGGACAAATAATATGGAAAGAAGAAATGGGAGTGCTATACGTATTGGCTTATTACTTTAATGCCTGACCCCTACGAAAACCAGCTGAGACATATAGCGCTGCATAGTTCACGCACCCAAGAGCACAAAACCAACAAACTTTCAAAATAAAAGGATTTTTATTTAATAAAAGGATAAAATATTCATCGGCGTTAAGTTAATAATGCGTTAACATTATTATAAGGTCTGTTATGAAAAAAAAAATAGATGTCTCACTGTTGTGTTTTTATTTCTTTTTAAAAATTAAAAATTAAACGGCTATACACCCTTCAGCTGTCCTTAACCATAGATGGCTTGGAAAGATCCAGGGTGTTTGTACTCCCCTAGTTGTGCAGCGCCAGTTTCTGAATCAGAAGATTGTGATGCAAGAAGATTTTTTTTGCCAAGCATTTTATTGCCCATAAAACCAATGTCTCGGTGAATCCAAACACTGGCTTTATAGCAACCACGCAATCACACCTCACATTTTCTCATGGAAATGGATCTAGATTTAGTTCGTTCCTTTTACATATTTTAGGGTTGTAATGAATGAAAAACAGCATTGGTTGTGCCATGGAAGTTGAGCTAGGCTTAGTGAAGGCTACAGAGAAGTGAGTGGAGGACTGAGCTTTTGGATCTTACAAGCTCATCTGAAGGCCTCATCTGCTGCTACAATTCACCACAAAAATTCTTAAGTCTCAAGGTACCCTGTTTCAGCATCATCCTTACTTGAATAGTACTTACTACATTAAAAAAAAACAACAACTGTTGTGTTGTAGTTTAGGTTACAAATTCTTTGGCTTGAATGGAAAAAAACGATACTAAATAAAATAACTTAATAGAACAAAGAACCAATATCTGCATATTCAGACATATACTTCCCCAGGATTGACATAAGTGCAAATGCGCGGCAGATTTCCATATTCACAGCACAAATGTGTACTTAATTTGAGTAACTTCATACTGCGTGCCCCGCCCCACCCCTCAACTTCACAGCCCGAGACACAGACCTCTGCGCTCAACATCCCCCAACACCCCATCCCCGAACCACGGCTGAGGCACATTGACTGATTTCCCCAGGAAAACTATGCCACAGCACAAACTCCAATAAACAGTAATGTGTGTAAGTAACAATAATCAGAAGTGCAAAGAAAGTTACCTGTTCCATCTTCTCTTCCAGTTCTTGATTGTCATCTTCCATCTGTTTCTGCCTACTGGCCAGGGCCTTGATGTCATTATCCAGTTTCATTACTTTGCCTAGGTTATCGTCAATGTCATTCAGGCGATTCTGAAAATGCAGAGGAAACGTCGATAATAAACACGCAATAAGACACTAAAAACTGACATTAAATACATATTGAACGGCACTCTCGTAAAAGAATAATCTGTTGTCTTAAATTACGCTTTGCTAATCTGGATGATCACAGCCAATCTGTGACTGCTGCACTGTTTAAACTTGATGAACAGTACAGGAGAGCAGAGGAAACATTGGGCAGCTGGTGGCCTAGTGGTTAGGGAGTTGCCACTGGCAACTGGCCAATCCCAGGACTGCCAATTGCACCACTGAGGTACCCTTGAGCAAGGTACCATTTCCACACATTTCCGGGTGCTGCGTTGCTGGCTGCCCACTGCTTCACTTGGTTAATGGGTTACATACAGAGAAGAATTACATATTCCTTCCTTACCTTTACTTACTTTTAAACTGTATTATAAAAATGAAAACTTCATCACAGATTGGCTGCAGTAGTGAACACTGCATTCATAATGGGCAGAAATTATGATGTAAAGACAAAACACCTTAAACCTTTAAGTTCTGTCTTTCTTCCTACCTCCAGTGGGTCAGTCTGGCTTTCAATGCGCTGTACACTCTCTTTAGAAGCTGCTAGCTGGGCTTCTTTAGTAGACAGTAGGTCCTTGATCTCCTGAGCCTTTTCCTTGTTCTGCTTCAGGTATTTCAGCTCGACTTGACAGGACTTGACAGTGTTGGACTGCTTCAGCCTCAACTGCCGTAAGGTTTCTAGCACTTTGATGTACCTGTTAGAAAACAATCCATGCTAAATATGGATGGTCAGCTGTATCGCCAACAAAACACAAAATAGGTAAAAACAGCAATGTACAAAAGGACATTAGAGGCCACTTGTTTGTTTTCACCTTAAAGAACAGCAAATAAAGTGAGATAGATGACTGAGTGTAAGAGAGATAAAGTTTGTTAATTTGACTGGCTACTAACTAGAACAAAAGGGCTTTATTCCACTATGCAAAATATATCACTCGTTGTATAGTGGAACCTAACGTCTAAAATTAAAACCCATTTTTTAAGTGTCATAAAGAAAGCAGTTCATATGAAAGTTAAGCAAAGGAATTGGAAGGGGGTATTTATATTCAGGTCAAGATGTATATCAAGATACAATAACAGCAGTAAGAACACGCAAACACTTTAAGACAGGATTCCATTATTACCTTGTGGCTGAGAAAATGTCATCAAACTTCTGTTTAAGGGCTTTTCCTTCACTGAGTGGCCAGTTGGACTCTTCTTGGTGGCAGAATATGACATGGTTGAGGACAGCCTTGGAAACGCCCAGAGCTGAAATCATCTCACGGTCAATCTCTGCACATTTAGAGCTCAAACTAACTTTCTCTCCATGCCTGGAATAAACACAGGTTATTGCCAATAAATACTTCAGCACTGAACAAAAAGATAATGTCTCTTTCCTCTATATTTTTCTTCAGGGTGGCTGGTAAACACACTCCGGGGCAAAGGTAGTGTCATCATACTGTTTTCTGGAAACAGCACACAAGCCATGGGTCCCGTATTAGACTCTATTTATTAATACAACACAATATTTCAAATCACTCTAAACTAATATGTCAGTTCACATTTTCTTTAAGGTCCAAAATCTAACATCATGTAATGTGTGTAAAGTCTATTGTGAGTAAATGGTAGAAGACCAGAGATTTAGTGGTTCTTCATATTTGAAAAAAGACTGGGAAGACTGGGTAACAAATGAGTGGAATAGACACAAAAACCAAAAACACTACCCTACATGTTACATCCTAATGTTTGTATCTCATCATAGCTAGACAAAGTGACATGAACACATCAAGGCAACTTGTCCTGGGGCATCAAGTGTGAGCGTGCAAAAAGTCAAGAACCATGTGGCAGGGCATCCAAGTCATCACCGACTACAAGACCCTGTGTGTGTATATGACACTGATGCCTCCCTTCCAGATGCACTGAACTCCTTCTACGCCAGACAGCGTGGAAGACTGGGTGTTCACCCCTCCCGGACCCACAGCTCCGTTTCCCTTATCAAAAGAGCTCAGTAGCACCTGCACTTTCTGAAGAAGGTGCACCTCCTCAAACTCATTCCCTTCAACAGAGGTACCATTGAGAGGGTCCTGACCAGCTGTATTAAGAGTCTGGTATGGAAAATAGCATTGTGGATGACTGCCACGAACTGTTTACTCCTTCCCATCTGGTAGCCAATTATACAGCATAAGGAGCAAGTGTGCGAGACTGTGCAATAGCTTCTTACCACAAGCAGTCCGGCTCCTGAACACCATGCTGCCCCCTCCCACACTGAACTGTCCAGGGCTTCAGAGAAAATAAAACCCTTAGGAGCCATTGGCTCCTAAATACAAAATACTTGGGATCCTAATTATTTTTTTAGGAGCCATAATCTCTGTCAAATGTAATATAAATTAAAAAAAGTATTGTCAGGACACATTTTGTCTCCAGTCTTACCTGTGTAAAACAAAACAAGAAATCATAACATGGACTAAATTGTTGCCAAAGTAAAACACTATTTCTCGTGTAGTTAATGTTTATTTAACAGGTTGCCAGGCCATGTGAACACTGCTCTCGATAGAGATGTGCCAGTCACGAACGAGTCAGTTCTTTGACTAAATCTGGGAAAACAAAGAGCCATTGGGCATACACACAGAACATTACTAGACTGCCCACAGACACAGAACATTACTAGACTGCCCACAGACATAGAATATTACTAGCATCATATGGTCAAAGCTACCACTTGGTGTCATTAAAACACAGTGGAGGTTTAATGATTCCTTCCGAGTCAAGGTGGTTAAAGTAGCGAAGCATGTTATCCAACAGTCAACATCAGGGCAAGCAGTCAGTGTGTCTCTAATCAATCAGTTTGTCCGGGCCACAGTTTGGAATTGACAAACATTTTATGATCGTCTTTAGTTGTGTCGGTTTTCCACGGAGGCTGCGCCACACTATATGGTTAAACACTCTTACAGAGTGGAAACACGTGGAAAAAGCTGTGTAAGGCAGATCTGTTCCAAGGATACAGAGCCACTATAGTGATAACACAATAACCACGTAATGTGTGTGTGAGAGAAAGGGATGGGGTTTTCAGAAATTATTTCTTAAGACCATGTGTATACAATAAATTTTTTGTATTAGTCACGGAGTCTTACTGTGTTTATCAGAAAACCACGACTACCTGTATTAGTTTACATAGCGCTTTCGACACTCGCAGTATGACATATCGTGTGAACTGGGAAAACCGGGAATGCGGTGTCTACCCTGTCTGTCTATACGTTTGGGAGCCAAAGGAGCCGGATCTTCTCAGTGGTCTGATCCAAATGATCCGACTCATTAAAAAGAGCCGAAATGCTCATGACTAGTCACATGATAGTGCAGTAGGAACGGCAGTGTTTGAGCGTATCTGCACATTATGAGATGTCACTTTTCTTGTACTTTTATTTAAATTTCTTTTGGTTTTGAGAGATGATCACCATTGGCGACTGAAGAAAAAAAAAAAAAAAAAAAACACTAGTCGCAAAATAAAAAATCTAGTCGCACTGGCAACCATTTTAGTCACCATCTGGAGCCCTGCTGTCTACTCCAAACTCCGCTCTGCACTACATAACCCCACATCTTCATTTTTTCATGACTGCGTATAAAATGTGTGGTAGCACATTTTATAGAGAAAAAGGATACAAAAAACTTTCACACAGCATTAATCAAAACTAAGAACACTTACTTAATTCTTGTGATGACTCCTTCAAGGGTTTTAAACTCTGGTGCCTTTTTTCCCTTCTGTGTGCTTTGCATGGACCGCTGAACAGCTACAGCCTCCCCATTTACATCTCTGAACTGCAACCGAATCTGAGCACGTACATCCGTCTCATGGGCATCCTAAAAAAAAAAAAGAATCTATAATTACAAGCCCATACAGAATTACCTGGTTTTAACACATTTTGGCACCTGCCACATTGCCATATTTGTCATTCACAACTTACGTGAAAAAAAACTGTACCTTCGGATCATGAACAAACGTATTTCCTTTGCTTCCGGGTGGAAAATCTCCAGAGGTGACATACTTCAGACATTCAATAATAGTCTGAGAAGAAATATTAACGGAAAATATAAAAAGCGTTTAAAAAAAACATCAGAAAAGTTGCTTCAACACACACAGTAAATATTGTATTCCATACAGAAAACAGGTACAAAATGAGACGAGTTTGGAATTTTTAAAATATCGTCAAATTATCGTTATCGGAAAAATGGCAAAAAAATAATGTGATATCAATTTTTGTCTAAATCAAACACCCCTAGTATATACATATAGATATATATACATAGACATACAGTTTGCCTCCTTCCTGATTCCTCTTTTCTTTTTTCATGTTTATCACACATGTGTCAAATCATCAAACAAATTTAAATATTAGCCAAAGACAACCCAAGCAAAAAGAAAATGCGTTTAAGTGAAGGATTTCATTACTAAGAGGAAAAAAAAATCCAAACCTACATGGCTCTGTGTGACAAATATAGCTGCATATAGCTGATATAGCCGTAAGTCCGTCTTCGCAGCTCGCAAAATGTCGCTCGTTTAGAAAAACAAGACGTGTATATATATACATATATATGTATGTAGATTTAAAAAGTTTAGGTTAATAAAATATCTATGAGAGAACAGCGCAAAACATTGCAAAAACTGTCTCTCTCTCTCTCTCTCTTACTTACATACACGCTCTGTCTCTCTCTTACACACACATTCTCTCTTTTTCTCACACTCTCTCGCTGTCTCTCACATGCACTCACTCTCACACACATACACACAGTTTCACTCTCACATGCACTCTCAATCATTAATAACGCTGTTTACAAAAAAGCTGACATGATTCGATCTTGCGTTCTGATTGGTTCTTGGAACATGGAACTTCTGCTGCCACACGGAAGGAGTTTGCCAACATGTTAATATTTCAGACAAGGCGGAGTGTGTGATTTAATGTTTTTGGAAGCTACCACGAGATACTATGAGTGGAGAGCATTCACTCAACATCGTTAGAGGCTTTTGCATATGAACTTGTCATACATAAACTGTATCCCATTCACCAAGTGAAGCAGTGGGCGCCGAGGCGCCTGGGGAGCAGTGTGTGGGGACGGTACCTTGCTCAAGGGAACCACAGCCATGACACTAGCAGTTGGGATTTGAACCCCAATCCTCTGATTACAGGGCCAATGCCTTAACCATCCAGCTGCCCATTGCATTCCTAATATAAACCGAGTTTGTTGAATATTAGAGTAAATCTGTCAAATCAAAGTTTACTGTAGATAATGTCAAATTTATAATTTGTTTGAATGTGCGCACATGTGTGTATGTGTGTGTGTATATATA
>JBBJLS010000023.1:2233440-2245683 GCA_037577275.1 Bryconaethiops microstoma
AATAAGACGCACGGCTGATGAACAGTAAATTATTGAACTGTAAAAAATATTGGTGATTCCCCCTACATTTTACTGTATTTTGATTACTAAAAACTACACTAATTTATTACCGTATTTACCTGTTTATACCAAAGAAAATGACAGCGCATACCAAAGAAAATGTCTGTGCATGAATTACAGTACAGTCTGTATGGGCTTACCTTTATGTTTTCGTTTAAAATGAAATTGAAGTGTTTTGGGAGCATATTTGGGGCATATTTGGGGTTTACACTATAAAAATAGGCATTTTCAGGCCATGGGAAAGCAACAAATGAAAACATGTGATAGCTTGCTGTAAAAACATCTTATGGCTGTTATGTTTGAAATTGAGTAAATCTATATGCTATAATGAACAGCCTACAAAATGATTATTAAGAGATGTAGCCAAGTATAAATATACTAAACTGCAAAATTGTAGCTTTTTGACATATTAATGTGTGAGTTACTGCACCAAAGAATGTAGTAATGATGCAATGTGTCAAATTTTGAACCAAATGAAGTTTGAACCTTTGTCACAAGATATTGGCAAGTGAAGCAATAGATTTAGCATGCCTTGTGGGAAAGGCTTAAATAGTCAACAACAAAAATCTGTAGACATGACAATCTGTAATGTCTATCTATGTTTTTCCTGTTTCTTGGCTTCTTGTAATGTTTTTTTGTCTTTTTCCCATTATCTTGTCTATGTTATTGTTTACATGCCTCGTTTCATGTGCCTTTGTTTTGTTTACCCCGGACATATGTCTGTCTTCTATGTCAGTTGTGCTGTTGTTTTGGTCATATCCCCACTTTAATCCAGCCCCCTTGTTATCCCATTTACCTGTGTCTTGTTCCTTTCTCCTCCCTTAAACAGGTGTTTCAATCACTGTTTGTGTATTCTCTGTAAATGAAACCCCTGTTAAAACACTGTTAGTGTTTTTGAACTTATGGGCATTTTATGCCGATCTCTATGTGTAGAAAAAAAAACATTTCTTTTCACCGAAGAGGGAAATTCTGGTTGTCCGTCTGCTGCAACCGAGTCCAGCCGCTCACAGCTGTTGCTCTACTAGTGTGTTCATGTGGTCCTCATACTTCCATACATGGTTGACAGCACCAAGTTTTGCATAATTTATGAGTACATGGGAAAAGAACTGAACCTAGAAGTGTGCCTCAGTCTTGACTCACAGCCCAATAATGAGCCATGGTAATGAACACACTTTCTTCATTTGACATAAAATGATATTCTGGTGAAGCAGCCATCAGCAGGATGGGAACAGTGGTGTGGATGTCCCTAAATTAAAAGTTCCACTTTCACCAGTGAGCAAACTATGCTGTGTTTTTCAGTGTTTTTTCAGAGACAGTTGGAGTTCTCTAGACCTCTACACTCACTGGAACAATTTTTTTGGCCACAGCATTGCAAAGATCTCAGAGAGATGCTTAAAAAAAAGTCAGGATGGATCATTTTAATAGCTTGGAACATTTAAATTGTTCATAGAACAGCTCTTCAGATATTATACCCTTCCCTCTTGCATCACAACTGTTACTTAGTCATAAAACCAGTCTACTATGGAAAAAAAGGCCTCTCTGGAGTGATGCCATTGGAGAATCAGTTTTGTTTTTACAAATAACCAAAGGGATGGTTTTGCAAATAATAAGTGTAATAATTAAGATGTGTGAATATAAAGAAGTGATCATTTTTGCCATATGTGAACATACCAAAATTGTGTGTGGGGATGGTACTGTGCTCAAGAGTACCTCAGTGATACTGCTAACAGTCCTGCGATTCGAACCCATGACCTGGACAAGCTAAATTGCCCCTAGGTTTGACTGTGTTTGTTTGTGTGTTTGCCAGGGAATTTCTTTGACCTTTGCCCTATGAGCACAAACATTAACCACAACCCTGGTTAGGACAAGCAGCGCAGATAATGGATGCATAACATTTACCATGAGAACATCTGGGACATCTCAGTAACATGATTCACTACTGCAGGTTACTGGAACACATGGTTAACAGCGGTCACCTGCCTGTTGCCCACACAACACACTGTTACAAAATGTTTCTCTAAGCTGAGTAATCTAAGATTCAAGAATTACAGAAGTCCAAAGTCTACTGAAAGTTAATCATTGTGGTCTTAAAGCTGGCCAGCTTAATGAGTCAGTTAATCTGCCCATTAAATGACCCATTAGTTTTATTTCAGTTTCTTCAGACTTTGTATTGTGCCAAAACTCTCCAAAGTGGCAGCAGCCCCAGAGCCACATCTTAATTACTAAACTAAGGCCATGTCCACACGCATATGGGTATTTCTGAAAACAGAGGCTTTTCTATGCGTTTTGGCATTTTGTCCACATGTAAATGACGTTTTGGGTCAGTGAAAATGGAGTTTTTTGAAAACTCCATTTCTGCATTTACATGTGGAAAAGAAAAACGAAGATTTTGAAAAATGGACCGCTTCGCGTCATATGACGTCACAGTATACACCATGTTTACATTTGGTTTTCATCTACAATGCCTGACATATACAAAGTACTACTGCTATCAACCTTGTTAGATGTTTTGGCATGTTTATACTAGAGGTGTCAAATTAACGCGTTAATTTCGATCAATTAATCACAGAAAAATTAATGCATTAAAAAAATGCGACTAATCTCACCACGTGACTTTAGCCCTGTCCTGTGTACTGTTGAAACATGCTACCCATTGAGATGTGCTACCGGGCCCTTCTGCACAGTTTTGAGATTCTGTGCTACCTAGCGTTAGGGTAGCTGGTTTATCTGTGCTACGTTGCTGTGGACACTGATTTAGCTGTGCTATCTTGTGCTCAGGAAACTTTTAATATGAGTGTATGTCATTGCTCTGGGGTCTGTTTCTTAGCCATCATTACGTAAGCAATTTCCTCTATTTCCTCTATTTCTGATTCTAAAATGCCTTTTTTCTGCAGTTTGCAGAATGCTATCTGAAGCTAGGAAACATCAGCACTGTCCAGACCTTACCAAAAGCTGGAAGCATGCCACGATTTGAAGTAGCCTGTGGCACAGTAGCATTACTCAGTGTTAGAAATTGACTGTATAAACTGGCTCTATGCACCTCTAAAGATCTATCTATCTAGGCTCCTCTCATTTAAATAAAAAATATTTTTCTCTGATTATGCATATTATTTGCCTATTTCTCATCATTATCAGTCTTATAAACTGACTATAAACTTAAAAGGTAGCATTTTTCGACAATGTAACACAGACACTGTCTCTGGTAATGGCATCCCCGCTCCAAGGCTTCTGATGAGACATGACAAATTTGGAGTCTGTTACATAAGCTGAAGAGTCTTAAAGTGGATCTACGTAAGTACACTTAGGTGAAGGTGATAAATGAGAGTTATCAATTGTAGTCTAGGTTTAAATTAATTTTTGGGAGACTGAGGCTACTGCGTACTGCTTATGTTTTTAAATGGTGGGTTATTTTGGAGGACACATTCTTTCCCTCCCCCTACAGTCCACTTCAAAAGCAGACTTTTTTCAGATTTTCCTTCTCGACAAGACGGGGCACCCCATACGTCTGGGCAAATGAAATGTGACAGTCTTCAGGACTTTCTCAGATGATAAAATGTGGCACACACAAAAAAACGGAACATGATTTCTCGCCACAAACCCCCTAACCCCACCCCCTACACACTCCAAAATTGTGAAACAAAGGATAGACTGCTTAAATCTAATGATGGATTGATGTACTCAAGCATTAATTCCGTAACTGCCGGATATCCATTAATATCACAGTTGCTCCTGGGAAAATATGACTTTTAATAAACAAAAAACAGTGCAAACAGAGCACCAACTACTTACCTTTTACCTCATGGAGATGTGACAGCAGATTTTTTTGGAAATAATCTCCAAAACATTGCAGTCCACTGACTGCAATTATTTGTACTTTGACTGGACAGCTTGTACATTATAGGGACACAAATAGAATAGCCTGCTACTAAAGATTAATGTCTTTGAGTTTAATGACCTCATCCCAATATAGTCCAAGTTACTTTTGCTGAATCTATTCATTGGTATCTCAGAGTCTCTCATCTTCCCAATTCATTTTGAGAAACATGTTTATCTACAGCACAGGGATAAATTATAAACACTAAGATATATATACAACCCTTGAAAGCAAAATTACCAGGGAACAATTGCTCTCAGGGGCTTCATCTTACACACAAATACACTGTGGCGCCCTGAGAAAGTTCTTACTCATAACTTGCTATATATAGTAGCAAGAAAAAGTATGTGAACATTTTGGAATTTCATGGTTTTATGCAGTAATTTGTCATAAAATGTGATCTGATCTTCTTCTAAGTCAAAGGTATTGACAAATACAATGTGCCTAAAATAATAACACAAGGAAATCCTGATCTTTAATGTCTTTATTGAGAACAACCATAAAAGCTCATCATGCTAGTGAAAAAAGTATGAGTTAATGACCTCAAAAAAGCTAACTGGTGTCAAGTGTTAGCGTACTTGGAGTCATGTTAAGAAAATTAGTTTGGAGATGTGGACTAGAGCTACTCTGACTGTTATTATTTCCAAGGGTTCACATACTTTTTCCTTTAACAATATGCATTTTTATTTAAAGATATGAAAGATCATAAATGTTTGTGTTATTATTTTAGGCTCAATATATTTGTCAATACCCTTGAAGATCAGATCACATTTCATGACAAAATTAATGCAGAAAACCTTTTAATTCCAAAATGTTCACATCCTTTGTCTTGCCACTGTATATAAAGTATTCTAGAAAACAGCCTCACGGGCACTGGAACAAAAAGGAAAAGATTTTGCTCCCTTTCTCTTATTTTACTTTACCATTGTTGGGGGAAGACAGTGCAAAGTAACATGCTATATTAATGTGATTACCCTTTACCATGTAAATTCTTAAGGACAATTACGTTACAGTGGCTGCGGACCAGTGGGTGTGTCTTTTAGTCCATTTAGTGAATATAATTGGCCAAGTTCTCCTAAGGAATGCATGGGCAGGATTGTGTGACCACTGTATTATGTCAGAAACAGTTCTCTTGATCAATATATAATAGAATAGCTTAATGAAATAGCACACGTTTCAAAATAGATGGAATTGAATGAGCTTGTTATAGATATTTAGAGCAATTGTTTAGCCTCAGTATTAGAAATGGTTAAATCCTTTTCGACCACAGATGTTGCACCAGCTCATGGTAGTTAAACAAAAGACCAGCAAATGTGTGAGGATAAGAAAGTTATTAATTTCTTATCACTGGACCCAGGTCATAAAATGCTGCATAATAAAGAAAAAAAATAATCTGTGTGATATCTCCAAATACGTGTGCTGACGACACCATTTTTTCACAGAACAAGAACATTCCTCCAACCAAAAACTTTCATCAATACTTGGACTTGGACACTTTCACCAGTCTGTATCCTTTTGATGGAGTATAAAAGCGACACGCCCTTTAACAATACTTGCTGTGACTGTTTCTTTCTAAAGAAAGTACTGAATGGATTTCTGGATTCTCCCTTGTTGGTACAAGTAGGTTGGTACAAGTAGGTTTTACAGTGGTAGTACGTAGAGAGATGATATGTATTGTAGTATAATTATATGAATAAGGAAATAAACTTTAATTCATATTGACACAATCTGATTTCAGATTGATGCAGTTCAGTTTTAGCTTGTGACAATAAATTATCATGTGACATAAACTGTCATAACATCAAACTTTGTAGCATCTGTCATGGCAGTCACCAGTAATGGTAACATGGCACTGTTACATTAAAAAACATAATCTGTCATGACAACTCATGATGGCATATAATGTCTGCCATGGCATGTTGATCGTATGGTTATGTCAGTGTTATTTAGCTGGGTACAACTGAAGTGATATTCTTTTGTCTGCTGTTACTTCTCTATCCCGAAGTGTCCATTACTCATTGGCCTAAAAGAAGTATATGCTCTATTTCATAACACAGGTTTACACTTTTAGCCTTTCTATTCCTTTATGCCTTTGTGGACCCTGAACAAGGGCTAGAAGTGGCACTCCATTTATTTGCTTTGTCACATACCGAGAAGTTCTCGTCTGGCTTCTCCATTTCATTCCCTCTCTTGCTCCACAGACAGCAGGAGACTTGTGTGAGCCTCAGGGGAAATTAAAGTCCATCACGTCCTCCACTCCCTTCTCCTTCCACCCATCACTTAGACTTTTTCGACTTTTTTCTCTTTGGCAACACCATTCAGAAACTCCAGCTAGCCACCAAGCAGATTCTCAAGATGGATTACTGATTTTAATCCTGCTACCAGATCCCATTGGGCTGCTCAGTTACGTACTTCCTCCATTCCCAGCGAAAGTCTCATTGAACAGTGTGATAGGGTAAGTAGAAGTTTGTACAAGCCATAGGAAATGAAGAAGCAGTAACTCTCCACTGTAGATTTGCATTCTGTAAAAGGTTGTAAACCTTTGCACCATAGTTGTCCATTAATTCTATTCACCTCCAGCATATTTAATGATTTCCTGTTGAATTCTACTTGCTTCCAATTATGTAAAAGTACCTTGATACTTTTATCCCTGTCACGTGTCAGCCCCTTCTTGCATGTTGTGCAGGCACACACACACCATTCATAGTCGAAGTGCTTCATGTTTTTATTTTTAACAAAACAGCCACAAAAGCCTAATTCAAGAATTGTAGATTTAACTAAAGGAGAAAGGAGAAAACCACCACACTGTGAGGGTTGACCCACACCTGAAAACTAAACACAAACTCTTAAATACATGAACTCAAAAACCCAACCACCAATAACCAAACTCAAACACTTTTCTTTTAACAACACCCCGCTGTGACTTATACAAAACATAAAATGCATCACCCACTTCATAATAGAAAACCCCCAAACAATTAACTTAAACAAGGGTGGCCTCTAGTAGCCACCCATCGTCACCGACCCCAGACCTGACTATCCCTAATGACCATTTATTTCATTGGTTCATAATGATTTGACACATTGCTTAGAAAGGGCAGTGTGTTCCTGTACAGTATGCTCAGAAAACGGCCAAATGAAACTGCATTCTGTCGGATTGTCCTTGTATAAGATTGTTGGCTTCATCCAGACATTCTCTATTCTCCATAATGATATTTCTTAATACAAATCTGCTTTGTGGGATCATGTTTGCTTTGGTATTTGCCCTTAGCTGTAGTTTAGAATGTGGGCAAGCATAAAGGTCACTGGCAAGAAGGAGGACTTTTGTTTGTTCCTGGCTTTATTTTGCTGACCAGACCATTTTCCTGACAAAAAGGAATCCAAGGTCAAAAGCTCACACCTTGTGTTGTCTATATTGACATTGACTGGTAAATATATATTGACTGGTAAAGTAAATGTTAATGGCATTGCCTGGGGTAAGCCAGTTATTGTTAGGTTTTGGCTTCTCTAGAGGCAACATTTGTTTTCTGCTGTAGACATTTTTCATTCATTTTCTAAGGCAGAGCACTTTAATCAAGTGCTTGTAAAATCTACCTTTTTGACAGCACTATGACACTTTATTTTTCAGTGAAATTAAAACAACAAGGCTCCAACCACCTACATTAACAATGAAAGGTGCAAGGTTGAAATGATTAGCAGAGTGATAGCGTCAAGTTGTAAATTTAATTCATAAATGGATCCTCATGAGTGGCTTTTAAATGTTCTAAGAAAAAATCTAAGTGGTATAGATATTTTACATTATACACAGCCTCTTTAAGCATTAATAAGTGTCCTCTTACTTCCACATCTTGTTTTCAAAAGAAGCCCATTGGAAGTTTCTTTAAGAGTGTTCTTTAAGATTGTACATAACCCATGCTGACATAAAGAAAGTGTTTCCATCAGTTTATTGGAATTTTTAATAATATTTGTCCTAAGGTTAATACTAAGCCAAGAAATAAGCATGATTAGTATGTAAGCATAGCTTGACAGGATCATCCTTGAGCAACCCATTTGCAATGGAGCCACCTTAGGGCTCAAAATGTGAAGTTCATAGTCTCTATGTCTTCACTCATCAAAGCTCCTTTATTCTCAGTGATGTTCCCATCTCAGTCCTGCTGAGTGCTATATGACATTTTCTAGCTCTTCCATTGATTAGGCTTTGTTCTGAGAAGCACTTCTGCTGTGGAGTGTAGCACTAGAAAAGTAAATCATATAACAGTGTTGTAAGGTTGCATAGGTATTCAATTCATCATCTCAGGTACAGTTTTCTCAAAGAAAATGCTAAACAGCTGTCGCAGTACACGAAGATGACATCTATGCCAAAGCCCGTAAGTGTTCTGTCCCTGCATTGAATCATGTCTACAATTGCATTTTTGGTTGCCTTCAGTTGCCCCCATTATTGAGAAGAACACTGTCTTGGAGATCACTTGCAGTCTAGCCTCTCTGTGACTGCTTTCCAGCCTCATTCTTGGTCTTAGCTAGTAGGCAACATTTTGATTATGTCTCATCGAAAGCCAATGAGAAGAATGTCCTTATGTTAGTGCAGAGGCACTCCAGATGCTATGGTATATTCATCCACATAATGATCCATCCATCCTGAAGGAGACAATTTGATCAAAAGCAATTTGGTATTCCATGCCCTTGTGCATGAACTATTGTATGAAATCAAAGACAATAGATGTATTTACATGCATGGAATTAACTAAACACCGGTCGGGACACGGAGCACATTTGAGGAGATTTTTAATGAGACAGTTAAAACCCGCTAAATGCTGTGCCTTTGTCCAAGACTTGTTAAGATTCTCAGTTTAGAAGGAGTCATTTTGTTTATTAAAACACTTTGATATTTATTTATTCTGTTTTGTTTTTTTGTTTTTTGTCCAAAGAGCATGAAGCATATGCATGATATTGATCATTTAAATAAGAAATCAAAGTGCGCCCATTTTGGCTGGAGAGGGAGTGCAATTATAAATAATTGCTGGTCTGAAGACAATGTGTGGGTGGGTGCGTTCAAAGGATCATGTAGCACAATCAGTTGCAGCATAATGCGTTATGTGGTGCCAGGATTGTGAATACACAATGAGAAAGAATGAATGAGACAAAACAAGAGAAAGACCTACCATACGAAGTCCAAAGAAAATGCACATTCTGTGTTATACTCCTTGGGAAATATTTCTTATTGGCAGATTAAACAACATACACACATGCAAATATTTTTGGGGGGTTAAATTCACATCTGTAAGAAACAACATAGACGCTGTAAAAACCATCAATGTCAGGACAGTAGTAGTATTCTACATGTACCTAAAAAGTGACACTATAGAGCAGGGGTTTCAAGCTACTGGCTCAAGTGTCACATCTGGACCACCTGACAGTATCATATAGCCTATTACACGTTTCCAGTTTGTTCTTAAATCTAATTAAAATAAAAAATTCTGCAGCTTGAGCAACAGTTTACTCGCATTAAGCAGAAATGTATACACTTTCACAATTTGAGTCCCCTGTAATTCTACTGTTAAATGTAAGTCTATTTAGAAGAACTGAATGCTAAAATATTTATTGAACCTACCATTTATACTATTACCACTAGCTGACCTGAATCTCACTTCATTGAAACTGCCTAACAAATAACCAGGACAGAGAAAATTCTAGTCATGATAACCAAGCATTAACAACACAAATCTGCAGGATGATGGAGGCAAAGATGAGTGAACAGGTTGGTGGTATTGTCCACTTTTGCGACTTTTAATTGGCCCCTTCAGACTGGGGTCTCTAAGGCCAGTCCTTTTAGGAAATCAAAATAAACCCCCCACTGAAAACCTAACTTTTTTCAGGTGTAGGGTGTCTCTGGCATTAATTTGCATAATAGTGGCGGCCACATAGCACACATTGTGATGGTACCTGCTAGTTTGTTTTATTGCAGGTGGCAAACAGCATTAGGATCAATACCAGCACTTACTATGCTAGAGAACATGTAATTTTAACATGCTATCAGGTTTTCATTTTTTTAATTCCGCAGTTATCACCAATATTGATATATTGTGACACGCTTAATAGTGAACCAAACATGCTTCTCTTATGGCATCATGCAAAGTACCCCTTACTCTTTTTGTAGCTAATTTACATAATCTCCAACAAGAATCACTTTCCTTTCTTAAATGGATTTCACTTCCAACTTTAATATCCTAAAATGGCATATTTAGGTTTGTATTGCCCAGATAATAACAATATCACAAGCAATCCACAGCGTAAAACAATATTTGACAGTATTGATATAACTACTGAGCACTCAGCCTTTATGGTACATTGCTTTACAGGCAAGGTAAAGAAGGTGCACTATTCAAGCAATGCATCACTGATGTCCTTCAAGGAAGTCTCTGCATTTTGACAACTTCTGCTTCTATATTCAAGAAGAAAATGTTCAGTTTCTGCTCCATTGCATTTCCTCTTATGCAGGTATATGTTGTGGTCATACTGTCCACCTACTCCCTCCCTTCAAAGCTTTTCAGCGGGGTGTTTCCTTACACATTTGTAGGCAATAATTGTTCATAAACTGGATCAAATTAAGCAGAATATGGATAAGGAGCTAAGAGGACATTTTTTTTAAATGTAGTTCTTTTGAATACAGCTTAATGGACTATCTAACTAAATTCATTGCTAAAATATATGGATATAATATGATAACTAGCTTCACTTTGTGGTAGGTAAAGTAAATTGTATTTTTACTAAAAGTTTAATGTATATAGTGCTTGTCCTAAAACCATGTAATGTGTACCTAGAAACGGAGGATGTAGAGGGGGTAGGCTTATCATGATACTGAAATTTCAAACTCGATACATATAGTAAAGATGGTGCTCAATACTCAATACTATTGTCGATACCACAGGGGGAGAAAAAAAATGAACACAGGAATGTTTTAATAAATAATTTAAAGTGTGCTCATAGGACCAGTTCTCGGCTGAGGAGAGCTTTGCAACCAGCCTTGTTCGATAGGTCTCGGAGAGCTGAGGGTCCCTGTAAAATTACCTGCTGCAATGCCTGTTGAAAATTGTTGTGGTCTGCTGGCGATTTCCGTGAACCGGCAGATGCAAAACTGGCATTTAAGTATTGATACCAGTGCTGATTGATATCGAACTTGATACTAAATTTTAGTATCAATTAGTATCTGATTAGTATTTTTTACAACATTAAAAGAGCGATGGAAATACAATAACCAAGAGTTCATTTATCAACGTAAAACACTGATGGACTGCACAAACTAATACTAAATCCAAAACATTAAAACAACAGACACAAGACAGGGGTCATGTTAGATTGACAAATTACAAATACACAGACAAGGGGTATATAGCAGGTAAAATAAGTATTGAACACTTCACCAGTAAATATATTTCTAAAGGTGCTATTCATATGAAATTCTCACCAGATGTCCGTAACAACCCATCCAATCCACACATGCAAATCAAACCACAATGTCCAGAAATTAAGTTGTGTAATAAAATAGAATGACACAAGGAAAAAGTACTGAACACATGAAGAAAGGAAGGTGCAAAAAGGCATTGAAAGTCATGACACCAGCTGAAATCCATCAGTAATTAGAAAGCAATCCTGCCACACAGGATGATAGGTAAAACCAAAGAGCTCTCGCAAAACCTTATTGTTGCAAAACATATGATGGCACTGGTTACAGAACATTTTCTAAACTACCGAAGGTTGCAGTTAGCACTGTTGGTGCCGTAATCCAGAAGTTGAAAGAACATAATTTCACCACAAACTGGACATGACCAGGTGCTCCCCGCAAGATTTCAGACAGAGGCGTGAATAGAATTATGAGAAGAGATGTCCAAGAGCCAAGTACCACTTGTGGAGAGCGTTAGAAAGACCTGTAATTAGCAGGTACAATTGTTTCTAAGAAAATAATAAGTAATGCACTCAACCGCCATGGCCTGTATGCACGCTCATCACGCAAGTCTCCATTGCTGAAGAAACAGCATGTTGAAGTGCATTTACATTTTGCTGAGCAACATTTAGACAAGCCTGTGAAATATTGGGAGAATACAGTCTGGTCAGATGAGACCAAAATTGAACTCTTTGGATACCATAACACACACCATGTTTTGGAGGTCAAAAGAAACTGCATATCACCCCAAAACCACCATACCAACAGTGAAATTTGGAGGTTTTTGGAGGAAATTTGGAACATCATGGTACGGGGATGTGTTTTTTGATAAAAATCTGCTGCCACCTACTTGGATGATGAAGTATATATA
>JBBJLS010000023.1:2245783-2255949 GCA_037577275.1 Bryconaethiops microstoma
ATATACATATATATATTTATGCATACATATACAAAGTACATGACAGATGAATCCATCCACAATCCACTAAGTTGTAAGAGATTTAATCTCCGCATCAGTGGTGTAAGACAGTAAAGATTTTTAGGGACATCCATAAGAGGCACTGGGATTTGTGCATGAATAACAATTTAGCATCACACACTGTATTTACTCATTTGTTTTTGGCTGCGTCCAAGGAGGTCATCATCCACATACTCTATTTTCATGGTCCAGTCCACCTCATGCCAGGTGATACATGCCATAGGCCAGTGGTGTCCCATACAATCCGACTGGAGGGACGGGCAGCAGAGGCCTCTGGTAAGGATAAGACTGTCCATAGAGCGTCACAGCCGAATGGAACTGTGTCCCAAGGGGGAGAGGCAGGGGGAAGCCTGGGTGCAGCGCCGGTTTGGTGGCCAGTTTCAGCTTCTCAAGCTCTGCCTCCTGCAGCCGCTTGGCCTTGGCCCGACGGTTCTGGAACCAGATCTTGACCTGTGTCTCTGTGAGTGTGAGGGAGCTAGAGAATTCGGCGCGCTCAGCGATAGACAGGTACTGCTTCTGCCGGAACTTGCGCTCTAAGGACAGGAGTTGTGAGGTGGTGAAGGGGGTGCGTGGCTTGCGGTTGGTCTTGTGCTTGCGCAAGGCGCAGGGCGGACTCACCTGGCCTGTGAAAAACATAATATAAATGTGTCACTTCACTTATGTATATAAAATTACTTGTGTAATTGAGAACAACAAGTGTACCCTTTGGGGCATAAATGCCATCTTATGAACAAGGTGAAGTTTAAGGGTCTCTCTATATAAAATACATTCGTCTTTGAAAATCAGCCAAATTCACAATTAATACGGTTCTAAGATCATATAAAATTTTTTTTTTTTTTTTTTGATTTAAGCATTTTAAAAGCTATATTTTGCCAGTAATTAACTGGACAGATTGGTATTCTCCTTGGAAGTGTCCCATACTTCCTTAAACTCACACTCTCGTGTAAACACAGAGCAGTGGAGACATTCCACATGATAAATATTTCTTAATTTAGAGAGTAAACAGTTGTGAACTGTGAGAGGCATAATTTATAAAGAAGCGGTTTAGGGGTTTAAGGGCTCCACAACTTCTCAAGGAGTCGGCATTTATGGTCGTTTTTATAATTACTGGCTAATGTGACAGCTTGTAAAGGCCCACACGGGAAACATGAGGCTGTGATAGACACATGTAGAAACAGATGGTGTACAATACTCTGTTTTATGTCTACTCAGTACTTTGATTGCCTGTTACTTTTACTGGAGGTCAATAAAATAGCCTTCTTAATCACTCGCACTGAACTCCAACTTAATTCCTTTTCCCAAAAGATGATCTCCTTTTAGTAAAGCTACACAAACAGGAACAGAGAATGGCAGGTCACTACAGCCATAAAAAAGTCTCCTCTTACGCGACTGAGGGATGCCGGGATTCAGGACCCAGGCCGTGCAGTCCTCCGGCTCCGGGGACTCAGCCTTTACCGGAGAACTTTGAAACAAATGCTTTTGACTCTCCTCTGGAGTGGAAGTGTCCTCGCTGGGGTACGAGAGTTGAGCTTTGGCGAAAGCCGTCCAGGAGACCTCGGCGGGACTTCGGCGGCCCTCCTTGACGCTGGCCATGAGCGACTCCACGCTGAAAGGATGAAATTTGCGCTCCTCCATCGTCCTGTTGCGGGCCCAACCCGTCTGTCCTTCCTATTAAGCTCCGCAGCTCGCTCTCTTTTCTTTGCCTTTTGGAGACTTGGGTGAGGGACGGCCCCTCTTTAACTGAAGCAGAAAGGTTCTCCGCCTTCAAAGTCGGTCTTACTCTTCAGCGCAAGTTACAGGTACCCTCCGACCCTCACTGCAGTCCAGCCGGAGCTGTCACGCAAAACTCTCGGCCAATAGGAATGCGCCTAAATTTGCCGCCACACTCACGTGCCAGCGCCGCACGCGCTGCTCCTTCGCTTCTGATTGGCTGCTGAGTGTTTGCAATTAGACGGCAACCTGAAATCAAAACAAGCCATGTTTTTCACATAGAGTGTGACATTTCATAACCGTACCATTTAAAAGAAAATAAATAATGCTTTTTCCATACTTTTTCCACCCGATAAAGAGTATACAGAACTCTTACAGGACAGCTGACTAGTAACAACACTGTATGACAGTTGTTTTGTATCTTGGTTGTTGTCAGTGACTGCACATCACATCAGATCAATAACTTGAGTGAACTATTGCTGTGTTTGACAAGAGCAGCAAACTCAGAATTTCTTACCTCTAACTAGGAAAAAACAGAGAAAAAGCCCAATCAAGAGGGAATTCCTACTCAGAAATTCAGGATGGTAATCTCTAAGTTCAGCAACTCAGCATGACCGCTCATGATAGTGATGAAGCACAACTTTTCTAATTCAGCAGTTGAAATGTATGAAGCTCTGACTTCTCATTTACAACTTAAATGGTGATTTCCACCAGTTTTCTGCACAACGTAAACAATGTCATCCAGAGTAGTTGAATGTGAATTGGTTTGTAGAGAAATTTACAGACTAGGATTTCTTACAGTGATGCTTATAAGAATCCGGAATAGCAAGGCCTACAATGCAAACATATCACTATTCAAAATGCCCGGTGAACTTCCATGTGTCTTCTCACATCTTAGTTCTGTCTACAATAGACCAATTTACATCAAACCACTCGGAATAATGTTTTTTTAATTTAATTATTCAGAAATTTTGAAACATCTATGGTATTAAATTAAATGAACCCATTTTTTTCTTTTCTTTCTTCTAGAAAATTTGTGACTAGTAATGTGGCTGAAGCAACTGACATTGTGAGTCATTCTGAGCACAAATGTCATTGTGAGTACAAAACACAGTGTGGCCTGTATTTTGTTTGAGGTATGGCAATCACTGCTCTAACATCATCAACCACTGCTCCCGGAGAGCTACCTTCCTGCAGACTCTCACTCCTACCCTAAGAACATATTTCTAATTACTGCCTGCAGTTATCTTCTGTGTTTTGTCATTTCACACTACAGACAGGTATGGATAAATTTTGTGTGCAAAAATTTCCTGTTCTGAAAAAACTTCCTGTTTTCAAAAGTTTCACACACAAAGTTTTGTTTTTGACCAATATGGCTTATACTTTAGCTGTGCTGAATATCTGCTGTGGAGGAAAGGCTAAATTATGGTTGTTACTGGGTGCCACTCTTGTAACGTTTTGTACTGATTTGCTATAAAGAAGCACACGAAGGAGAGATTGTGTGATAGTCAGCTGGAAAACTATATTAGTTAGCCACTTGCTATAGGCTAGGTCTGCAAGTCTGCAAGTGTGCAAGTCACCATCTGCCACCATCCATGCCAAGAAGGACAGCCATCAGTGCAGCACTCCACAAATCAGGCCTTTATGGTTGAGTGGCCAGACGGAAGCTATTTCTCACTAAAAGGCACATGACCGCCTGCTGGGAGTTTGCCAAACAGTACCTCTGGAATAGAGCATCTCGGGAAAGACCTGAAAATGTCAGAAAATGTCCCCATCCAGTCTGGTTGAGTTTAAAAGATTCTGCCAAGAAGAATGACAGAAAATTCCAAAAGAAAGGTGTGTCAAGCTTGTAGGGTTATTCTCAAAAAGACTTGAGGTGCTCATTGCTGCCGGGGGTGTTGTACTTATGTAAATGGGATATTTCAGTTTTAAATTTTTAATAAATTAACAAAACACTGGAAACACCTGTTTTTGCTTTGTCATTGTGGAGTACTGTGTGTAGACTGATTGTGCAGATTGTGCATGTGTGTGTATTTTGCTTTTGTTAGTGGTCAGTTAGCTAACTCTGAACCACTATGAAGCAACTGCAACTGTGACTTTAGAACAATTGTTCAAAACTCTGGTCCTGAAACCCCCGTCCTCACCTCTTTTGAGGTATTCCAGGCTACTAATACTCCTGATCCCCTCTAGTCCTTGTGTTAAAGAAAGTGTGCTAGAGCAGGAAAAAGCTAAAAAGGCCAGGAGAGAGGGGCTCCAGGACCAGTGTTGCCTTGGAAGAAGCATTTGTTCCCTGCATCACTGATTTGCTGTTGAACGCTGTAAGGTGTTTACTCCTCAAGCGTATAAAAAAAAGGTTCCAAACAAAGGGGATGTCTATGATTAAATCTATGCTTCTCTTCTAACCTGTAAACTTCAGCTTAAGAAAGACTAATTACTTTCCATGTGCCGGGGTGAGGAATAGTTTGTAACCATGATGTGCTTAGTGTATCTGAATAATCACACTTGAAATAAACATCACCCGTCTCTTTGTAATTAATAGTTAGAAAGGGCAATCCGCTGCCTGTTAGACTAATCTGTATGTGTTTGTGTGAATGCGTGTGTGTGTGTGTGTGTGTGTGTATGTGCCAAAGCTGCAGGGTGAGATTCTATGAGGCTGCCGTTCCCAAGAGCCTCAGCATTTATTAAGCAGGGTGATTTCACAGACAATCTGAGGTTTGCGAAGGCGCCAGTGAGCGGGGAGATGAAAGGAGCCTCTCCTCAGGGGAGAAACTGTGGCAGTTTGGCGGCTCCACTCAGGAGGAGTCGCCTCCCTCCATGCACGCACACACATATGCACAGACACACACACACGTACACACACACTCACCCGTCTCGCCCCTTGCCCTCAGGCAACTCATCGAGCACAATTGAGCTCCTTCCGTAGATTCACTCAGAGAGCCTGCTGAACAGGAGTGAGAGATATGAGGCATTTACAGTTGAGGGACATGGGAGTTGACAGACATATGAGAAATGCAAGAGAAAGAGAGAGCTTACTGGCAAGAAAGCTATAGGCTGTGTGAGCCATTAAAGGCAGTAGAATGAGAGCCCCTTGAGGATGAGCCTCTAAGAAATTGACCGATACATCCTCCTTCTTGCCTAATCTCTTTGGCCTCGATAAAAGAAAGGAAATAATTTGGTAGCAGATTGGGAGGAAATGTCAAAAGGGAGATGCTCTTTCTTTTTTTGGTGGTATGTTTGGACACACCTCAAGCGTTGTAATTATGGGCTCAGCTTTGAAGTGGTGGAACACTGGACAATGTAAGAACTCGAGTTTCTTCCATCTCACTCTGTTTACACATCCATTTGGCCAACTTTACTTTTTCCACAACCCACCAAACCAAATACAATGCCTAGTTATGTATTATGTTCATATGATCTCGATCTTCTCCATGTGATTTACTGCAGACTAAAATAGAAACATAGACTGTTTAGGTATGCTCACTCAGTGACTGATTTGGTTTAAAATAGATGAGTTTCTAAACTGAAATGTGATTGGAAGTGGAAGCAGGTTATTACAAATCATAGGCCATAAGTTGTTATGGTTTGTGGCATGGTAATTCCTCCACTAAAAAAGGAGTTATAACAATCAAAAATTATAAGATCTTTGAAATATTTGAGGGGAAGGGGTGCTGGCACGGACAAAGTAATCCCCATACAAAGAGAGGAAACTCAGATAATGAGGAGAATAGCATTATTATCTTTTCAGACAGATAATACAACCAACAGGAGGTCATAGACATTGTCACGCTGATTACACTGAATGAGAAAGGCTTGGCAAGGGTGATAACAACTGTCAACACTTAGATTTTGTAAGCACCGTATTAGGCTTCCGAAGACTTCACTTATGAGTAAGCATTTGCTGTAATGAGAGAAAATTACTACCCACTAAAGGAGAATGGCTCCAGCTTCAATTAGTTCAAAGGAGCAGAGCTATTACTTAGGGGCAAAGAAATGATCTTGTAATGCAAAAAAATGATAGACTTAACACTTGACAATAGGGGAAACAGCCTGATGTGTGAGTCAGTGCTTTAGTTCATGCTAATCTTCACTGACTGAAATGAGAGTAGGTAGGGCATGTGCTCCACTTGTGCTACCTGGACTTGTGTACATTTGTCTGAAGTGTTCCATCTCTAAATTTCATTGGCTTAGCAGCTGCTAGGTTAGTCTTCAATGTTCCAAAATTCTCACACACCACGCCTTTACTAAGGAACCTTCACTGGCTCCCTGTTGCCGCCCGCATTAATTTCAAATCCTTAACACTTGTTTTCAAGGCCAAGAATGGACCTCTATACTTATCTGCACTGATCAACCAGTGTGTCACTTCTTGTCCTCTCAGGGCATCAAGCACTGCTCGTCTGGAACCTCCATTGCTCAAAAGAAGAGGAAGACATTCGTCAAGACTCTTCTTAGTCTTGGCCCCCCAGTGGTGGAACGAACTCCCTCTTCAGATTAGCTCTGCAGAGTCTCTCGCTGTCTTCAAGCTTCATCTAAAGACCCACCTCTTCAAGGACTAACTAGGCCTCTCATTATTGCTTTTTTTTCGTCTTTCCTAAAAATCCTTTGGGCACTTATACTCTTATGCCATGCCTTCCTTACTTTTGCCTTAATCTTTGACTTTTCTTTGACAGGTGTTATTTATGTGTAACCTAGCTAGCATTAACTTGGTTGAATAGCAGACATTGATTTAAGTATAGCATTTAAGGTTGAAGAACAGATGTGGACTATTTGAGCACTGATATACGTTGCTCTGGATAAGAGCATCTCCTAAATACTGTAAATGTAAATGTTAAAACAACTGCCTTTGACTGAGATACACTCATTTTCATTTTCAACTACTAACTGTGTTGAATATGTTTATACAATTGCAAAATTTCACTTGCAGTGATTGACATCAACTGTTTGCCAAGAACAGCTTGCAAACAAGCTCATAACATGAGCAATGTCAGGATTAACCAAAGTCACATTAAAATCTCATTACCAAACCACAAAGAGAATGCTAGACCTTTGCAGGGGCACCTAACTGGGCCTCTTCCTGGGTCTGGGTCCTCTTATTAAAACCCTGGAGATATGCCACTCTATAATCATGGATCACTGCCACGCTAGACCTCTTCCACTGATGAAGCCATTAGGCCTTGTGACTCATCAACCTTCATGACTGGAGTTTCCATGAAAACACCCATGAGTAAACCAAGGGGCCCTTTTACCAACCTATCATTTTTCACACACAATGACCATGCTATGCACGGAAGTCTCGATTTATGATGAGGCTTTACTACCTTGAGACAGGTTTTTAATTCAAGTACAGGCACTGACATACTGTAATTGTTCTTTAAATGCAGGGCAGGGTATAGGTGTCATTTGCTCTCAAAGCAAAAGCAAGCTGCAATTTTCCCTGTGGTCATGAGCACATGACTTGACCATGAATGTATTCCGCATTTTAAATCCATTCTTCGTTCCAAAACAGATAAGTAAATGATGCCCTGAGAAGCAGCAGTGATCGTTGGAAATGAAATTATTTTTATTATAAAGATAATTTAGTCTGATTAGAATTTGATAAAAAAGTTCTTGCTCATTTTGTGGGGAATATCAGAACAAACAGAAAAAATCTGTCCATATAGAAAAAACAATAATAATTAGACTTCATAAAAAATAAAAAAAAAGCAAAGTGCGGTTCTGCTCCAGTGCTCACAGATGCTTATTTCTAAAGTGCATGGCTGAAATTGTGGACATGGGGGTACAGACACAAATAGCTCAGGTAATCAGAGAAAAAACTTTGTTCTGTACAAAAATGACCGGTTAACGTAAGCTGTCACACTCCAACACTTTACTGTCTTTCACGTTCAATATGAACACATTTTTCACCTAGAAAAGTTCAGATACAGCTTCAGAACCCCATACATTTTGGAAGCGCCTCGATCACAAAAATTAAATCTTTAAACAATCAATACTCAGCCCTAGATCATCTACTCGACAAGCACGTTAGGACTGCGACTGAGGTATGTGCCACAGATGGAACTGTGCCAATTTTTCACATAACCTCAGAGGAGAATCATCTCAAAAATTCATCTATAATAAAAATAATAATAAAACTTAAGAAGAACAATAGTGTGATTGTGTCTGCAATCACACTAATAATGGTATATAATGTGTTAGGTATCATTGTTTTGGGTAATACATTTTTGGCCATTAAACAGTCATGAAGTTACTTTTCATGAAAAGCAACAGCAACAACGGCTAAGATGTTCCAGACTTAAGAGTGACGTGACACCGGGTCTATGTCACCCTACACCCAGTCAGCGGGCATCCCCTTCATTAATGCAATCCTTCCTGCTCCTACGGCCTCAAGCAGACATTTGCCTCTGACCCCACCATGTTTAATGAGGAAGAGACGCCAGGCACAGTGGGGCTAACCTGAGTGGGAAAAACCCCTACCCTACCCCACAGACTACTCTTCTCCCCCCAATAGGGAAAGGACCCTTGCAAGAAAAGACTGTCCTGTCATGAGCCCTCCACCTACAAGTTCAAATGTCAGGGCTCTGGCATGTGCCCTCAGAGAAAAAACAACAGAAGAAAGAAAGAAAGAAAGAAAGAAAGAAAGAAAGAAAGAAAGAAAGAAAGAAAGAAAGAACAAACTCGAATTGATTAGCAGGCCTGTAAATGAGCAGCTCCATCCTTGTTTTGGTGGATACAGAAATGGCTGAACAAGTAATGGTTATACATTATTACTGTCAAGGTCAGAAATCCAGCAGTACGTAGTTTACCCTGCTGATGTTCTGGAATTTGTAAAGTGCAAGCAATACTTGCTGTGACAGGTTATACTAGGTGTATGTTCAGTGGTTTGTGCTGTGGATGGTATGGATTATTGCCCCTCCGTATATAGGTGAGTGGTGACAGTGTATTATGTTAGTGTGGGGAGCCACAGTGGAACAGTCAGGTTGATTTCATTAAGGTGATGGGACACATGTGTCCCCAGTTTTCATCTGCTGCCGGCCCCCTGCTACTCAGGCCCTTTCAAGTTTCGCTGTCTCCTGATCTGAAGATAATTGTTCACTGTAATACTAGTCAGGAAATGAGCTGATCAACTCCAGATGGACCAAAAGGGAATGAGAGTGAAAAAATGAAAAGTGTGGGACAGGGGGAGGTGCCACAGAAAGAAATATAGAGCTTTCACCTGCAAAATGAATAGCATAGAACTTGCTGAAACATCACTTGGCTAAACTATTTTTTCTCAAAGCAGTAGACCCCTTTGTTCCCTTTAGCTCTCCTTTACACATTTGGTCTCAAAAAGTGTTGTTTGGAGTGATGCTACAGAAGAACAAATTTAGATTACCTAAAGACCGTTTAGCTAGATTGTTATTTATGGAACAATTTCTATAGATTTGTAACTATATTCAAAAACAGATTTTTACATGACTGTTTCCAAACTTCTCTTTAGCCCTTAGAATTAAACAGGCTGTATTTATAACTATACCCTTATGACTGAAATATATTAATGACCTTTGTTTTACCTGGCTGCCCTGTATTATGTCTTAAAAAGCAGTCCAGACCGAAATATTCCTTTTAGCTTAATGTAAATGGGAGGAGCTAAATTGTTATAGGGCAGAATAGAAGAACAACTATGTAGATTGAATTGTTTTATGAAATAACTTCTGCTGTTTTGCAGCTCATTTTCCTTATAAGGACTGTAGAGACAGTGGATGGTATATTTTGAAACTTCCAATTGTAACAGTTATTACATTGTACTTTTTATTTTAAAAATGCATGGGCCCTTTGAAGAGATTTTAGAGTGAATTTTACCTTACTCTCACCCCTCATAAAACTTAGCAAGAGTTAGGAGTGAATTATGTTGAACAAGAAGTGTGACTGATTCACAGCTCTTATCAGCAGTCAAATGCTCTGAGCAGCTTGTTTTAGTGCACATATTTCAAATAATGGCAGTTGTTAACATAATTATAATTCAATCAAAACACCTCTAAACACCTTTTCTTTAAGCACAATTAAGGCTTGCACAGATAGGCAAGAAACTGTGTAGCATGACTACTTGTAAGTGAAAATGTTGTTTGTTCTAAATAATATGATACTTTAGCACATGGTACGGCTTAATCCACCTAGCAATAGTCAGCAGAGGATATACAGTAGCTGAGATGGGGTTTATGACACATCAGTGTACAAGCACCATGACATCTCACTGATAGACAAATGACAGCTCTCACAAGTGTTTAGGGTTTCCTATTGCTGGGTTATTTTTCTCTGAGGTGTTTTGATACGCAAACCCAACTCACACGTTCACACACACACACACACACACACACACACACACACACACACACACACACACACACACACACACACACACA
>JBBJLS010000023.1:2259349-2271835 GCA_037577275.1 Bryconaethiops microstoma
AGAGAGAGAGAGAGAGAGAGAGAGACAGAGAGAGAGAGAGAGAGACAGAGAGAGAGAGAGAGGAAATAGGAGGAAATAGGGTGCTTTGGTGCACTGATGATAACACGGGAAAGGAAATTGCCAATAAATGTAATGACATCACTTCATTTTAATGAGGCATGCACTCTTCTTGATGCCTTACATGATAAAAACTCCAAGGCTGCAACTTTTGCTAAGGCAAATTTAAATAAAGCCCACTATATATAGCTCTAGTGTTTAGAGATAACGACTTCTCTAATGAAGTCGCTTTATAAATGTGTGGCACTGCAGTTTCTTTGTGTAAAACACCTGTCCCTACAGCTTTAATTGTATAGATGAGGATGATACGGATGGGTGTGAAATGCAGAACTAGTTTTTAAAAACCCCTCACCCCAAATACTTTGATGTTGTTGGCTCATGATGCTGATATTACATCAATGTGATGTAAGTCAAGTTTGTTCTTAAACTCACCCATGCATGACACCAATTACTGTGCTGGGTTGGGCTGAAGGAAGTGAAATACAAGGCTGCTGCTGATAGACAGACAAAACTATAAACTGTATGCCATTTTTCCCTGTCACTTGTGAAAACGCCCCATATTAACAGTTATAAGCATGTTTCCTTTCTGGTTGGCACTCAAAATGAAACGTTTTTGCCTTTGATGAACAGTTTAGTGAAAATGAGTAATCATGAATGGGAAGATATTTGCTTGAGTGCCCAAGTATTTGCTTGATGGCTAATGGCCTAACGTTACTTAACATTATCTTAGTTTTATTTTACTTAGTTCTCATATGTTCTACTTAAAACGGGCAAACATCATATTCTGCAAAGTATTAAATCCTTGAGGACCAAGGCTGAAATTATGCAAGGGTGGACTTTCCTGATAAAAGTGAAGATAAATGTGATTTTATGCAGTTTTAGGCTCAAACTATAGAACTATTTTGCATACACCCATTGGAATTATTGTGGTGATTTTATACTTTTACAACAATCTAAAACCACAAGTATTCCAAATGCTACATGCAATAGTTTAATTTTTTTTCTTTGAGTAAAATGTTTCCTTCAATGTCCTAGATGTAATTCATTTTTAAGAGTGTGGGCAAGACAAAACTTCATGCTGGAGAGATGACCCTCTAAACATGACTACTGAAAAAATGCTGTTTAAATATGAAACCACACAATTAGCTGCAGCTTCGATAACCATGTTTGCCTCAGGTGAAACAAGCCATGCAGTCAATTATAAAATTATTCGAAAATGGCTCTCTAAAAATTGCGCAGTCCACTAATAACTCAACTTTATCAACTGTTCAAACTAGCCCATTGGGGTGGATGACACCATAGCATAGAAGCAAAGCTGTCAAGAATAGCCAACCTCTATTTCAAGAAATACTCTTCATCCTTCACTCTACACACTTTCGAATCACCCACCCCTTCATTTCACAGTATGCTATTGTCACCCTGTGTTTTGGAGATTAACCTTGATGATGCCGTGGGCCTTTGCTCTCTGTGTGAATTTTCCCTGGAACACAGGCGTAATGTTTCACAACGCTTGGCGCCACAACAGACCCACGTGGGTATTAAGAAGGCTGAACACTTGGCCAGAAACCCTACAATTATCCCATCTCGCTGGCGATTTTGAAGTTTAGAACGTGGTGTCCCTCGTCTAACACCTCCAAGCACGGTGGATGCCACTGCTTCTAAATCACCAGCTGGTGGTGTAATCATTATCCAGGTTTTCACCCTGTAGGGGGAGAAGAAGGTTATTAAAGTGATTTATAAGGGGTTTCTATCTGCTGGAAAAATGGGGAGGGACCATCATTAGCTTCTCTGCAGAGGTTTATAATCAAACTCTTAAGAAGCAGGTGTGTCAATGACAGCTGCGACATGGACACCAAGTTCAGCAGAGGCATGAATGTGGCTTAGCTGCATACTGAAGTCCATATGAAATGAAGCAAACAAGTAAAGTGTAGCCATCAGTGCCATCAGTTAGAGGTATTTTGTAAAAATGCTGAGGTTTGCAGGACTTTTATTGCCCAAAAACACTGTTTCCTTCTTTTCTTGAGTCATTTTCAGATCAATGCTTGTTCCATTCATGAGCAAGCAGCTACACTTTAACCTTTAATCTTTAATTCTTATTGAAAGGGCTCATATCCCACATATTCCATGTATTTCCTTTTTTTCCATGAGGTCCACGCTTGATGATGATGGGGGTTTACTTACCAATAACTTAAAACACATTTTTCCTGATTGTTTTCCAAATTCTCATTAACCCTTACTAATCAACAGGCTGTTTTTGCTACTGTGCCTTTAAGGCTGATGTATGTAAATGAGCAATGGTGTAATAGGCTTATCAGTATTGTGATTCAAAAAGCAGTTCAGGCTGAAACAGTCCTCATAACTTCAGCAGCTTAATTTTCAAATGGGCCAAATGAAATGAGAAGGGAATGGTAGGTTTTAGTGGGGACGTTCTGTGACATGGGCTCTTTAAAAATATGTCTTTGAGATAGGACCATTCATTTATAGGCTCTTTGTGGAAACAGAAGCATTTTTGTTCTTTTCATTGCTCCAGATAAACAATTTCTTGTATTGAAATTTCCAAGAGTTTAAGGAAAAAAGAAAAACTACCTACCTTTCCTAGATTGTGAATGACCAAACCATTAATTCCAAATGAACTGAGACCTTTTACAGCAGTATTTATCCCAAATGTTTCAGTGTCTAAAGAATACAATACGTGCAATGATGCATTAGTTATTATCTAGGGGTTTAAATATTAAAACCCTGTACTTGTTTCTCAGTATTTACTCTGGATAATAGCTGTGATTCTTTTTCTGCCTTTCATAGTGAGTGCTAGAGACACCATGAATGTGAAGAAGGTATGGCTTATGAGAAGTAATCCCCGCAATTAGGAGTAGGTGTTACTTGTTTACTTTGCAAGCTCTGACACATTAGCACTTGAGTGAGGGAAAAATAATTGAAGCATAATTTGAAATTGTCAAGTGTTATTTCTGGCATGACTGAGGTACAGCGGTACAAGGGATTCACTGTAGTGCGTCATCTTATACATGTTTGTGTATTTAAAAATAATTAAAATTTAGGACTATATTTTAACATTAAAGTAAACCTTTTGAGTGTATGTTTCAAGACATGGTGAAAGATGAAATATTTCTGAACAATTTAGTCTCATGAATAAAATACTTGCAAACTCAATCAGGTGTAGCTAATCACCTTCTCCATTGCACATCAAGCTAGATGGCTTCCATCTGTGATCTCCCATAAATATTTTTATTAGCTTAACATAAAAACAGCAATTCCTGGAGCATTCCAGTGCTTGGCATTGCAAATGAAAGGAAACAATCAACTATGTGTGGCAAGGCACTGTCAAAAGATCTCAGGGATAAAGTGGACAGGCACAAGGCAAGAGATGTATACAAAAAACAAAGGCTTTACCAATTCAAAGGAGCACAGTAAAGTCTATAATTGAGACATTTCTAGATGTTTGGTACTACTAGGACCCTCCAGTAATCAGGCCAAACTGGATGGAAGAGCAAGGAGGAAACTGTTCAGGCTACCAAGAGACTTTGAAGCACTTTCAGAAATTTATGGCAAAAAGTGATCATTGTGTGCACGTGATAACAACATCACAAGTGCTCCACAAATGTGGTTTATATGGGAGGAATGCCACATTGAGTCTTGATTGAGCTTTGCCACGAAGCATGTGGAAGCCATGTAGAAAAAGGTGTTTTGATCAGATCAAAATCGATATATTAGGCCTCAACATCAAATGGTACATCTGGCAGAAAGCCAGTACAACTCAACATCCAAAGAACACCATACCTGCTGTAAAGCATGGAGGCGGTAGCATCCTGTTATGTGTTTCTCTGCAGCAGGACTAGGGCACTTGTCAGGATAGAAGGAAAAATAGATGGGGCAAAATATCAAATTCTTGAAGAAAACCTGCCAGAAAGTTGTCAATGGGAAGACGGTTCACCTTTCAACAGTGCCCAGACTTAACACTCTGAGGTCGAAGCTCCTCCCCCGGGGACAATCATCTGAAGCTCCGTGAGTTTTTGTCCTAGATACATATAAGTAACACCACTAGAAACCTTGAGGACTCTAGCTTTCAAATCTAAAATATATCGATGGCGTTCTGTAAATAGGATAAAAAAAGGCTTGTGATTTTCTGTCCCGCAGCCATGCTCTCCGCTATTCAGATGTAAAACACCAATCTGAATATCTGAATAGCAGTGGCGTGATTGGCTCATTATGCAGCAGGGGCGGTGAGAACAGGCCCCATTAAACAAATGCACATGCTCGTTTCACACAATGGAAAACTAGCTTTGAAGAGTGAGTCAGACACGCAAAGTCTGATTTATCCGGTGAGGACAGCAAGGATGAACAGAGACACTTTGAGCTTCTCTTGAGTAAGTAGCCTAATATCTGTTTCACTAGCTGTTGTTGTTGCTTTTTCGGTTAGCTTATGAAGTTTTAGCTGGTCTTTTGCTGGTCATATGGCTAAAATCCATGTAATGAGTTGCGTTTTTTTGATGTTGATACTTATTTCTTCCATGTTACCGTGTGTAGCAGAGTCTATGTTGTACCAGCAATAACTGCATGTGGCTAATAAAAGTCTTGAACTCCGAATATTTAAGTATTTTAAAAAGATTTTGAAGATTCAGTTACCACAAAAGCTTTGGGAGCAGGGCCAGGCAGACAATAACAAGCCATTGACACATTTCCATTGACAAGGGGAGGGGGAAGTTACAGGTGTGAAACACCCATCTAGTGAATATGCATCCATCTAGTGAAAGAGCAGAGAAAAAGTGGCTAGTCTTATTTAATCACAATTTGAATTAAAACTACATAACATTTCTGAATTCTCTTCTTACCTTTTTGTAGCCAACATATATGTTTATAAGGTTCAAACTTCTTGCTCAGTCTTGCTCAGACATATTTAGGTTGTGTTTTTTTTACTTTGTTTTTCTTTGGGTTTTTATTTTTACAGTATATTTATTTTTACATTTTTACTTGTAAAGAATAAGTTACAAAGTCATTCTGCATTTGTTCACCTGCAATCTTTTATTTTTGCCTTGAAACATGAGATGTACCTGACCTAAGATGAACCCTCAAGTGTCTACTATTGTCCTCTGGTTCTCCAATTATAGTAATACAATGTCAGAGTCAAAGTCACACTCTTGACTTTCATGGGAAAATTCTCTTTGACAATTTAGTGAGCGTGATTTCAGTGTTGTCATTCTCCCCATTGAAGCTCCATCATTATAGATGTGCCTTTAGCTTCAGCTCATGTTTCTAACTCCTGGGGTTTTGGACTCTATGAACAACTTTCAGAGAGTGTATCTGGATGTTTGAGTATTTACTGAATTCCATCAAGCGTTGTCACTCATCTGTGCAGTTTTTTTTCTGACAACTTTGAATCACTCTAAAACATTTGAATCCATAACATTGTAATCACTCATCAAGCATATTGTTTTGCCATTCAGTATTACTATTTGAATGGCAACTGATAATGAAAAACTAGAAGTGTAACAATTCAACCTTTTCACAAGTGGTCTGCAGTTTCTGAAACATGGTTTGGATTTTCTCATGGTTCCGCTTGGTAAAAAAATGAACCAACTTTTGACATTTTTTTGCTTTTTTTGTGGCAATATAATTTTTTGTGCATTTTAATGATAAATGATTAATAAAAATATAATTTACTAATTTTGTAACATAAATATTAATGTAAATTCATATATATTATTGTATAAATTTTTGGTACTGTCGAGAGAACGCAAAAAGTGCGTCTTGGGATGGCAGTTTGAAAGCAGCCAATCTGAGAGCATTATTCATTTCTCCTTGCTGCTGATTGGCTGACGCCCTGTGATGCATCTCTGGCAGAATAAGTCCAGCATTCCCGCATCATAACGGTTTCCTGCATGGAGCTATCTCAAGTGCTTCACTGAGTGTTCTTGTGTTTTTTGTTTTGTTCTTCATATTTAGGCATTTTTAGAATCTTTTTTTTTTTTTTTACCACACCACAAATTCACATTTTTTCACAATTCACGGGTGCTATTGGAACACAACCCCTGCAAATTTCGGGGGTTTACTATATTTCCATTCAACAGCAGCTTTTTTCAGCATAAGAGCCAGTTTCTTACTGGTGTATGTTTCTTAAACGGGTCATATTTGCATAGCTTTTGGAGATACATTGTCCATGCATGAGTCATGTAGTGTGCGGTTTCAGTTACAGACCTTTCTCTTGCCCAAGAAATCCAGGTGTCCGTCATAAGTGCAATGAACTCTTCACTCTTGTTTCTTCATCTTTTACACTTGTATACTGAAATGCGACTGCTTGGAATTTCATACCATGACTCGAGTAAGGAATCAAATCCCATGATTCCAACACTTTTAACAGCAATTACAATGAAACTACATAATTTTCAATGAAAGTACAAAATTTGTAGCTGTGATTTAGCAACAACCATCATTGCGACAAGGAGACAAATTTCCAATCAAATTCACAGTTTTATCAAATTCTATCAAATCTACAGTTGAAATCTCCTCAACTTTATGCAGTCTAAATGATTTCTCAATTAGTTGTGCATAGGGACCCCGAGGTCCTTAGCCTTCACTCTGATTCCTACAAGCATTTCACTCCTATTGGCAGTTGTATCCCACAAGGCAGTGATAGATATATAGTACATATATAGTATACATATATAGTATTACAAGCTGGACAGTGTACATGCACACATGCAACAAGTACCACCTTGAACACACACGTGTGGCATCATTATTAACTTGTCTCTTGCTAGTGTGAAGGTACAGTATAACTTCAAGCATATACGTTTTGAATATTTTGAAGGAAAATACACTCTAAAGGATTTGCAATTTATTTAATTTCTTAAAAAAACAATCATTATAAAACTGCAAGTGCTTTGCAGAAAACTTTGTGCTCCAATAATACAAGGCAGTATTCATCCAATCTCTTTAATCACATTAAGTGCCCTTACATGTCATCAGGACATCATGGAATGCCATCATTCAGACGGGCACTTCTGGTTTGACAAATGACTGTGACATCGAGAAACCATATGTTTTGACATGTGGATTTTACTACAGGTCTAAAATGAACATGGAGCAGAGTCCACCATATTGGCTGAGTTCAGGGCAGAGAAATTTGTTTTCAATGTATTTTCATAAAGAGCACTGATTGCCTCATTAAAACATGCAATAAATAATGTAATCAAAAGATGTAACACCTCTGCTTTGTTTCCTAATCTCTTGTTTCCTCCTGATACTTTAGAGTGGCTTTCCATTCCATTTTAATCTGTAGAAACAGGCAGGAATATGTAATGAAAAGTTGTGCTTTTGAGGTTTAGTTATAGTTTATAATGAAGGTTTATAGTACATATATATTATAAGTCATGTATATTTTAATGCAAGGCAAATTCAGGTGCTCACTCTCTATACAAATATATACAGTAGACAGACAGACACATAGATAGATCTTTTGATCATGTTTCTATCATGCTCAATTTTCTATCATGTTTTTAACATGCTCAATGCATTCAGAAGAACACAATGCAAAATATTGATATTTTATGCATTATCTATATGTATTCCGGTGGTTTTGGCAGATATTTAACTTGACCAGAGAGTAAATATTACATTGATTTGAAATATCTGTAATATTATTAGATTATCCATACTTGGTCTCACATGAACAATTCTATACTCTCCCACAAACACTACCATACACTCTTTCACGTACAGTCATACTGTCCTTTATTTACTATTATGCTCTTCTACACAGATTACTATTCTCCCTGACACACACAACAAAGCCATCTTATATGTACCACCATACCATTGTACATACTACATTTTTCTATATTGTCTTATACATATTATACTATCATACACATTATATCCACAAATGATAGTTTATGTAAGAGAGTATAACTGTATATGTGAACATGTATAGTACTTTACATAAGTGAGGTTAATATTGTAAGTTATTAACCTGTAAGATATATCAATAGGATGTCCTTAATACAGTCCCATGAGGATATCAAGGTCCCACTATCTATCTGACATTAAGATGATATATGATATTAACATTATATATTAGCATTAAGGCTGATTGAAGAGCTGCTGCCAATATAGAGGAGATAGAGGAGATGTGGCAGCAGTATAATATGTGTATAAGAATATAGTTATCTGTGTTAATAAGAAAAGTGTAATACGTACAATGGTGTGATGGTACATATAAGAGGATTTTGTTGTGTGTGTCAGGGAGAATTGAACATAACAGTAAATTAAGGACAGTATAAGGCTATGGTAGTGTTTTTGGAAGAGTATAGTAATGTACATGTGAGACCAAGTATTAATAATCACTAATAGGGCCTTTCATACTAAAGCTACATGCTACACACATATTCAACTATGTTTAGCTGAACTAACTTTATGTTTTCCCAAACTAACTTTTAGCTACAATATTTGAAAGAAGAAGAAGAAGAAGAAGAAGAAGAAGAAGAAGAAGAAGAAGAGAAAGCCTGCCTGTTCCATGTTATCTGCCTTTAGTCCTTTACAAGAGCTTAACTATGCATTAAAGTAAACAGTTGCAATCAGCTGATTTACTTAAGCTTAACCACCTCCCACTCAGACAAAACCACAAATACTAAATCACAAATTGTTTTGGAGGGTTCTTCTGAGCACCACTTACAATGAAGTGTGTTCAGTCATAGTGATCTCCCAAGTTGAAGCCATTTGTGGTTCATGGTAAACAACTAAGCAAGAGTAATATGGCCTTTCACCCAGTTGTCCACCTGAGCACCTCACCTGGCGCAAAACACTAAACTGCTGTTCAGCATGTGGATCTGCTTTGTGCTTTCACAGTATGCGCTAAAAGCAGCCATAATAGGAAAGCCCCAGGTTCCAAATACTATTACCTGATGTCCATGCGTAAATACATCGTAAATACATCAACACAACTACACAACCACTGAGAGGTACTGAGTGCATCTAAAATAGGCTAAGTCTGGGAACGGCTCTCTCTTCGGGTCCATTTGAGACCACAAGAGTGATTCAAGAAAAAAAGAACTCATTTAGAAGTAATCACATTTGGAGTAAATAGTGTTTATACGGGTTGCTTCAACATAAATTGGATGTTTATTTAGCCCCAGAGTTACTATTGCCACAAAGCTCAAAAAATAAAGATATGGCAATATGATTAATGTGGTGGGCCATTGCAAAGCTGTAATTACGTCAATCATGTGTGATGAAAGCGGAAAGTTGAATGTGCAGTAATTGTGAAGGGTTTTTGTTGTTTGTACTCAGTAAAAAGAAGAGGCCATAGACACAGTTACGGTATTAAGTCTACCAGTGTGTCTCTGCTCTAGCCAGACTAGCTAATGTTTACAGTGTGCTAGCTGGAGCCATTGCAGGTGTGAGCATGTGAAGCTTCATGATAATACATAACTCCTTATTCTAAGGCCTGTTTCACATAAATCACCTCTGTAAGATAGGAGCAATTCAGCAGCACGACTGCTGCAGCTTATATACAGTGCCCATTAATATAGTCACAGTCGGCATATACTGGAACATTAATAGTCACAGTCGGCATATACTGGAACTTCTCAATGCCTGTAAAGAAGTTAAACAGACATCTTTTTTAATGAATTAACAGTCAAATCAGTCACTTTACTTTGCTTGATAGAAAGTTTGTTTGTAGAACAGCATATTTAATTTTTTAACTGCAGGCCGTTTTCTGACTTGTAGACCCCTGAATCTCTGAAGAATGTAGATCTACCAGAAATTGTCTATGCAGCACCTTTATTTGCAGATGCATTGTGATATTTTTATTTTGTTTTCATTGTTTTTCACAGCTTATTTGACTGTTTTGTTTGTTTCTATCCTCCAGATTCCATGCTGCTTCTGGGAGCCTCTGAGCTGCTTAAGCAGGCCACAAGAATATTATAAATTTATAGCATGAGCACTGCAAAACAAAATATAGGCAAAATATTGAGTGTACAGCTAAAATCTAATTTAAGTTCTCATGTTCCGTGTTCCACATATTTTTTGCTTAAAATCTTTGCTTATGTCAAGAAATCTCAGTAAATGTTGCTTACCCCACTGACAGCAATTTTTCTTAATATAAGCCTTTACAGCCCAGTTTTACATGTATTTTCTCCAGTTTTAGGATGTACATTAGATTTTATGTAATGCAGGGTGCCCTGAGTTGTTCAAGCCATTGAAGAGGTAGTTACTCATGAAACAGTCAAACTTCAGTTTGTAATGTTTATTTCTGCAAAAGGTATTAGTCTTATAGTAGTTCCTAAATAATTAGTGGCGGTGCTCAATAATGCAGTTTAAGGTAACAGAATAAGCCTAGACTTTAATCATAGAATTTGTCATGAGCTGCTAACTCTGCAATATTATGCATTATTATAATTTAGTGTACATTCATGTGTGCTGATTACATTGTTTCAATAAAGTATCCAGTCTTGTGACCTCCCCACTTGTTTTAACAAACTAAAAGTCAAATATACTGAATTACAGCATGCTTATTATTCATGTGGACACTTCTTTAACTATTTCTAATGACATTTTGATTACATGTGACAGTCTGGTGGACGCCTAGATCATGTTTCTGATGGATGGTTTGCAGGGTGTAGATTTAATCTTTATTGTGTAAAGGGATCTGTCAGACCCACTGCCAACAGAACTGGCTCATTCACCAAGCGCCATGCAAACTGCTGCTCTTATTATTCACTCAAGTCATAACTGCTCTTCTCCATTTCAAACAGACCAGTTTTGTCTCTTTGTGCAGCTATCACATAAGCTCATTGTTTGTCTCCATTAGGGATCTCTTGCGGTAAAGAGCTGACTTTACAAATCAAAACCTCCATTATTTACTTTGTCGTCTATCCCAGCCACAGTTAACACCTGATAACCATCATATCTGTGTATAAACTATGTATGTGATGCTGAGTGGCTCACAATTTTTTAACTGAAAAGGAGCAGCATGACTTTATCAGGATTGTTTCTAACCCTGTTTGTCCAGGCTAAATGGATGCTCTTGATATCCAGGCTGATGGTTCCAGGAACCATACCCGTTTTATGACAGAAATGCTTTTGCACTTCAGCCTACTCTCAAGAGTCAGAAGATGTTCGTCCTGATAGGTGAAAAACAGGCCACTCTTCAGGTTGAGTAACACCTCCCTCTAGTGATCATGTCAACTTTTAGATCCATTTAGGTTCTCCTCCAAATACCTTATTAATATTTGCTGTATGTTTGTTTCCCACTGGATTCATTGCCTCTCAATAGAAATGATGTTCCTGAATACACTACCCCAAGATACATTTATTTACTTTCAATATACATGTCCCCTCACTATTTCATTACTCACTATTTCGGTATTTAAATGCAAAGGACATTTATCAGAGATGAATAATCTATAACCTATCCACCACAGCACCTTGATGGAATATATCTCTAAATGAAACAATTAATTAGGGGGTTTAAGTTGCAGGTCATCCATATAAATCTAATTTAAAGGTAAGAACAAACAAAAAAGGCAAACACCCAACACTAAATATACTTCTTTCACAACTGTCTAACCTACCTATCTGTTTCCAAGCACCATTTAAGTGGTGTTAGGCAAACATTTTCAGGTGCTGAAAAATAGCTGGTACAACATCAGTTCCTTCAATAAAACATGTTGAATACATGTTGAATTCAACATACTATTAGGGGTGAGCAACTGTACACTATATTTTATCAAAATTCTATATTTGTGTGTTTTCATCAAGCATCTGTAAAATTAAATTAAGGATGAGACTACTGTCTAAGATGCCCCTCTCTTTGCCATACAAGCTACCAAGTAGATCCAGAACAGTCTGTGGTGCCTGAAGAATACACAGATGGGTTGTATTTAGTGACAGTGACTATTCTTTCATACGTTTACACACCACAGCACACAGTGTGAACAGTACAAAATTATTCCTCTGCATTTAACCCATTCACCAAGTGAAGTAGTGGGGAGCCAGGAACACAGCATATTGGTACCGGTATCAGCAGATGCTTGAGGCTGCACTTTTGGTGTTGGATATGAAAAAGTGGTATCCAGCCACCTCTTGACTGATAGATGGAGTGCAACAGGTTTCAAATGTCAAATATGGCAGCAGCAATGCCATAGTCAATGCATTAGACGTTGACTGTGGCATTGCTGCTGCCATATTTGTGGCAGTAGCAATGTCTGAATTAATGCAGCATATTTGCTGCCCTAATTGTCTAATTTAGACATTCGGCTGAAAGGGGCATCACATCTCTACAGTTGTCAGGTCTCGTCAGCAGCCGCTAGAGGCTGGCCTTTGTTTAGTTTTGGTTTTGGATATTGGGTTCTTTTATTTTGGTATCCTGAGCACGCCTGGGTTTGAGTTTGTTAATTATATGTTACAGCTGCT
>JBBJLS010000023.1:2271935-2287990 GCA_037577275.1 Bryconaethiops microstoma
TGTGTGTGTGTGTGTGTGTGTGTGTGTGTGTGTGTGTGTGTGTGTGTGTGTGTGTGTGTGTGTTTGCATGCATGTGTGCATGTACTTGCTCTATAAAGTGCTTGGCCTGAGGTTAGGCTCTAAAAATTCTTATCACTTCTTTGTACTTACATATATAACACATATAGCATTTATTATTATTCTTATGTTTGTAGTACTGTGTAATTTCAGTTATTCATTTTCAGCATCAGAGAAAAAGCAGAAAACATGCATATTAAAATCCCTTTTTACAGCTATCGTTCTTTTCAGGAGACTTGCTTCCAGTTTTTTCTGCAAAAAATCTGCAGAGAGAATTTTCCACACTCCTCTTAAACTCCTTTTAAAGTTCAGTCCTAGAACTTGGCTGCAGTTTCTGCTTCTCAGCATCCAAGTTAATCCCAATAACAAATTTACAGTCATCCATTTATAAGACCTAACATGTCCAGTGGGTGTCTTAATTTATTTCCTTTTCCATAACAACATCTTGAACGTTTCTGCTTCCTTTAGGCCCACTGCGTTGGGTGGTTTGTTCACAGTGGAAGGACGGGTAGAACACCTGTGGATTTTTCACACCTGAAGTGAAAATGGAACTTCATTTTCATTTTCTCTTCCAAAGATGAAATTACAAAATGCTTTTTATCTGATAAGGACAGTTTTGGAGGTCTACAGTTTTGAAAGTGAATAACGTGAAAAAGGGAGAATTCTTTGTTTTGTACATTGCTGTACCGTGTGTGTGTGTGTGTGTGTGTTTGTAAAGATTATTATTATTATAAATGATACACTATATTGCCAAAAGTTTTCGCTCACCTGCCTTTACACGCATATGAGCTTAAGTGACATCCCATTCTTAATCTATAAGGTTTACTATGACGTTGACCCACCCTTTGCAGCTTTAACAGCTTCAACTCTTCTGGGCAAGCTCTCCACAGGGTTTAAGAGTGTGTTTATGGGAATTTTTGACCATTCTTCCAGAAGCACATTTATGAGGTCAGACACTGATGTTGGATGAGAAGGCCTGGCTCGCAGTCTCCGCTCTAATTCATCCCAAAGGTGTTCTATCGAGGTCAGGACAGTGAAATTCTTCCACACCAAACTCGCTCATCCACGTGTTTGCGGACCTCGCTTTGTGCACTGGTGCACGGTCTTGTTGGAACAGGAAGGCCGTCCCCAAACTGTTTCCACAGAGTTGGGAGCATGAAATTGTCCAAAATCTCTTGGTATGCTGAAGCATTCAGAGTTCCTTTCACTGGAACTAAGGGGCCAAGCCCAGCTCCTGAAAAACAACCCCATACTATAACACCCCCTCCACCAAACTTCACACTTGGCACAATGCAGTCAGACAAGTACCGTTCTCCTGGCAACCGCTGAACCCGCATTCAGATTGCCAGATGGGGAAGCGTGATTCATCACTCCAGAGAACGCACCTCCACTGCTCTAGAGGCCAGTGGCGGCGCGATTTACACCCACTGCATCTGACGTTTTGCATTGCACTTGGTGATGTATGGCTTGGATGCAGCTGCTCAGCCATGGAAACCCATTCCATGAAGCTCTCTACGTACAGAAAGTTGGCGACCTCTGCGTACTATGCGCCTCAGCATCTGCTGACCGTGCTCCGTCAGTTTACATGGCCTACCATTTCGTGGCTGAGTTTTTGTCATTCCCAATCGCTTCCACTTTGTTATAATACCACTGACAGTTGACTGGGGAATATTTAGCAGCGACGAAATTTTCCGACTGGACTGCATGGGTGGCATCCTATGACGTTACCCCGCTGGAACTCACTGAGCTCCTGAGAGTGACCCATTCTTTCACAAATGTTTGCAGAAGCGGTCTGCATGCCTAGGTGCTTGAAGTTATACACCTGTGGCCATGGAAGTAATTGGAACATATTTTAATTATTTCGATGGGTGACTTTTGGCAATATAATGTATTTTTTCCAATCTCTTCTAAAATTTCCATTATTACCCTATACCAATGTTATTGAGCTAAGCACCTACTGACAAAATAACTAATTTTATAAGAGGTTACAAGAATTCCCCTCAGCAAATGACTCTTGTGTCCTTAGTGACACCAGAGACCACCAGAGATCCACGGATCAATGAAAACATAAAATATTCATAAAGTACAAGTAATTGTATGTAATTAAATGTAATTATAATATTTATTCATTTACTTAATCATTTTAGTTGTATGTAGAGAGCTGTTTGATTAGTCTGCATAGGTCTTTATTACATGGGGGATTGTCAAAAACAGCAAATTAAGGGTGTTTTCACACCTGGTCTGTTTCATCCTTTAAGGCGAACTCAGATCGATTAGTCAGCATTTTTTGTGTATATGTGAACATGCCGAAGTGCTGATTTAACACAAGGTCAAGTTGTGAACTCAAGTTTGACAAAATGAAGCTGTCTCAGTTGGTGTTAATCGATACTATGATGCCAGTTAAGATGTTGATTTGTTGAGTCAAAGTTGACTTACCATGGTCTGTTTGCTTTCTCATAAATGGGGAGCGTTCAACAGCACAAGTCACCATTATGAATCATAGCACGATCACTGTACTTCACGGAGGAAGAATGTACACTAACCCTGCAAGGCTACAAGGAGCACAAAACAGTGCTGGAATGCAAGTCCAACACCACAGCAGCCAACAAAGGCAGGCAGGCTTGTTGGCAACGTATTGCTGACCAAGCAAATGCATAAGTACATGTGCATTATCTTATGCTCTTAGATGAGTATTATTTATTGGACTATATAAATGTTGAAAATAACTATAATACTTTAAATAAATACTGTGGTGTATAGTCAGAAGTGGACCTTTAATTCGCTCTTAATTTATTTAATGCCCCCTAAAGTTCAATATCTGGGAGTTTTCTCAGTATGTATTATTTCAAACATCATTTCAAGTGGTAGGCCCATGTATTAATATTTAATGCATTAATGTCTACTCATTATGAGAGATGTAGTGTGTCTATGCTCCAGTTAATAGCTTGTTTCTATGTTTTACAGCCAATAAGAAAAAGGTTGGTGTGAAGGCGACAGGTGGAGGGCCTCCTGAAGCTTTCACACCTGCAGAGGAGTTGGCATTGGCCAACAACAGAGGGATGCCCATTATGGAGGGGGTAGAGGGAGGCGTCCAGTCAGACCCAGGTGGCACAGGAATGTCCACCCTTTATGTGCAGGTTCATATAAGACATTCCTGAATAGAAGTTGTGCCACAGTATTTGACATGGACATGATTTACATCAGGGTAGACCAGTAGCCTATGCGGGGCGAGAAAAGACAAAAACCAAAGGGGGACAAAAAGGGGGAGAAAATGTGAGATGCCCTCTAGATAGTACATTAACATCATAACCAATATGGATTAAGGATGAGGCTAACAAAATACAAATCACCAATAAGTGAAGAGAAGGTGAACTTAAAGTAGGACATCATGTAGTCCATAATCCATATATCAGATCTATTAAGATATGATGAAAAATACCTCTACATTTTTAGGTTTTTTTTATAAAAATAAAATAATTGAATAAGAATTACAATAAAGATTCTGCCGGTCTCTAAAAACCCTCGCCCTGTGGAAAGAGTCACTTATGCTGATCTTCCAGGTACTGTGGCTGTGGAGAAGTGTTGTGTGGAGGGGCGGGGCTTGTGTAGGGCAGGCTAACGCTAAACCACGACTTAAACAAGAACATATCCTCGACGGAGCAGGTTTGAGACACTGCGTAAATTGCCATGACAACATACCTCGGGTTAAACCTAATCACCTTTTGTAATACGGGTTACTCACAAAGTTACACCTCACATGATCATTATGAAAGACACATTATGACTTTCATAATGAGTAGACATTAATGTATTAACTATTAATAATGGGCCTACCACGTGAAATGATGTTTGAAGTGATACATACTGAGTAACCTCCCAGAAATTGAACTTTAGGGGGCATTAAATTAATTAACAGCTATTAAAAGGCCCACGTCTGATATATGACGCATCTATACACCTCTGTATTTAGAGTATTTATTATTTTCTGACATTTAAATAGTCTAATAAATAATCCCCATCTAAGAACATAAGACAATGCACATGTACTTACGCATTTACTTTACAACAAGCATGCCTGCCTTTGTTGGCTGCTGTGGTGTTGGACTTGCATTGTGGCACTGATTTGTGCTCCTCAGTCTTACATGGTTAGTATACATTCTTCCTCCGTGAAGTACAGTGATCGATCCATGATTTGCACCTGTGACTTATGCTGCTGAACGCACCCCTATTTATGTGAACCCAAACTGTGGTAAGTTAACTCTGACTCAACTAATCAGCATCTTAGCTGATGTCGTAGCATCGACTAACACCACCTCATTTTGTCAAACGTCAGTTCACAATTTAACCACGTGTTAAATCAGGGTTAGTTAACTGTGTTTCGTAGTACAGGCCCCAGGTTCACTTAGACAATTTTGCCCTCTAGCCTTACCGTAGGCAGATCACATGGTACAATCCTGGGAAAAAAAGAAGAAGAAATGACAGCAAGTGAGAGAGGTGTGGTCCAAGAAGGAGACTTCAACGCTTCTGGAAATATGGAACGAAGAGAACATAAAACGTCAACTATTTACAACACACAGGAATGCAAAGGTGTTCCTGCAGTTTTCAGCTGGCATGAAAGCTAAAGGATTCGCGAGGACCACACTACAGTGCCGTTCCAAAGTAAAAAAAATGCACCAAAAGTCCCTCACCACCCGCAACAAAATAAGAAGCGGTGAATTGGCTGATGTTAAAGACACATGTCCTAATTACAGCTGGACAGTATTGTCTATGGCAGAGAAGCTGAACCACTTCTTCGTTAGGTTTGAGATGAAACCACCAGAGGCCACCAGACCCTACCAAGAAACCAAGTGTCTCAGACTTCTCTTCTTAGGAGTCAACATCAGGGAGGACCTGACCTGGGGAACACACACTGCTGAGTTAGTGAAGAAGGGCCAAAAGAGACTCTACTTCCTGAGGATTCTTAAAAAGAACAGCATCCCTGAGAAACTGTTGGTGTCCTTCTACTACTGCACAGGAGAGAGCGTCCTGGCCTACTGCCTCTGTGCTTGGTTCTCCAGTTGCACAGTAGCACAGAGGAAGGAGCTCCACAGGGTCATAGAGGTCGCCCAGCGGATAGTTGGCTGCCCTCTCCCTTCACTCGGAGACCTCCTCATTGTCTTAGACAGACCATGAGGATTGTACAAGACACATCACACCCTGGTCACAAACTGTTTGAACGTCTGCCTTTTAGGTCCATTGTCACGTTCCAGGGATGAGACACACTTGCAAAACACCAATGGACTTTATTTACCACAATGTGATAACCCTGGGAAAAATGAAGGGTCATGTATGACCAGCAAAAGCTAACACACAAGCAGAGACACATGTACTGGTTCAGAATAGAGAACACCTGGGAAAGAGGAGGGGACATGAACCAGACACAGGTGAATCCACTGATCGGGGGCAGGGCTAAAGATGAGCTGAGCACCAAAACAAGAGTCACATGGCACAGACAAAGACAAAGACAAACTGATTCAGAAACAGTTTCTACCCTTTAGCCATTACCATGCTAAATGCTGCTAATTTCATGTAGTGCACTTTATTATTACAAACAGTCCTACTTTTTACGTGTCCATATGTTTACATGCTCCTTTTTATCAGTTTAGCATATTTATAATAGTCCTAGAAATATTATAATAGTCTTTCATATTTATATGTCTATACTTTTTTTACTTGAACATTCTTGCCATATTCTAGAAATATTCTGCGTTCTAGAAATATTGTCTTTCATATTTGCACAGCTGTACCATTTTACTTGAACATTTTTGCACTAAGAGAATTGCACCTTTAAATTTCTACAATGACATTAAAAAGATTCTGATTCAGATTAAGATTCTGATTGTGCCAATTGAAGGCGGCAGTGTTGATGAAGGTAGGTTGTTATAACGCTACAATTTCTCATACAAACATCCATAGGCTACTGTAGTTGCAGGCTAGTAATACAGAAACCTGTATCTTTCTACTTCAGACACAGGGAGCAGTTCTGGTGATTTCCAAAACTTCAGATTCTCCAGATGAAGGGAGCCGTAAACTACCTACTACATCCATAGCAATCACTCACACCACTGGTAGTCCAAAAGCAAGCACTGTCAAGAAGAGCAGTGTGAAGGAAATAACTACCCTAATATCAGTGATGGAGCTACAACGGAGAGACCATGAGCTATTCATGTTCAAGGAAGATGAACATCTTTGCATAGAGATGGAATTAGTGCATGAGCGCTATAATGGAAACGGAAGAAAGGCGGCGACAAGCACAGATGGAAAGTGACCAGGCCATGATGCGCATGCTCACCCAAGTGACCAGCCTACTGTGCACCACCTTATCCTTTAGATATCTACCAGAAGAACCATCAGTTCACACTCTTACTCCCATACAACAGCCAAACACTACAGCTTCTGGCTGTGGTCAGCACACCTTTGCACATAGTAGACCAACTGATGATCAGCCACTCTCATCTGTGTTGCAGGAACTAAATATGTCAAACTAATGTGCATTTCAGCCATACAAACAAATTAACATTTAGTTTGAATGTAATGTTTCATTGTCCATGCCTTTTGACATGATTTGTTTTTTTAATTCATTGATTTTTTACAAGCAATGCACTTTTTGCATGCCCTGATGAATAAGCAAAAATGATCTTCAGCTGATTTTTTCTTTCTTTTGTAAACATTTATGTTACAATTGTAAAAGGAAGGGACCAAACATTTTTGTCCTTTTATGAGCAATGCACATTTTTAGTTTAGGCTTAATGTATAGCCTAACTTCTACCTGTTATGCCTAGATGGTTATATACTGTTCGTTTTAACACTATGTTCGTAACATAAGTGAAAATCCCTACATTTGGTTACGTTGTACACATTACAGTACAGCAATAAAGTCTGTTAGTCCAAAGTTTTGAAAGTTTTATTGTTTTATTGTTTTATTTAACAGAGGTTAGCACCCTGAAGTATAGGAAGGATGTAACAACTGTTATGTTTTTCTAATTTTTAAAAGAACATAACATACACAAACTGAACATAAAAAGGATAACTCAGCCGTCTAAGTGCTTTCTTTTAATGCAACTGTACAGCACTGATGTACAGCCTGATGTACAGAAATGATATAAGTGAAAAAAACAGACCTTGGTTTCAAACATTTTAAGGAAAAAATTGAAATGTCTACATTACTTCCCTATGGTATTTTAGTCCTGCTGACAAAAGACAGTGCTGTGACTGCCATTATTGTTTTAGAGTTTCAGAGCAAAATACAGTGCCTTGCAAAATATTCATCCCCTTGGCTTTTTACCTATTTTCTTACATTCCTACATGTAATTGAAATGTTTTTAATCTTATTTTATGTGATGGATCTGCACAAAATAGTCTAAGTTGGAGAAGTGAAATGAGAAAAAAAATATATAAAAAAGAATTAAAAAAAAAAAAAAAACAACTGAAAATTGGTGTCACGTGCACTAATCACATGACGTCAATTAGGTACCGGAAGTGACTCGCGTCCGTGGGTATATAAACAGGAGGCACTCATGCCGGCTTTCAGTCTGCATCTCCTCAGCGGTACTGTAAGTCCTCTTGTTACTAGGAACCCCTTCTCTATCTACTGTGTGCATGTGAGAACGTTGATTCCTGGTATGAATCTTGACTCCTTGCTGGAGCTTTCTCAGAAAAAAAGCGTGGTTTAACAGCTCTTTCGCTTGTATCTGCGAATGGACTCTTCCGCTACGCAACACTTGGTAAACTGTTCAGATTATTTGTGTCTAACTCCATGACAATTGGCATGTGCATATGTATTCACCCCATTTGCTATGAAGCCCCTAAAAAGTTCTGGTGCAACCAGTTACCTTCAAAAGTCACATAATTAGTGAAATGAAGTCCACCTGTGTGAAACCTAAACGTCACATGATCTGTCAGTTTAAACACACCTTTTCTGAAAGGCCCCAGAGGCTGCAACACCACAAAGCAAGAAGCATCACACCATGAAGATTAAAGAACACTCCAAAGTCTGCCTGTATCAGTCTGCCTGTGATTTGAGACTGGGACGGAGGTTCACCTTCCAGCAGAATAATAACCCAAAGCACACTACTAAAGCAACACTCGAGTGGTGTAAGGGGAAACATTTAAATGTGTTGGAATGGCCTAGTCAGAGTCCAGACCTTAATCCAATTGAGAATCTCTGGTCAGACTTGAAGATTGCTGTTCACAAGTGAAAACCATCCAACATGAAGGAGCTGAACCAATTTTGCCTTGAGGAATGGGCAAAAATCCCAGTGGCAAGATGTGGCAAGCTCATAGAGACTTATCCAAAGCGACTTGCAGCTGTAATTGCTGCAAAAGCCAGCTCTACAAAGTTCTGACTTTAGGCGGGTGAACAGTTATGCACGCTGAAGTTTTCTGTTTTGTCCTATTTGTTGTTTGCTTCACAATAAAAAAAACATATTCGAAGTTGTAGGCATGTTCTGTAATTGAAATGGTGTAAACTCTCAAACAATCCATTTTAATTCCAGTTTGTGAGGCAACAAAACATGAAAAATGACGAGGGGTTTGCAAGGTCATGTATAGGTCCTTCCTCTTCCATGTCCATCTCACCTTCATCAGCCACACTTTCTAGAAGATCTACCTCCAATTCTTTCCCTCTGCTTTCACATGTGCAACATGCAACAAGCTGTCACCATCTGATTAATGATCTTGACATTGTGATAATTTCTTTTGAGTAAGGCTTTAAGTCTCTTTCTACACACATTATAGCTCGATTTTTTTTGTAATTAAACTGTCGCTGATCTTGTGCTATGCCCTGTCCCTCAGGATATGGTTTCTGAACCCATGACAGCAGTGAATATGCAGCATCACCAATTATTGATATGGGAAAAGTAACCCCCTGGAATTTTTCAGTCTATGTTGGGAGAAAAGTGTTCCAGACTGGCCTCTCTGGAAAAGTGTAGAATTTGCAAATACTCTTGCATCACATACTTTCCCAGGCCTATCGATATTTATGCCACAAAATTGTAATTTAAGGTCAACTAGAGCCTGGAGTATTATTGAACAATGGACCTTACAGTTGTAATAATCTGCTTTGTTGATGTGTGGAGCTATGATGGGCACATGTCTAAACTTTATATATCATTGCTAAACAGAAACAATGAGTTTCTTTGCACTGAATTCGTTAGTTCTTTTTTGTCACATTTTCAATTCTGCCATGTGTTGCTTGATCTGCAGCGGTTGTTTTGATCTGAATCTTGACATTCAAAATGTGTCACCAGCATCATGGTGTGAGTGCACAGAGGAGGGAAAGCTCTAAACAGACAAGATGAACAGGGCACACTAATTAACCAAGCAGAAATAAACAGCCTGTCAATCAGCAATTCAACTGCTGCGCCTTACCAGTTTAAAGCAGTGTCTACAACTCACAACGGAGCTTCATACAGATCTGGAGTCAACAAAGAGAGGACAATTTGAGGGACCACCATATACATTCATATTTTGTCAGTATGTTTGTTTATATTGCATTAAATGTAAATAACAGGCACCTCTAGGTCAGCCCGGTCTGGAAGGAGCAACCGGACACAAATAAATGTAACATTAGGTTAATCTTTATTTTTTTTTTTAAACCTAAAGGATATACAATCAAAAATGCTCAAGGCTGTGCTACATAGCAACTACCAACGACACAAGATTAAAAAATTTCTCTGACAACAAATATAAAAATGATGATGGTGCAGATCTTTGACTGAAGCAGAAGACCAAGCTTTGGCAACATTCTGCCAAAATCATCCCAGAGTCCACGGTTCGTGTCCTTGGATCATTCTCCAGCAATGGAGCACAGACTCAGACTGCTGGCTAAAGCAAAATGCAAAGCTCAGAACGCTGCGGATTATCTGTCAAACAGTGAGAATTTGACCGAATGTATTGTGGCAATACACAGAATGGGCTCTATTTGTCCTCATGGGCTATTTACATTTAGGCTCAAAGGAGGAACCATAACATACATTTACCATGTATTCTGTCTATGGTAAGATCACATTTATATTACTGTTGTCATTTATATATCCCACATGAAAATGAGTCTTACAGGTCTCTGGACATAAATCCAACTGGACGTCTGAATATAAAGCACAAAAAGTTTCCCTTTTTGTATCATGCCTTTCACAATGAATTGAACAGTCACCTAACTACAGGACTTGGATACAGAATTTTGTTTTCGAGATGGGTCAAATGACTCATATGACAGTCACAGACAGTGAAAAGGAAAAAAACATTTCAGACAGGTTTTGCCAAGTCATGCCTTTGTACAAACATTTATCACTTATTAAATACAAAAACAAGGATTATACAAAAAAAATAATAATAAATAAATAAATAATCATAAATCAATCAATTAATAAATAAATAGTCATACATACGAAGGAGAAAACAGGTTTCAAAAAAGAGAAGAGAAGCGGGACAGAGTGGATCAGCCAGGCAGAGTACACGGGCAAGGCATCGCCCATTTAATAAGCAGCAGGGGCAGCCTCATTGGCTGCTTGAGTTGGGGGGCTTGGCATCATGCTGGGTACCACCAGCCGGCAGCCAGGGAGAAACAGAGCGCGAGGTGGTCTGCTTGGCCATAGTGTAGTGGCTGATGACCGTGTAGAAGCGGCCACGGGAGTTGGCTTCTTGGGCAGTATAGTAGGCCTCAAGGGAGGCTGGGATGCATCGCTTGTGCTGTTGGAGCAAAGGTGGCAGCATGTCACAATACATCAGAGGTCATCCATTAGTTTTTCAAACCATAATGCTTAAAGGGATCTAAGGCAGGATTTAAGATGGATTATGCTTAGTGGACATTACACTGCTCACACTACTCATTACATCACTTATAACCTTTCCTTCTATTAATGTTCTCAAGTAATCAGAGGTTAGGCTCACACACAATTTATATAATTCAGCAAGGGAGATTCATAACAATGCGCTTAATGACAAACTCTCACTGTCTCCCAAAAATAAACGTGAGAAATAGCACATTGGAACTCAAGAAACTTGTTATTGCACCAATTTGTAGAAATAAAAGAAAGATGACGACAAAAATCTTTTGTCTTTTTCACTTTGCTCCTTGCTCTTTGCATAGCCCTATAGGCCACAAGAAAATATTGCCAGTAGAATCCTGCCCCAAATCTGCTGACCCTTGCAGTATTTCACAGGAGAGGATTTCCCAGTGCATTCAGTTGAGGGACATGAATAGTGGATATTCCTTGACACTGGGTTAACATCTGGCTAACTGCGAGTCTGGACTGGCGAAATACCCTCCAAGTTTATTGGTTTGTGTAAAGGTATGGTGAGAGGTTTTATACAGAAAGATATTTATACAAGCAACTCCAGAATTATTGCAACCCTTCTTGAATATGAGCAGTTGATACATTAAATAAACCACATGGGCAGTGAGTGATTTTCTGGCTTAAACAAATGGGTTCAAAAAACCTTTTATAAAACATACGATTACATTTTCCCTGGAGAAAAACAGCACTGAGCTGATTTCTGTAATGAATAACAAGCTTAGATTACACTTGCTGAGGGATCTTGGACTATTAGTGCAGAACATTTGTAGTCCTTTGATATTCTTGGTTTCACTGGACATCCCTCTTCAGTACACCACAGGTTTTCAAATCACAGGTTTCACAAAATTGTGATTTTATGTTCCTATCATCATTTTTGCATGGATATGATTGGGTTTATTATCTTGCTGTAGATCCACCCCACAGGTTTCAGCCTTTCGGTAGAGGAAGACAGATTTTAGGCTAAATTCAGCTGGTATTTAGATGATTCATTATGCCATTGGTTTTCACAAGAACCCCATGACCAGCAGCAGCAAAAAAAACCCAAAGCATCAATGATCCTCACCCAAAATACCTGACCATGGGTATAATGTGTTTTCTATAATTGTTTTCGGACAGTTTCCTGAGGGGTGCTAATAATTCTGCTGTTGACTGTATGGGGATTAAGTGTATTTCAATATAGTCCTTAGACAGTATAGTGTGCCAGAGGGAATAAGTGCAATGTACATACACTCACCTTGTACACAAAGCCATCTGGGCAGGTGTGGTCATAAGTAAAGGCCTTGTACACCACCAGGAACACAATGCAGGCAAGAAAGGCCAAGGCCAGGACAATAAGGATGGTGACCTGTGGATAAAGAATGAAAGAACCCTTGTGTGATAGTGATGGATGTTCCAGATCTGACCTCTCAGACCCCATTAGATTTTCGTAACTGGTACCTCTGTGGTCCTAGTAACATTCAAAAGCACAATACTTTCTAAATATATTACAGTATCAGATATATTACATAGTGTATTTAACTGGACTGTCATTAACCAGAACTAAAGCATATTTACACAAAGGAAACATACTACTTGCTTGGTCTTTACAGATTTTAAGCTTTGCTTTTAAAACAATATGAAGCAACCAGAAAATGGGTTACATTGCATAATATCAGCTCTGGATATTACGTGAAACAATAAAAAGAAACAAAAAGAAGACATGAACTTTCAATTATTGACATTTTAGACCCTTTTACTATTCCATAGAAATGTTTTTGATTGTCCCGTGAATTTACTCACATATATTCCTCACAAAGAAATGAAGTGGGAAAGTTATATTTAACATTCACGGCATTTATCAGACGCTTTTATCCAAAGCGAATTTAATTGCTCTTAATTACTTTTTTTTGCTTTGAATACCCTTGTTGGTTCAAAAATACTATTTCATGCCTGTCAAACTGTCCCAAACTATCTTTGGCATAAGTAGCAGATTAAATTAAGGAAATGGGAACAAAGCCCAGTTAATAATTCAAGGAGTCACCAGGAGATTGTGAGTTCACTCCCTGGTGGTGCTGCAGCTGTCTGTACCAAGCTGTACCAAAAAGGTACAATTGGCTTCACTCTCTCTCAGAACCCCAGCATGGGTTGCTGTTAGCTGACCTAACAGAACTGGTGGTTATTGTTCACTTCAAAGTGCGTTAGGTTGTCCCGCAGTTTGAAAAGATGTGGTAGTGTTTCATTTGACTCTGAGGAAGCACATCTTATTGTTAGTAGTAGGAGTGGGTGGAATTTGAGACGAATAAATCTGGCAGAAAAAGAGAAATAAACTGCTTCAGTAAACATCTAATGTATTAATTTCTATTTATGTGTAACCTTGCTTGGTTGCAAACAACCACTAATTCAGTAAGGAAGCTTGACCAAGAAATTAGCTTCACATTTTTCATACAACTCTAATTTAGTGCCAATACTGTTAGCATCAAGCACAGGCTCCTGACAAGGTTCTCAGGTTCTCAGTCTGTCGGAGTACATTTGTAACAACAAAGTGATGCAAACAAGGAGCCTTCATTCTCCTTAGGAGAATGTCAGCAGCAATTCACGAGCAGGCCTGACTATTTTGTCAAGGGGTATTACGGTTCCATTAATTCAACTTTCAAGAAGGATTTTAAGTGGAAGGAATAAAAAGAATATAAGGAATCATTTTGAATAAGGAATAAATAACAAATAATTTTCCTCAATAAACAATGATCATGTATAGTATAATATTTATTTAATGGGTTCTCTTGATCTACTTTTAGGTCAAGGATTCACAAATTTTCAAAGACCAATGCACACCATCTATACTGATATATCAGTATAGTGTTCAGGCAGTGTTAATGCATTCTAACATGGATGCTGTTCTAACTGGTTGATGCTTGATTGGATCACTGGGAGGGACAGAAGTGGCAAAAAACATGAGACGTTTTCTGCAGCTAATTAAGCATAGTACCAAGAATATCAATATCAATATCAGCTCACTATCTAAAATGTTTTCTTTCAGGAAATGTATATTATATTTTTTTAATATTTACAGGGAAATGGTACAAAACAAAATACTGGACCAAAATACTTTATGCATGGTTTGTGAGATGATCTTCTAGAAGCTTGGTGTCATTACCTTATTTTTTTCTGTTCTCGTAAGAATACCGTGGTTACCTGTTTCATTGAGAATTGATTTTAAAATACTTTTTATGTACTTAAAGCCTTAATTTACACTCAATGGTCAAGCACTTTCAGATATTCAGTGTTTTATAGACTATGTTCCAAATATGGAGAAGAATCTTCTCCATATTTTGAACATTAGACTCCTTCTCTTATTATTTTTAAAAAGTCACTGAAAACACATTTTCATTATATACATGTATTTTTAGATTTTCTTTTCTCATCTTTTTTGGGTGTTAGGCATCTTGTTTTGCAGTTCATTTTAAAGTGCAGCAGCTCAGCAGGTCAGTGGGTTTCAGAAAAGTGCTGCACTATGGGCCAGTTTAATCTGAGTCCTAACTGTTGTATTACTTGTGCCCAAGGGAAATCAATTAAAGGGAATCAATCAAATTCTGCTCTACGTTTGATATCTTTATTTACAGATTTGTGTTTAGTCTCAAAATGGGGTTAGCTTTCCTTTCTTTACCTCCATTCATTCTTCCATTCATCCTCCAACTGCAGATTAAATGTGGTCCAAATTGGTCCAATTTGTGCCATGCTGCTGTCCGCGTGATAACAAAAAGAGTTTCTCACCATTTGGTTCCATTTATGACCTTCATCAGATACCCACACTATTAAAAACAGCAAAAACTGTTACCAACCTTTAAAGGTTCTTCACATTCTCCAGTCTCGTTTACAGTCCAGCCAAAATGGTTTGGTGATACTTCAACTCAAACACACTGGTTCAACTCATTTAACAACTGCCATGTTTAGTGGTTGTGTTTGAGTAAGGGAATAACCAAACTATGCCATATACTAACCCTCCAGGCCATGAAGATATGCACCGTTGCTCTGTGGCACCATCCTGGAACCTTTATTTTTTACACAAGATTTCACTACAAAAATACACTGCTTGTGAATTCTGCACAGGCCATCTAATGCAGCTGCACACACTGTGGCGGTTTCTAGGTGATGACTGGTCATTTTCCCCTGCTGTGTCCTTTGAAGAATAGACATGAAGCATAAAATATCTGCAGTACATAGGTTCTCTCTGTAAAGGCTTCCACCAAACCAGATGTTTGCTCTCTGCAAATTATTCATGGTCAGTTTACTTTGTAGACATGAAAAGCCTGTCCAATGCCAGTGAAGGAAGATACAAAATGCAATTCTAGATGGCTAAATCCAGCCGGCTGAAATTCACTATGATTCCAGGTCAAGGTCTGAGCCAGCACTAAACGAGGTCATTTCAGCCTCAACATCACTGTTTGTGACAGAATAGGCCCATCACCATCTGCTTAGACCACCATCTGTATTTGCTTTTTTTGGTCATCCCTTTCATCACTCCCTGAACTCCCACTCCATTACTCCCCCCAGCAATCATTACAGTTGCATGTTGATCGGTTGTTTTTGTTGTTATTTTTTTCTTGCTGCCATTTCTCTAATCGTTTGACGTCAGTTTAATCCATACGCGGAGAACCATAATCCCTAGGCCAGATTTATTTGGCGGCTCATCTTCCCTGGAGTACTCTGGGGTATTAATGTATTACTTTCATTGCATGCAATGGTGATGTCCTCATCTCAAACGATTTACTGAAACTAAAGCCGACAACAGTGGTGAGTAAACAAACAAAAAAAAAAGTCAGTGTCTCAATAACGTGTCATGTGCCCTTGAGCATCAATTACAGCTTCACAATGACACCTCATGCTGTTCACAAGTCGACTTATTGGCTGCTGAGGCATGGCATCCCACTCTTATTGAAGGGTGGCCCTCAGGTCATTGAGGTTCTGTGGTACAGAGTTACGAGACTCTACATGGCGACTCAGCTGATCCCATAGGTTTTCTATGGGATTCAGGTCTGGAGAAATTGCAGGTGACTCCATTCGAGGTACCCCAGTCTCCAGCAGCCATTCCCTAATGATGCGCCCTCATTGAGCTGGAGCGTTGTCGTCCATGAAGATGAAATTAGGCCTGTGTTGTTCATGCAGGGGCACAATGACTGGATTAAT
>JBBJLS010000023.1:2295083-2322763 GCA_037577275.1 Bryconaethiops microstoma
TGTGTGTGTGTGTGTGTGTGTGTGTGTGTGTGTGTGTGTGTGTGTGTGTGTGTGTGTGTGTGTGAGAGACAGAGAGATTAAAATCTAGTGTACAAGATCCGTTATACTTTAATCTTTCCTCTGCAGATTTGAAGTCGCATCAACGCAAGTGTGCGCTTTGTTGTAAAGATTCCTCAGCACTGAAATGTATAAAAAGCATAATTGAAAATTATATATATTAAAATCACTCATCTGTTTTTTTTCTCTTAAATGAAAATTTTTCCATATATGCAGATCTCTCAGTAACAAAAGTACAAAAGCTACCTTTCACAATGTGAAAAAGTGAGGTATTGCAAAAAGGAGTTTTCCCATTTGTGAAAAATGTGCCTAAAATGACTGTTGGAAGAAAAGAAAAAGCATTTAGAAAAGTAGTGCATAATAAATGTTTATATGTGCATGACAAAATAATTTAGCTAGAAAACACTGTACCAAAAAATCAGCAGGCCATGTATAAAATAATCTTCTCATTAACAGCAAATTTCTTCAAAAAGTGTTCAAACTTCTAAAAGGTTTAACCACCACGCCCACGATCCTAAGTGATGGCGCTGGATGGATGCACCATCAAGCCGACACGAGGATAAGCTTCTCACTAGTGTATCAAGTTATGATTCGTTACTATCTCCCTGACTTTTACGCGAGCAGAATCAGAGGCCAAAAGCTCGTGACTGTCAACCAAATCGGATGCTGTGTTCAAAGCTGTATGTTTTGCTGTGCCAAGGGACCTGATGGCTAGCATAAATTCAAGACAATACCCGACGGCTGAACAATATATCTCTTTTATGACCTTTGGAAATGAAGCGGGTGGACTTGCAAAAGGCCAACATGCGCAGGGCTCAGTGGTTTTCACGAGTGTTATTGTGGATTTTGACTACATGCTTATTGATTCAAGGCCAATCTTTGGTTTGTTGGAGTTTGTCTAGTTTTGAATACTGAATGGAATGAGCAGGGGAGTGGATGGCTCTGTGTATATGTGTGTGGCGGGGTGGGGGGCCTTTGGGGTGTTTAACAAACAAAGCAAACTTTTGTTTGTAGGAGGGAAAAAAGAGTCAGCTGCTTAGTACTATTCAGCCATCTTTGGTTCCCTAATGTCTCAACATAAAACCAGTAAGATGCAGGTCAAAGAGAGACTTGAGTTTGTGGTGGCAGGCGTGGTGGCAGGCCTGGAGTATGTGGAGAGATTTGCACGGTATAGGGACTACCTTCAGTTATGCTTCTAACTCAGGCTGAGTCGGCACAGATGCTACAGAACACAAGGTATATGGTTCTGTCAAACTTCTAAACATCTTCAGCACTTTTTTGCCATCATGTATGTGTCTATTCGGCTCAAAAGCCTCGCTGGCTGTGTGAAAGCTTGGAAATTTGCACACGTTGTGAGACGAAGTAAAAATCCACAGGCTTAGAGAAATCAAAAGCTGGTTTTAGCGCAGCAGGGCCATGAATGGATTAAGATTCTTTGCTGCCAAACTTCCCAAAGATCTTTGGATGACAAACAACATTCCCCATTTGGATGCTATGTTCAGTTTTCCAAACTCTTGTTAGAATCAAATTTAGATCAGGAAGTGACAGATTTTCTAACTATGCCTTTTGTGTAATGTCATTTCCCTTTTCTATGGTCAATATGGAAAGAGGGGAGATCAGCTTGGTTTCTACATCTTACTCAAAAAACTAGCAGCTAAGCTTGAGGTATAAGTTTTCTTGCATTTCAAACCCAGAAATCTGATGCAACATCAACAGTTGTCAAACAGCATTAGATGTTAGAATTGATAAATGATAAAATATTCCAATATTTGATCTATTTAGAGGAACCACTTTTTGAAAGTTTTTGTTTTTTCTGGTCTGCTAAACCAATTGGGATTAAGCTTTGGTTAAACCACTGGGGTCTTACGCTGCATCTGCACTCTGTTCAACAAAGAAATAAGTGCACTCTTCATCAGCAACACCTACCCCCTCCATGTCTGCTCTATAGCCTCTAGAATCAAATTAAAATAATAATGTAATACTTGTAATGTTAAACAGCCAATTATAGTCATAAGGATGACAAATTTATACTAATATTCAGTCTTTAGATCTCTGTGCACTAAGAAAATGAAATCTAATGGGATTACCCAAGAACAGAGATGTATTATAGTGTTTTTTTTCCTGAATATTTTTAGATACACATCCATTTTTCTAAATGATAAATTAAATGTGTTCTTTTTTAAAGTAAATTAAAAAGGAACCAGCAACAGAAAAGTGCATTTATTTAGACAATGATTTTGCGACTCCCAGCCTTCTCTCCCCATCTATCTTCCTGCCTGTCACCTTAGTTCCAGCGGAAGGAAATGTGGCGAGGTCGGTCGCCACCCTCTTTCACCAGGGGTTTGTGGAACTCTCGACCAGCACGTGAGTGGATAGCTGCCCAGCAGTATTCACAGTAATACTGGAGACAGGTCACATTAGCGCAGAAGAAAGGAGCGAACTTGCCTCCGCACCGTGTCCCCTGACACTCATCACATAACTGGTCGTCCAATACGTATGGCTTCACTTCCACCTGTAGTGAGGGTGTGCAAGAGCTCAATTTAGTGATTTAAAACAGATGCAACGGTTAAAATTTCAGAAACAAGCAGTATATATATATATTTTAAAAAAAACTTTAAAAAGACTGATACTGCCTGAGATTATTTGCTCTGGTAGCCAACAACATTTATTTAATTTATTTAACAATGAGGACAAAACCTTATTACTAAGCTTCTTATGTAATACTAATTAAACAAAAACACATTATTTTGTTTTACCAGTTAAATTGTGTTTTGTGTTTTATGGTAGATGGAGACTGTCTAAGTGTGTATGTGGTAGGAGCCTGCACTGACCCGTTTATCGATTTCTCCATGCTGCAGTTGTACAAAACGAGCACTGATGGCTGCAATGTAGCTCTGCTGATTAGAGAAGGCGACCCGTCCTGCTCCCTTAGGGTACTTCAGCTCTGGGTCTGTGTCAATGCCTGCATAGCACACGCCGCCATACAGCCTGTCCATGATCATAGCCAGCTCCACTGTGATCGAAAGAAACCAGCACAAGGATACATGCACACATAAACCACACACAAATACATTAGTGGGTCTGATTGAAACTTCTTCACAATATTTTTTACACAATTGTAATGAATAATCTTACTACAACTACTCACATATAAATATAGTAAATATTAGTGCAACACTATAGCATCCAATTTTATCAATATTTTCACAAAGCAAATGCTAAAAACCATGCACTCCACAGCATACCTGCACGAAGAGGGCGTGGTACTCCCCCCACAAAAATGGTCTTCCTGGGATCCAGGGGCTGAGATCCATCCATCACAAAATCACTATCATTCAGATTCCAAGGGCGAATCTGGACCTGTTTTGATAGAAAATATCAGTTATGTGAAATAAGTTGCAGCTGTGTGAAAGCCAAATGCTGTCAGTTCCTTAAAAGGGAAAGGGAAGGAACACTCAGTTGTCTGCAATGGACATCATAGGAAAATGTGTTCTCAACTGCTTACATGGTTGTAAGGGAACGGCACACTTTTGGTTTCCTTCTCTTTCAAATCACATTATATGGCTAATATAAGACATTTACAAGAAGCACACTTTTCAGTGTCACATAAAGTACAAAAAAGAGTTGAGTAAAACTCAACAAATTCTCATAGGGTATTAAGTATTGTTCTAACTAAATCCTGATTCTTTTTTCCTTCTCGTTTATCATTAGTAATAGACTGATTTAAAATATATATGAACTATAAATTGCTACATATGGACATATGGAGACTATGTTTAATTTGTAGTAAGAGCACTCTCACAGGTTTGTCCTTAATGGTGGGGCTGGAAACACACAGGTAGAGCTTGCCATCTTCTTCAATGCAAGCATCAATCAGAGCCTGAACAGAGCTCTCATCTTGGAACAGGAGAAACGCGTAACCTTTTGGGGAAATCCACAAACCACCATCAGCCTACTAGTGAGCAAAGTACCCATCTGTCAACAATCATCACTGCCTTAGTTACTGCAATGCACAAATCAGGATGGTCATTTTACATTGTCCATAAAAAGATGTTGATAAGTACAACTTGGCTTCCTGTAATCAAGTTCTCCAATTAGATACAATCAACACTGTCTTTCGAAGTCAATACAAATATTAAAAATTGACAAGAACAGTTTGGCACAGTTCAAGCTCGTGCTGTGTTACAGATCTTCACTCACCTTTTGGTGGAAAATAAGATTTGCTCTCAGCCTTGTGGGGCCAATCCACAAACAGGTGCCCAAAGCGCCGGAAACTAGCAGTAATTTCATCTGGGAATAACACAATATTACATTATAGAACTGATTCAACTCCTCAGAGCATGCGGAAAAAACAAAGGTGAGTTTAACATGAATAAGAAAAGGAAAATGTCTATCAATTAGCCAATACCTTCATCAATGTCAGGGGGAAGGCCACCCACAAAGACTTTGCGGGAGTAGCGTTCAACTCTCTCTCCATTCTGGTGGGGAAAGCAGTGGGGGGAGCTCAGACCAGGAAGGCTCTGCTCAGTCCTCTCTTCATCTGGGAAGCCATCCTCCATGGGGAACAGAGATGAGTGGCCTACAAGAATATCATACAGAGATCAGTAACTGTACCTGGCAACTCTAACTGAAGGCTTTGTCAAAGCCACTGCTAGTCAAACACATCTGAACTAATTACTTCAGGTCTATGAAGGGAACCTAATAAGCAAACAAATATTCTGAAAAAAAAACCTATTTTGAGTGTAATGACTTCATATGCATTTGCATCAGCCCTATACTGCTAACATATTTTGCTCAACTTAAAATTTCTCATTCTAAATGTATTCACACTTAAAAAAAAAAAAAAAAAAAAAAAAAAAAGCCATACTCTGCTCTGTTCATGTTCTCAAAAAGCCAGAGCAGCTTTGCTCTGTTTAATGTTGCTTTGTGTACTATACGTTCTTGCAGACTTCCTGCTGCTTTATTCAGGGTGCACAATATAGACATAAAATTGAATGTTCAATAGTTGTTGAAATGATACAAGAAACAATACATTATCATTTAAATTGCACAGCTCTGACTGGATGGGCAACAACTACAGAGTTCTTTCATTTGCTTTCGAAAAAAAAAAAAATTTGGAAAACCAAAAAAAAAAAGAAAAAAAAAAAAAAAAAAAAAAAAAAAACACTACTACAAAATTACCATTCACTCGTGCATGTTTGTTGTGACAGTAACCGTTATTGCTTCACATACAGCTTTGGGATTGAGAATAACCACCACATGTGACATATTATTGGTAGCAGCAGTTTTTTTTCAACTGGGCTTTGTATCAAAGTGGCTAAATCCTTCACTCTCCAAACGTAAATACCCTCACAAAAAAAAAAAAAGTCAGAAAAGCCAATGTACATTGGCTTTCCTGCAGGAGTATTCAACTTAGGAACTCAGGCAAGACATCTTTTAATTCATGTATATTCATTCATATAATATTTTAAATTATAGGAGCTTTTGTTTACAATTGTGTGTATATGAAGTTAAATGAAACCACACTAAACATCTATGTGAGAATATTGTTTATTCTCTTAGTTCACCTGGTTGGTTACCTCAGTAATATTTAAGATTTAATATTAGTCTTAATATTTAATATTAAAAACTAACAATTATTGTGCTGTTGGAGCACTCAATCCAGTGATGTCACTCTCATGCTGTGTGTATGTAATGTTATTTAATCCGTTCTCTCATGTGAGCCCTTGACCATGTGTTCACCACAAACTCATGATTAGCAATAACATATGTTAAAAGATGAATTATGAAGCTCTGGTGCCTTTATATTTGCTCTTTTTGGGCTACATTATAGCAGTGTAGGCCTGTTTCTTCAAAAGCTTCAGAAGTGTTATTCCATGCCATGTGTTCCCAGGATTAAGCCATAGCAGCTCTTCTACTGACATGACAGAAAGGAGGCTTGAGCTGCTTTATGAGGGAGTTTATGTAAGGGAGCTAGTCCCAATTATGACCCACTCGCGAGTGTGTATGTACTCATGGGCCAGGGCTGCTTGGTCATGTTGTTGGTGTGTGTGTGTGTGTACACAGCTGCACAAAGCACAAAAAAGCGCCAATTAAATGTGCTTTTCACCCAAAATCGGAGAACTACAGTAGGAGAGATGTAAAAGGCACATAATCAATACACAAATGAAGATGGAGGCTGTACATATACATGCACATAATTTACAATTGTCCCCCACAACACTTCATGCAGACATTAGCACTGGGATTTTCTAAATCATTCATATGCAGAGATTATTTCTGCCTGTTTTAAATGGGTCAAAAGTTTGTTCTTTACCTCGTCGCCTCCCATAATTCCTTGCTGCATGAAAAATAAAAATCATATGTGAGGGAACATGTGGGCAATTACTGCTTCCTCTACATTATCTTCAATCTAAAAAAAATGTTGTCCCAAACCAACCCACCTACACAATTCATGTTTGTAAGTCTGCAACATTCTTTTTTCAAATGTTCAGTCAAATATACAGTTACAAACTCTAATCTTTGTGGCATCACATAGGATCATTCTAGTATGTTGTAGTTTACACACCAGAAGTTGGACTACATCAACACATCTTCACTGCTTCCTTTATTACCTCCTGTTCAGCACAGCCAAGAAGAGCTCAAACGCTGCAAGGAAATATGCCTTGATTCTCCTGGCTTGACACCTAAGGTTATCCAAGAGCCTTTGAAAGAATGCCCACCCATTGTTGCATGGGCAATGAGAAAGACTCATCTTATATGCCCCTACATGTCTCGAAGCGTAAATACCAAATAAAACGTACACACAAGGGACGGTGCCTACCTAGCCATTGGCTAAAATGTCCAAAATGGCAAAACAGTGAAGAGCTCCACTGATCCTATCCACCCTATACGTCCCTATCCACCCTATATGTTTATATGTCCAATTTAAGGCATAGTTGGGAAATAATTGAATAAGCACATTTCTCAAATACATGCAAACAGACATTACTTTTTCAGTTGTGAGAGCAAGGGCTAACGGTGTAGCAAACAACTGAAACTATCAAGACTGACATCACCCCTTCTGTCAAGTAACTAAGGCTAATGCTAATGCACTTGTGTAATGCTTCCACGTTGCTAAACTTGCTGACTATGTCAACACACAGCTCACCAGGTCTGTCATTTCCATTTGCTTGTACAGGGTTAACTCACTAGTGCAATAAAGCAATAAAATCCATCTACACACCATTTATGGGCAAAGGGCTGTCTCCTCCTGGATGGGCGAATCCAAGGCGACCTTTGGGAGAGGAGGGTATAAATCCTTTAGTTCAAGGCTGAAAAGGCGTATAGAACATCTGTGTCCACTAGTCACATAGTTTGTGGTACCACACTACAAGTTGAAGTAAATGTAGAATTCATTTTATAATGAAACTAAACTTTGGATCAGGATATGCTATTGCTGTTAAGTCATTCATATCAAGCTTGTTAAAACTGTCATTTGATCACAGACCCTGAATTGACTAAACAGATTCACGTGGTAAACGGACACCTATTTAGGTGGGTTCCTTGAAACATTTTTTCGTATTAACAACCTTGTATGATGCTTCTTTATTTCAATTACAGGTGATGACAGACATAAAATAGGCAACCAACTAAGTTAAGTAATCAATGAGCAGCACATAAGATTCACTAATACATTGTCAAATCACTGATAAACAACCATATAAGCAGATAAGAACGGCCTTGACAGTACTTTAAAAACATTTAAAATCATAATTTATACTTTTACAAATAAAGTATTTAAATTACACACAGCCCACTTGTCTATTGCTACTTCCCCAGTGCAAAAATTCCATTAAAATATCAAGAGACACTAACTATACACCAGCCTCTTTAATGTCACATATTACGTGTTCGCAGCCCTTATCCATCATCCATCTAGTAGCCAGGTCAGTAGGAATGCTGGATCCAGCACAATGTTTTGTTGCTTCAAAGAGAACAGAAAGGCCTTTCTACTGACGGAGGACAATGCTGGATGTTTTTCAAAGCTCTTTTATAGTAGAGTTTCTATCTTCCTCATCCCATCACTTGTTTAGCCTAAACATTCCAAGCTTAGTGGCTACATACTTTGAACGGTCAAACTTACAGGTGACAATGTGGAGGAATTAGTATTCCAACTACGACGACAGGTGTTTGGTTTGCACTGTGTGTTGGTCAGGTTTGGAGATGGAAAACTGGAGACATGTTTTATTTGCCAGAACTTGTGGTTCAGTTTTTTGTTGTTTTTTTTTGTTTGGTGGGACCGCGGGGTCCCGCGGCCTCTGGGGCTGCTCGGTCTCCCTTGGGCACCGGGGCAGAATGATTGTGGCCCCTAACCCTCATTGCAAAACATTCCATGACAAATTCGGACATTACATGCGCACTCACACCTACACATATACATAGGCACATGCACACATGTATACACACACACGTCCACTCTCTCTCTCTCACACACACACATAAACGCACAGGCACACACTTATATGCACGCACACACACACATATATACACATGCATAAATACGAAAACAGAGGCACACATGCATATGCACACACCCACACATCCACTCACACAGGCACAAACATACTCGCACACAGCTATAGGCATATACATAAACACAAACCTACCCAGAACCACAGGTGTGCTGTTACAGTGTTGTCGTAAGCGTGTATGTTGTTTCCGCGCTGTTACAGTGTTGCCGTAGGCGTGTATGTTGTCTCCGCGCTGTTAGTGTTGCCGTAGTCGTCTGTTTTTTTTGCGCTGATACAGTGTTGCCGTAGGCGTGTATGTTGTTTCTGCACTGATACAGTGTTGCCATAGGTGTGTATGTTGTTTCTGTGCTGTTAGTGTTGCTGGAGGCGTGTATGTTGTTTCTGCACTGATACAGTGTTGCCGTAGGTGTGTATGTTGCTTCTGTGCTGTTAGTGTTGCCGGAGGCGTGTATGTTGTTTCTGCGCTGATACAGTGTTGCCATAGGCGTGTATGTTGTTTCTGCACTGATACAGCGTTGCCGTAGGTGTGTATGTTGTTTGTGCTGTTAGTGTTGCCGTAGGCGTTTATGTTGTTTCTGCACTGTTGCCGTAGGCGTGTATGTTGTTTCTGCGCTGTAAGTGTTGCCGTAGGTGAGTATGTTTGTGCTGTTAGTGTTGCCGTAGGTGTGTATGTTGTTTCTGCAATGTTGCAGCGTTGCCGTACGCGTTTATGTTGTTTCTGCGCTGTTACAGTGTTGCCGTAGGTTTGTATGTTGTTTCTGTGCTGTTACAGCGTTGCCATAGGTGTGTATGTTATTTCTGCACTGTTAGTGTTGCCGTTGCTTTGTATTTTGTTCTGTGTTTGTGTGGCTGGTTCATGTATCTCAGATGCAGCATTCAGAGCGATGAAACAGTGGCAGCAGTTTTTATTTGGATCTCTTTTTTGTCTTTCCCCGTTTTCTCTCTCTCCTTTGGCTCCTTTCCTTTTCTCTTTGTTTTCACTTGTATCTCTTTTTCTATTTTCTCTACCCCTGTCTGATCCAATTATAAATCAAATAAATAAATGCTTGCTAAGAGGCCGGACACGACAGGTAATTAGTCAGTGATGACCTGAACAACTTTTCTTTGATCTTCTGTCTTTTGATATGTTGGTAGGATTGACAAAAATTGCAGAGGTAAACCCGATAAAGGTGCAAACCAACATGAGACATTATACAGCTTTACAGTATTCTTACCCGATATTTCTGACAAACACTGAGGACAAATGCAACTTATGCTCTTGTTACAACTTTAAAATATTTCTGCATATGCCAATTAAGATGTAAATGTCTTCTAGACAATGTTACTGAGTCAAAAGCAATCAGACCAAGACAACATGAATCAGATGCACTAGCTCACTGAAAGCAATTAAATGAAGTTGTTTGAAATACGTTGCCTGATGCTTGACACATTATTTACTGACAGTTTTGATTTTTTTTAAAAATCCATTCATGGTATAGACACCGCTGTTGTTACCATTATCAATACTACATTAAATCTCACACGTAGGTCCACTTGTGACTTTAAGCACTAAACAAATGGCTAGGTTTGTGCACCACTGTAAAGAATATTTAAGTCAGTTACATTCATACAATTTTTTTAATCTATGAAATTCAAATGACTGTTTTGTATAGATCTTTTCACTCAGAACTGGCACTGAGGATGAAGATCTGGCTAAGCTCTGCTATGCAGCATCGTGGGTCATTTTCAAATCAGCATGGTGCTTCATCTCTCTCTCTCTGAACAGTAGCTCAGTTCGGATGGAGAGCAATAGGCAGCTGTCTGCTCTGTAACACACGAGCAAAGGCCACAACATCAGGCCATGTCCGTTGTCTCTGGAAGTCTCCAACTAGGAATATCTGTAAGGGACAAGGGCCTGCTGCATGGGAGAGTGGGGTGGGAAATGGAATGGGTGGAGAGGTGTTTTCACTCACACTTTAATTTCCATTTTAACAAGTTATAATACTTTTCATACTGAGGTGGAAAAATAACAATGGGCTAATTAAATGCCACTGTCATTTATAAGGTAGTTCGTGGATGAAAGTGCCCTGTGACATGCAGTCAGAAGAGAAAAGGGAAAATGAACCTAAGCGAGTAATCAGAGATGAAACACAGCACAACCATAAACAAAAGAGGAGCTCTTTCTACCTCATATTAGAAAATATCACGGATTTGAGGACTAAGGACTGGCATGCATCTCACACAGGTAAAAGCCACAGCATCGAATCAACAGCTGTAAGGTCAAAGGTTTCCTCTGCCATCCATAAAGGTTTTCATGCGTGAGATAAGTCTTCTTATCTTACCTTTTAGGGTGTCCTGCTCGGCTCGCATGATGTCGATGAGCGAGTTCTCCAGGGAGTGCATGTTAAACCCGTCGAACGATCGAGTGCGCTCCTGTGAAGAAGGGAAAGACAAGGATTAGAGGACAAGAATAAAACTACGATGACATTTCTCACATCCTGCAGCTCGCTGGGAATATTGCTTTCATCTGCAATGTAATTCAAGTTGCTGGGCTTTTGCTTGGTCAAAATGCTCCCACCTTTGTGAATGGTGTAATGACAAGAGTGAAGAGTATTTATAATTCACTTTCATTCTCCACTGTATAACATGTCCAATGATTAACTCAAAAATTAAAACAGGCTGGGAAAATGGCTTGGAAAAGTAGAGGTGTTTCAGTAGCCGTAAAATCTGGTATATAGTGGCAATCTGATAAAGTGCAGAACTTGACAACAGTAAACTATGCCACATGATGGTTACCTTATTTTTAAACCTACCTGACTTAACTATAAACAACAAAGGATTAATTAACTAAAAAACCATTAGAAACTACAAAGGACAAATGGTCATAACAGTATGCATACTTATATCAAAATATGTTCCTTGAGGCTGCATTTAGCCAACTGTACTGACAACAAGCTTGATGATTCAACTTAAATAAGTAACTTAAATAACGGTTTTGAATAAGTCCTTAACCTTCGTTATCAACGACAAGACACTAAGAAGATGAGAAACCACTCTTTTCTTTTCACATCACTACATAATGCTATATTGGACCCAAGTTTGTCTGAATGTCAAATTGCTACCGCATTTAATCACACATCTATGCTGAATTACAGTGACACTGATATCTGAGAGCATGTGGCGCTGCAAAAGCAAAGGCCGTTACTATGGTGCACCAAGTAGTGAAACAGGTGCTCATTCTCAAAGAGTGGTTGCCATGGAACTGAACATGAATCACAGAACAGTACAGTCTTCAAGACATTTCTCTTCAGGTTCAGCCTGACATTATGCAACAAAAGCCTCAAAGAACAAAACTCAAGATTACTTAACGCTTAAGGTTGTATTTAAGAATAGTGATGTCGATCCTGTTTGCATCAGGTATTTGCTGTATTAAGACTGATCCACTTCTGGATTCGTTGTTTCCTATCTCCAATGCACGCATGTTTTTGGTGGTGGGAGGAAACTGGAGTCCCTGGAGGAAACCCATGCAGTCATGGGGAGAACATGCAAACTCCACACCAAAAGACCCTCCGCCCAACCTGGGAGTCGAACCCAGGCAACAGCGCTAACCCCTGCGCCACCGTACCGCCCTGTGCAGCACCATGTACAATCCAAACATTCTAAAGAATTGTTTTAAATAAAAGGTGTTCATACCAGCACTAACATCAGGACAAAGGGTTGTTATCCATTTCTAGCATTTGATGCACTGTGGGCATTTTAATGTTATTAATGAAGGCTGAAATGGTTGGTTTACATATCATTTAGCTGAGTTACAGAACCATAAGCAATGTTGGATGTGTCCCCAGTTTTTTAGGTTTTTGTTTGATGCTGATAACCTTTTGGGTGGCATGACATACTACTACAACAGGCTGAGAAACACTGATTTTTTTGGTAAAATTCTAAGACTTCAATTAATACAAAGGAGAGGACAAATACTTCTATACACACACAGAGGGCCTCATTCAGGAAACCATCACCTAATATGCAATTAAATTGCAAGTAAAATATAGCCTTATCTGATTAACAGTGCATCAACACCAGATTTGTAAAAAGAGTGTTTGTTAATGGAAGCCAACTGCACTGCCATAATTACAATTACAAATGTCTGCCATATAAGAAGTCCATCAGACTCGCTCACAAAGCCACGTAATTAAGCCTTCAGGAAGTATGCACAAAGGAAAATATATAATTAAAACATTTATACAGAGTGATAGGCCCCCATGCACTAAAAAACAATGCAGACAGTGAAATGACATTCATTTATTTATGACATTTTTTGTTCACTGCTGTCAGGATTGCTAAAATTCTTTTGCAGTCAATATAAGTTATTAAGAAAGAGCATTTAATGACGGATATATTGTCATTTTACCAGGCCTAAGTAACAGCACCCCCTCCCTCACAACAATCATAAAGTTCTGCTGCAAGAAAGACAACTTAGCAATGTTGATAACTGAGACATTTTATTCAAAATATTAACGCGTTGCTTATTCCTTTCCAATGAATTATGCAGCATGAACTCTGGATTTGGCAATGTTATGCAGGATGCAGCAGGCCAGTGTTATTCAAACCTTTTCAGGCCTGTACACTTTCTACAACATCCAAATAACAGCCAGTTGTCATTCAGGACACCTACCTGCATTCAGTAACAGATTCTTTTCTCACACATCCATCACTGTAAGAAAACTCCTTTTGAATCTGAAGTTTCATCAGTGAGGCAGCTCCAAAAAAAATAATAATAATAATAATTTTAAAAAAATTCAACAGAATCGCCAACAGAAAAAAATTGCATGCCAGCTTTCCTCAATGATCAGAAGATGTTTAGATGTCACTTAAACATACTTTACATATTTATACATTTTTTTACTAATTTAGTTCCCAAATTCTGCTCACATTTTTGAACAAGACCCACTGTTTGACACAAGCCATTTGTTGCCATGTTGTACTTTTTTGTAAAGTGAAAAGTTAGGCAAATAAAGATTACTGAAATAAAAAGTGCAACTAGAGAGGAATACAAGAATGTTTCTAAATGTAAATACACTCAATGGTATTCAATCGATTCTATTTCTAAATTCCAGCAAATGGACTTTAAATCATCCTTTTAGGTATAATATATTTTACAAGATACTGTTTCTCCACCCTTTCAAGGCATACTGAAATTGAACTGTTCATGGTAAATGAACCTCTGTCTTCCCTAAAAGAGCCACGTAAAACCAGCTGTTGGTTGCACGCAGATTGTTTGGAATGGTTAAAACTAATTCAGCCACTTGAACAGAAAACTAAGGAAATCAGGTCAATCATTGTGGAATTGTTTTCAGGCCTCCATGTCTAGCATAGCTTCTGCAGTTGAAGCATCTTTTTGTGTGATTCACCATAGGCTCTGCCCATTTCCAGGCACAATTCAGCATCCGCTTGGATCTCCGAAGCCCCACTCATCTCGATCAGATTAGAGAGACTCCTCACATTCTTACTTTAATGTAAAGTGCTAGCACAATGATTCACACCATTCAGAGTAGGGCAAAGGCCGTCTTCAGAATTATTGTCCGCTACACTTTCCAGAGAGCTATGACAAAGCCATTCTAATGTTCCAATGCAAGAGAAACAGCATAAATTCAGCCATGTCAAGCATCTTCATTTTCAAAAAAGTGCTAATCTCCTTATTCTGAAGGTAAAAATGGTTAAAGATTACTCCATCAGAACATCCAGTAACCCACCCGGAACTGTCAAAGATCGCCCTGTCAGAAACACTGTGATTGGTCGGAGGCTCATTTGCTTATTGCAGCCTTTTGTCAGCATTGCAGAGACTGATAATTCGATAACAGAAGACAATATATTGTATTGCCCTAGTGAACTCACAATCACCTATATAAGTGTGCCATGTTACATGTGTATGAAGAATATTAATCCAGAAAAGAGCGAGGCAGATACTGAAGGTATTTCATAGCTTTCCACATCAAATCACTCTAAAGCCTACTAATACAGACTTTGTGCATGGTTGCAAAGGCAGGGGGTAAGAAATGGGTCCACAGAAAAACATGATTGATGTTTGTGATTAAGTAATTAAAATGGGGCACTAGCTCTCAGTCAGTGAGACAGGCATAAATGTCATGTGTTTTCTTTCAATTATAACACAAATGAAATTAAAACAAAATAAATTCAATTCAGTTCACAACTAAAGTGACATATGTGACCTATCATCAACACTTTCTATATTGATGGTAGCATGTACTGACACACTGCTGTAAATGAGCAAAATCAAGGTAATATAAGCTATATTATATAAGGTAATGAAAGCTCACTAAACATTCAAACTCCGATGTTATTCAGGCTGAATAGACTTATTATAAACTCCTTAACTTTTATCACCTAGCACTGAGACCATCAAGCAATAGAGTCTGTGGCCCATGGGTTGTGTGCCCAAATTGAAGCCCAAACCAGTGCTGGGTACATGCCCAGCTCCATTCCTTAGCCTGTGCAATTGCAGCAGGTTTTAGTGCAGCTTAAGAGAGCTAAGGGGATGCCTGGGGTTTGAAAAGTGAAAGACCTGACTGGTCTAAGTTCCACAGTACTCAAATGCAGTCATAATAAAGCACACCCACCATAAGCAGAGTGGAAATAGCCTCTTGCACTAAAGAAAACAGAAGATGAGATTTCACATCAAAAACTGGCCTATATTCACAGAAGGCATGTTAAAACGTACTTTCCCTGGTGGCAAGGTGTACTTTCAAAGACAGGATGTTAATTAGGGAGTGTGTTATATCTATACGCATTACAAACTTTATTACCAATTATTACCATGGCCTCAGTCCTGATGTACTATAAAACCTACACCTAATGCTCAGGGTCTGAACAATGAGTATTTGTCTTCAGCACAAGCCTGTTAGAAAAGCCACATAAAAGAACTGGTGTCGCCTGCAAACAAATATCTTTTAAATGTCTCGCTGTCAGTTTGGTCACTAATTGAGCCTCGAGCAAGGAGCAAATGCTGGTGTGAATAACAAGGAAAAGATGCCTCCCATCAGCCATATTTGTTTTTTGTTTTCCTTTACAGTGTCTTCACTTGAATAGCCTACTGTCATGAGAACCATCTCCACCATCATGAATGACTGCATCTCCCATTTCCCATTTTCTCTCCAAGCAACTGCTTAATTACACATTTCACAAGCACCAGAGTGAGTGTGTGTGTGTGTGGTTGTGTTTTGTGTATGAAAAACACAACCACACACACCCAGCCCCCCCAAGAGACAGTCTATGCTTTCACACCAAACGCAAGATATTCTTAGCCAAGACACAGAGAGTCTGTGGAAACTTCCAGTGTCATTCTGCAGTGCTGGGAATCACATCACGTATTCAACTAGCTGGAGCAGATAGCTGCAAACAAGAGCTGCCTGTTCTCTGCACTGAGGCCACAGGTTCCAGCCACTTTCAAACAGTGTGTGTCAGTTGCTGTTTAGAAGCCACTTTGCAAAAGACCTAGAGTACAATTACAGCCTGGGTGACCTATGCATCCTGATTAGGCTGCAATCAGCGCTTAAAAACAGTTCAATAAGATCTAGGCACCTGTTCACTGTAATGAAATGGAAACTATATGGCACTGATTCAGGCTTAAAAGGAAAGAGCAGCACTTGACATTTGCGGTCAGTGACCCAGAGAAATGTGATTGTTTGCTGAAATACTAAATCTAGACAGCTTAGGGATAGAAAGCCAATCCGAACAGACACTTACAAACCTCTTAGAGACTTCCTCATAAGAAATCACTGGGTTAGGAATATGAGATTGTCACAAACACTCACAAAAACACTTTTTTTTAATTTTAACAAATATAGACTAATGCAATTTAAACAAAGTATGAAATGCAAAGTTTGCATATAATGTCATTTGTGACTACTTTTCCTTCTTATTTTTACAATGTTGCCAATTTGATGTATAGGAAGGCTTAGTTCAGAATGTACCTTGGCATCCAGAAAGGAATACTTCATTTAATTTTTTTGCTAGTCCATCACACTCTTTTCTTGCCATCTCACTCTCTCATCATCAGTAACCCAACCCCCCAGCATACAAAGTCAAATCCTGCTCTAGTTGGACTAGTGACGACAGGCTCACTAAACAAATAAGAGCAGGACACATGACCACCTGAGCTCATAAGTGGCACATTTTGGGTGAACTTTCACAGCACTACAGCACCAGAATCCATACTACTGATTACAGTGTTACTTGTGTAAAGATCTATATTGTATGTATCCAATTAAGATCTATATGGGCCCTTAAATATTTTTGAAAAGACTCATATTTCGATCTAGAGAGGCAGTTGCAAAATTAGCCATCATGGTCTCAAGTTCTTATATCAGACTTTCATTCTGGAGTAGTAATACGCTTGACAGTATGCACCACAGGAAAATCAGTATTGCATTTAGAAGAACAACCAAATGGAAAGGTTCATACTTGGAAGGGAAAGATGTTCTCACTCCTGCTGATGCTTTCATCCATCCAGGACTTGGTGTTGAAGCCAGGGCTGGTCCTCGAGTACTTCTGCGAGGGCACATGATTGTTGGGGAAGTTCTTCTTCAGGGGTGAGATGGAGTTGAGTGGGGTTATGCCCCCATTCAGGCCTCGACGGAACTCACCACCGCGAGAGCCTCCCCAGCCACCATAGCCACCGCCCGGACTCCAGGAAGTGGAAGAGGGCGATGGTGAGGGGCTCTGGTAGTTGCCCCAGGGTGATGGTGGCTTGCTCAGGTTGTTGGAGAGATGAGGAAGCTGGCCAAAGGCAGCATTGCGATGTGGGAAGGGAGGTGGGTGAGGACTGGCAGGTGAGCGGCGGTGCTGCTGGTGCTGGTTGTGAGGGTGTTGGAAGTGAGGGTGGGGAGGGTGGTGCTGGGAGATAGGCCCAATCTGAGGTGAGAAGTTACCCCCAAAGCCTGGGCTGACATGGTGTGAAAAATTCTGAAACAGCAGCGGGCCACTGTTGGCGGAAGCAGCCGGGTTGAAGAAGCTGATGTCCTCATTGATAATGGTGGAAGGGGTTGGAGGGATAGCAGCCGACCAGTTGTTGAAGCTGGTCAGGGAGGAAGAGGTGCTGGACTGGACAGCTGTGCCCAGCCCAGAAGGTTCCTGATAGTCAAAGGGCGTCAAAACAGGGGACTCGAGGCGGAGCTTCTCCTTGCTGTTGGTGCTCTCAGACGAGCTGCTCTCAACCTTGCTCTCCTCTGAGCGGGCTTTCTCCAGCTCAGAGATGATACCAACCTCCTGATGCGCGGGGGAGAGTTGTTGTTTCTCTTGCGGCTCTTGCAACTCCTGTTGCTGGGCTTTGGGCTTTTCCGAGCCAAGGATTTCATCTTGCATATTGCTATGAGCAGTGGCTGCAGTGAACAGCCAGGGAGAGCCACCATTGCTGCCATTCCCAGCTGTGGTGTTGTTTATAAAAGCAGCAGGACTGGGTGTTGCATTCTGGTGGTGATGCGGAGGTTGCAAATGGGGGTGAATTCGGACTGGGAAAGCAGACTTGTTGCCAGTGTTGTTTTGCACTAGGACTCCAAACCCGTAATCCCCCATTTATGTTCTCCAGTTAGGACTGACACACAGTACTCTATCCTAGAAAGAAATAAACAATTGCATTAGTTAATCTCTGCATGTACTCTGCATGTCTTATTTTCTGACACATAAATTATGAAATGAGCTGTCTGTGAAGATTTGCAGTCCACACACACACACGGGCTGTAATCATTCAAAAAACTGAAGAATACCCTTCGTAGCGTTTAGTTCACCCGCCTTGCCTTAGCAACCATTAAATGAACGATGTGAAGCGTTTTTTGTTTTAGTATCAAAATACGTCACATTAGACCAGGGAAATGGCGCGAGTGGAAGGGTTGCTGCTGCTAAAACTTTTTAGAGACTGGTAAATTGTTGGCACCGGACCACAGACGTCGACGGCTTAGCATGGACCATCACTGATTTCTCAACATCAGCCCGCTCCGCCGTGAACGGTCCACGGCCGATTACATTTTCTTGCGCTTTCACTCTGGGTTGCTACGGGCGACCAGCAGCTTAAAGCCTCTGAGCCAACACGCCGCGTTCTCATTGGCTCTCCCTAATTACAGCCTCGTGACGTCTCGCTGGTAGCCGAGAGCTAACCGGCATTTGCTAACAGGCTAACAGACTCGGAGCAGAAAAGGCCAGCTGAGGGGAAACGGAGCCAGAAAATACGGAGCTGACACGGCGACGGCACCTTTACTCGACGACGTTACTGTCCATAAAGTCAATGTGCATAAAGAACCCCCCCCCAGAAAACTCTCTGGCAGCGAGCTCAGTCAACAGCGTTTCAACGCTGTAACAGTCCTGGGAATTTCCTTCCCTTTTTTTCAACGAACCAGCTAGCTTTTTAGCTAACCCTCAAAAAATGATGACGTCTTTTAATTTGTCCGGCTCTTCACAAGCCGAGGGGCGTTAACGACATGTTTATCGTCTGATTAGAAATGACACACGAAACGCATTATCGAGAGTCAAAAATAAATAAATAATAACTTTTTTTCACCTTACTGCCTACCCTTGGTCCAGGCGACGGCCGGGGAGAAGGATCCGCTCCGATGCGACAACTGCAGAGCAGCTCGATGCCAGAAAAATGACGAGTTGTGAAAATATTTTAATAAAAAGGGGAGTTTGTTTGTTTCTAAAAATTATATATACAACCTACATATACCACAAAAAACGAGTGTGGCGAACGACAGCCTCGCAGCTTTTTCTGCCTTGTCTTGACGTGTCCTGCTTTCTCAATGACACACAGCTCTCTCTTTGCTAGCAAGGCGCCAAGCTTCAGCCCGTAACGGAGCAATGTCACGTCATTGAGTAGAACACGATGTGAATTTACTGGCGAGCTGCAAACCGTTCATCGACGGTCTCATTGTTTTAAAACGCCTTATCTCCTTTTTCTGAGCCAGCGCTCTCCTGACGGCCGTCTCCCTGCGCCGCTGCTGTCCGTCTCTCCACAAAATCTGCTGGAGCTCAATGACAAGGAGACGAACCAGAGACGTTTCCGGCTGGATCCCCACCCCCAACTGAGCATGGTCCCGCCTACAAACCCTTCTTCTCCCACGCTTGTCGAAGTCAAGTTTATTCCCATTGGTCTAATAACACACGAACGCGCCCACTTCACCATAATACATACCACATGTCTCCACCCATTAAGGTAATTTGACTATCGAGGCCCCGCCTAAACCACTGCCTAGTAAGGTCTCTAGACGTTTTACAGCTAGTCAGTGTGAAAGAAGACTTCCTGTTAAAGGGACATTACTGAAGATGTTACATGGAGTAAAAAAAAAACCCTTGAATGCATGATTTTGCATTATGTTTAAACGAAGAATTCTAAAATTTGATCAATGTTTTAGAAGGACTCTTTATTTGTGAAAACCACTGTCTGTCTGAATAAAGACCTTCTTTCCCAGCTTCTTTCCCAGACCTTTTTCCCACCCCTGTGTGAACTCATCTCACTTCTGTGAAAATGCTGTGAAACCTTAAGGGGAGACTACATTTTTATGCTAACCAACATGGGATGACTGTGCAAATGAGCCATTGCAGTGGGTTCCTACAACCTGCATAACAACTGCCTACGCTCTTCTTCCCTGTTTTAGGCAAAGAGGATCAATCTCATTACCAGCCCGGCTGCAAATTGATGGGTCAGAGAGAGCAGAGAAGAGGGGCTCCATGCTTGTGCCCACAGACAAATCTCATTAGGGCCTGCCACTGCCGTGACTACTGCTATTTTCAACCCATAATGGTGTGTTTGAACCACCATGTAAGAGACTTAAAATAATGCATTAGTGGCATTTTTTGGTCCTGAGACAATACATACGAAATAAGACTTTGCAAATGAGTGTCTAGATCAGGCCTTTATGTCTGTTTTTATAAGCATAAAAGAAGTGATCATGGGAAGTGCACAACAGGAATGTTAAGAGATTGTCTGAGTAAATAAATACAATACATTCTTTAATTTAAACACAAAATAGAATCTTAAATATGCAAATTGCTATAAATGACAAAATTCATTCAAAGTGATATTACTCATTGTTCACCTCTTTTCATCTTATTGTGTCTCCCTACATGATATACTTTCCTTTCAGCATGCTATCTGCTGCTTAAGTGATTTTATTACTATCTAATTAATAGGGATCTAAATGTACAGTGTTTCTTCACTACATTCACTAACTACGTATACCATGTAATAGCTGGGATTAATAGTCCCTTAATTAAAACTGATGATTAATAGGCTGATCTCTGTTGCCTATATAAACCTTGAACCTCAATTACCAGTTTTCTCCACGAGTCCGCTGAGCCTGATCCAGCCACGATTAATCAGTTATAATTATGACTGAAGGTTCACCATCTAAAATCCATATTTCTTGCTCTCTGCAGGTTGGGAAGGCATGTGTGTTGGTATACAGACTGCTTGGGATAAGCTAAACCACTTGGATCAGCCTTACTGGAAGCTGATACAGCTCTTCTCTCTAACCCATCTGGAATAACTTTCATGCAAATGCATGCAGATGGGAAAGCGCATATACATGTATCAGGACTATTTGAATCAGGAGGCTCAGTGATATGGAAGTGTTTGTAAAAATCAGACGTGCATTGTTTGTTCACCACACACATCTAGCCACTGCAGAGGTAGCCCCGTTTATTTAGCCTCTATTTTTATATGGCTGCTGATGTGGCACAACTATGAATAAAACATTAAGTCCATTAAAAAATTAATCACTTTTACCTAAGGCATAATTATGGCTTTCCTCACTCTCTGAAATGAAAGAGTCAAGTCGCAACAAAGCCATATTGTGTTGTGCAATAGTGTTTGTCCATGCTGAAAAATTTAGTTGGCACACACAAGGCGAAACAAAGCAATGTAAGTTGAATAAGGCACCGGGATCTTTTACCTGCGTCCAGAAGCTACCATCCCTGCTCAGGCAATTGGTAAGGAGGAGGGGCTGCTGAGCCAAAAACGACTGTCCTGCAATTAGCATTGTCTGAGTGGCCATGCCGGAAAGGACTCAACAGTAGAACTTCATACAGTTTTACTCAGAGTTCCCCGAAATCCAGATTTCTTATTTCTTATTTCTTCTTTTTTATTTACTCCCACAGTGGCTCCTCTTCATCACTTGAGCCTGTTAGACATTCAAAGGCCATGTAATTTATCAGGGCGGCTGCAGCAGTCTCCACAGTAGGCACAAGCTTGTGTATATTGTTCTCCTACTGTTTGTTCTCTCAGGGGTCCCCAAGAGACAGAATCCTAATTAAGCCGAAGAGGCCAGGGCAGTGTGTCAGCCCCGTTTTTGTGAAAAAGGAATGTGGCTCAGCTTGCATGGACATCAGAGAGGCATTTTTGATTTCATTAGTCCTCTGAGTCCGGTGAGGAATACATTATAGGGGAGCAGCTGTGTGAGGGTGCAAAACAAGCTGTATGCATTTACGCATGTGTCAAATTAGGATGCCAACTGCCCAGCTCAAAGGCATTGCCCGAGCACAAGATGCCAGCCTCACCCTCAGGTGATATTGAAGTATTATAGCAAAGTCATTAACATATCGCCTCACAACAGCCGCAGTGAGTAGCTTGAGATTGAGAAGGAATTTTAAATTGAGCACTGAGCTCTTTATCAAAGTTCTCTCTTATCCACTTGGCTACCCTACTACCCCAACCCCACTACACCCTGTGCAATGCTGACTAGGCAGAACTACCTGGCATCGGATGGTAAAACGCTGAGTCAGGCTGGGCTGCACCATCATACGCCCCAGCAGAGGTGCTCTGAGTGTGACTTCATCAATAATGAAACATCCCCCATGAACAGCTGGCGCTGGAGAGTTCCAGCCATTGTCCTTCTCTGTGTATCAGGAAAACAGACTGTCAAAAGAACACCTTATCAACGCCTACTGCTCAGTTCCTAATGAGTGTATAGCCAGGACGAAAAGCGAAGTATTGCAGGCTGTGAACTGCTGATGAGATATTCTCAGAGAGGGACACTGGCTGGCTTTCCCCGTCTCCACCTGCTACCATCTTTCTCTTTCTAATATAGAGACTCTGTATGGAGACAGATGGTGTGATGTAGCATATCAGAGCTGAAATCTACAGGCGCATCAAACATTTACACGCTTCCTCCCCTTCACTCTTTTTTGCAGAACACACATGCATACAGATTGTACAGAGAGAATGAGGCCTGTTGTCGTACATAAAAGACTGTGAACCTGAAAATAATGAATGGGGCATGTATTGGAGTGAAATGGGCCTCCAGTACAGTATAAGTCATAAAGAACCTTTCGACAAACCTCCCACTACACAGTCATGATCTTGTGCCTGACATATAGTTAATGCATGCACAAACACCAGAGCCAAGAACATAGGCAGTTAGCTCATCCTGGTTCCATTATCAGTAACAGCATTTGGATCTCCACGGATTCCTCCCTTCACCAGCTTTCATGTCCATTTTTATTTCCCCTCTTCAAGGAAATATAGCTAATTGAGCCCACCTGAGTCATCTTCCCTCCCTTTTTTGGGCTGTTGCCTTGGATGGGTTAGTCAAAAGACACTCTCTTTTATAGAACCTGACTGGCCACAGTCCATTTTTTATGAAGTAACAGGTACTGCTACTGAGAAGTTCATTTGCCCGTGGAGAATGTCCATGAGCAAATGTAATGTGAGGCAACTGTAGCAATGCTGGAGACAAACATTTTAGTACAAGGGCAAAATATTCCTTCTCATAGCACTACATATATCTTGATACTGAGCTGTTTTATCAAGAATGATCAGTGTAGTAAACAATAATAACCATGTGTGCCTAATGTACTGTATATTAACCTACTGATGTGTCAAATATACACAAATGTATTAATATTATCAACAGTATTGAAGCTGCTTGAGAGCTGTTTAGCACTTATCTGCTAATTGCCTAACCCACCCACTGTTTTCTAGCTAGGCTAATGCTTTAGCCTTTAGCCGTACATGAAAAAACACTGTTTTGGCAAAGTTTTCATTGCCTAATTTTTCATTCATACAAAATGTAATTTAATTAATACATTCATTTTGTTTTGTAGTTAACACTTTAGCTTCAAGGCTCTCAAAGTCCTAGACAGGTAATTTACTTTCAAATAAAAACCAAATTCTACATATGATGGTTGATTCAAATGCAGGACATGATGCACACACTCTGCTGCCAAGTATGCAGTTGACTCTAAAATGCTCTATTCAAAGACTTGACTAAATCAGGCCACCTGTTCATGCTTCCCATAAAACCAGCACAGATGAGCTTCATACGCCTCTGTTTGACACTGGGATGCTGAAGGGGTGGAAATAAAGGCTTTAATAAAGGTTTTATTACTGATATTCTCTTTAGTAGCGTTTAGTATTTAGTATATATTGTAGCAAAGATATTAAACAAAAGCTTCATAGCAGTTAGATCTTGTAGATCTTTTTTTTTTTTTTTTACAAAAAATGTATTCTTCTTTTAAACTTCTTTCTTGTAAATATTTAAAAAATCCCAGCTGCCAACTACATTATGTGACCATCATGCCAAATACAGACCAATTCAAAATAACCAAATATTAAAAAGTCTTCTTACAGCATCTCCATGTCATGGCTGGTTCCCTGGGGCAGCTGGTGGCTAGTGATTATGGAATTTCCCCTGCAATCAGAAGGTCATGGGTTTGAATCCCAGGCACCACTAAGGAAACCTTTAATGCAGAGAGAGAATTTCACATTATTCAGATTGTGTGCTGTGCTGTGGTGTGTTCATGTATGACTATAATTGGGCTCTTTACTTTTTTTTAAACAATCTTTTTCCTTCTCCTACGAAATATCAGATTTTTTGCTCTGACATCAATGACATACATGATGTAATAATTCATGGATTAAGGAATTTGACTGTCCTTTGACCCAGTCCTTGGGTTCATGTGCATTCTTTTTCAAGATTGACCCTATTTGTTTTAGTGGACAGACTCCCCTGCCCTGGCTTGTTCTCCCAGGGGATCTAAAAGTGCAAAGGTCATCTCAGAACACAGAGGAACAGACTAGCTTATAGAACTAGCAATACTGGCAAGCATAATGCACAGTGGTGCTTAAAAGTCTGTGGAACCTTCAGAGCTTTCTACATTTCTGCATAAATTAATACATAAAACAAGTCCTAAAAGTAGATAAAGAGAACCCAATAAAAAATGCTACATCAGTATTACAATACGTTATTTACTAACATATCTGCGAGCAGGAAAAGTATGCAAACAGCAGTTTATTTGAATATGAAATTAGAATGAGGTGATTTCAATCAATAGGAATGACAATCAGGTGTGAGTGGGTGTTCAGTTTTATTTAAAGAATCTCTGATGATGTTAAAACCATATTTATGCAAAAATACCAAAAGTTTTAGCTTCATAAAGTCAATTCTCTCTAAACTACAACAGTACGTGGACTTTGTAATTAGGGGGGTGAATGTGATGGCCCGGATGGCACGGCCCTCCCACATGTGCCGTGTGTTGCCACTGTCCTAGAAATGGCCCTGACTTTGTGACTCTGTTGGCCCTGGACAGGTTGGCCCTTGCTGTTATCAGGGCAACTTTATTGCCTGACCTGAAGGCAGTGTCTTGGGTTCTTAGCAGCGCAAGCACTTCCACAGTCACCTATGCCTCTTGGTTGCGGCATGTGGTGATGGTCTCAGAGGTAGAAATATCATCAACGCACTTGCTGTCACTGACACCATGTACTCCTCCCCGTCGCATTCAGACCCATCATCATGAAATTCTTCGAGAGGCTTGGCATGTGGCACATTAAATTATAGCTGACCCCTCACTGGACCCCCTGTAGTTTGCATACCACAGGCCACAGACCACTCAAGGATGGTGACATCACCACCACCCTTCACCCATTGGGCAGCTTGTGGTCTAGTAGTTAGGGAGTTGCCCATGCGATCAGAGGGTTGTGGGTTTGAATCCCAGGACTGCTAGTGGCAACTCTGAGGTTCCATTGAGCAACCACCCACCAAGACAAAAAGGAGAATCCTTTTATGTGAGAATCCTTTTCCTAGACTTTAGTTCAACATTCATCACCATAATTCCTCAGCATCTGATTGGGAAGCTGAGACTGAGAAGCCTGCACACCTCCCTCTGCAGCTGGATCATGGACCTCAGTCAGGATCAGGAGCACCATCTCCAGCACCACCACGCTAAGCACAGAAACCTCGAAGGCTGTGTGCTAAGTCCTCTGCCATTCACAACACTGCCCAACGACTGTGCAGCAATGCACAGTTCAAACTACATTATCAAGTTTGCTGATTATGCAACCAAGGAGGGTTTGATCATTGCGAATAAAAAGACGTTGCAGTGACTAACAGACTGGTGCAGAGCCAATAAACTGTTTCTGAATGGTGACGAAAAAAAATGACAGAGATGGCTGTTCACAAATTTTCAAGCACCAATTTAAGCCTAATTCCAGTTCAGGAGAAGAAAGACACCAGTTTTGGTTGAACAGTTTTTGGGGTTGCCAAGAAACCTGTTCAATGAAATTGGACAGCAGGACAGATACCAGTGATGTTAAAGGCTTGCTGCAAACAATGAGGAGGGGAGAAGCAGGGTTTTTCTGTTTTAATGGAATGCTTTTATTTCATCATGCTGCACTGCTATGCTGTTTGACAGATTCTCATAAAATCAGGCAAAGGATGGTTTATTTTGCAACATGGTGGAGCTCAACAGGGAAAATGCAATACATTCACCAAACTTGAAATCATTTAGCTCTATTTTGGAAGGTTCACTTGGTCTAAAGGAGGTGGGCAACACCATATCCCTCCACACCACAGAGACATGCCCCAGATAGCACCTCAACAGGAACATGTCACAGCCCTTTTGCCACATACTACAAAAGTAATCATCCTCAAAGCCCTATCCCCAATTCTGTTTCAGAAACTTCTTTTGTTTCAAAGCGGCTTTCAAGCATTTTTATCTGAACATGTTGACATGGTGCATTCTTCTGTAGACCCTACATAGAATCTAAACACAGAATCTCCTGCAGCATTATCCTTCACAACAAAAGCATTCAACTAAGCTTTAGCAATTGACCACTGCAAGGCCACCTAAACCCAAACTCTGAGTAGCATTGTGGCCAAGAAACTGCACAGTCATCCTCGACAACAGGGCTGTTTTGTATGAGCTGGACACTGCTGGTGTACTGTGTCAAACTTAGGGCTAAATTACTCCTCCAGGAGGATGTGTGGGCTTTTTTCCTCAGCCAGCTTTAGCTGACAGCCTAGAAAGGCACTTCATAACTCTTTTGGCTAAAACAAAGCATAGCAGAGCAAGGTCATTTGTGAAGGACAGGCTTTGTAAAAGCGGGAGTGGGGGTTACCCTGAGATGGAGAATTCTTGCAGGTGCTTAAGCATGCACACACAAACAAAAACAAAAACATAGCCCTGCGTCACTGCCTTGATCAAAAGCCACCAATGCACATCACATCTTTGTCCTTTGTCATGGCATATCAACATGCATTAGGAGCCCAGCGGGTGGCAGGAAAAGCAGTAATTACCATGACAACTACAGTGGAACGCTGTGCATGGCGAGGGTCTATTTATGGGCACGGCCTCAGTGTGAGTCATCAGTGTAACAGGTTTGTCTCCAAAAAGGTCGCTTCACTGTTCCTTTGAGAGGTCATGCCAGGAAAAATGCAGTTTGCCACTGCCACCATCCCTGGCTTGTTCTCCATGGCAACTGGAGTGCCAGCATGGCAGTCAGCATCCAGGAGATTCCGAGAGTAATGGTGATAAATGAACAAGTGGAAAGAGAAGGGAAAATTACACATCTAAGGCCCAGCAAAAGATGGGGTGGGCAGCAAAGGTGGTAATGCCTTCTCACTTATTGTAGCCAATGAGCTTTGAGTTCTTAATTTGTTTTGTCGTTTTGTTTTGTGTTTTTTGCTTTTGCTGGCTGTTTGGGGCAGCAGTCACCTGACCCTTCTTGTCCCCCTTCTTCTTGATGAGGCCTGACATTGACTATCGAGTTTTTTTTAAATGGGCCTGCTGCCAAGAAACACCCTAGAAACTCCATAGCAACCATCTCCTAAACCATAGCAACTGCCTTTCATG
>JBBJLS010000023.1:2322863-2335976 GCA_037577275.1 Bryconaethiops microstoma
CCCGTGCACCAATAGGAAAAAGGAGAACATGACTACAGGAGATCAAGTCCAGCTGTTCTCCTCTAGGGCTCGGGAGTGACCCCTGTAGTTCGCTGCGTGGCAAAGTATCTCCAGTCCCGGTCTGTGGCGCCCCCTGGTGGTTGCCACTCGGGACTATGACAGTATGCCCCCCACAATCAGTGCCGCGCCGAGGCACTGAAAAAAGGCCTCCCAGTCCACCCCAGCAGGGCCAGAGGGGAGGATGCCGACTCCAGGAGAGCCCCACCCACGGAGGCGGAGGAGGAGGAGGAGGAGGAGGAGGTAGAAGTGTCCGTTCAGAGAAAGAGGCGAGTATAAAAGGCACTGTCCCTGGAATGGATGAAGGTAGACAGTTCGTGGGGAGTGCTTGACTCAGAGCTGATACGTCCGGTATGGAGACTGGTTCAAGGTCGGTGACTGGAGAAGAAGTAGATGAGTTCGGCATAGGAACCGGACCGGGGACAGGAACAGGAGTAGGAGCTGATGAATCCGGTGTGGCAACCGGACCGGGGTCAGGAACAGGCGTAGGGGCTGATGAGTCCGGTATGGGGACCGGACCGGGGTCAGGAACAGGAGCAGGAGCCGATGCATCCGGTGTGGAAACCGGACAGAGGTCAGGAACAGGAGTTGAAGCACCCGGTGCGAAAACCGGTGCTGGGTCAGGAGTTGAAGCGTTCAGCACGGAGACCGACGCTGGATCAGGAGTCGGGGCGCCCAGTGTGGAATCCGGGGCTGGTTCAGGGGTCGAAGCGCCTGGAGCAGGAGCCGGCGCTAGTTCAGAAGTCGAAGCGTCCAGTGCGGAGACCGGCTCTGGGTCAGGATTCGAGGAGACGTCCGGTCTTGGACCTTGAGTGACCGGATCAGTAGCTGAGGACCTGAAAGTTGCACATAAACCATAAAATTCACACCTGCTATTTATACTTGGTGCTACTGTTATACTGTGTATACTGGTTATATTGCCTATATACTGGTCATATTGTCTATTCTGTAATACTGATTGCATTCTTTAAGAATGCACAAACCTTTAAGAATGTACACTCAGGCTGCTATTTTCAGTTGTTTCATACTGTTTATACTGGCTAGACTGGCCATACTTTTTTTTTCAACAGTTGTACATTTTATTTTACTTATATTTATATACAACACACAGTGAGCTGTCCGCTGTCATGCTTCTCCCTCTGATCTCTCAGGCACTGAAGGCAGGCGCACATGCAGACATCCACTTCAATACTTCTTTATTTAAACAAAGTAAATAGGCACGAGGGCCAGAAATGAAACTCAACTACAAACAAAAGGAGACTGGAAAAATGCTCAACTAAAGCCAGGATGACGGTGGACCGACACTAAGGTCCACCACAAACAAACTTAAATGCCAAACAAACCTATAACAAACCAATAGAAACTTAGAACTCATTTTCTCTGAGCATGCCGGTCAGTTGAAAGACACTCTAAACAAACAAGACCGGCGTGCTCAGGATTCCATAATTAAAGTCCAAAACAAAATAGAAGAACAGAAAAAGGACAGCCTCTAGAGGCCTCCAACCGTCACATCCACACACTCCGGACAGGTTAAATCTCACCCTTACCTTATTTCATACATGTTATTTGCACTGTTTTGTTTGTTTCATAATGTCTTATGTCTGTTGCACTACATTTCTTCTCTCTGTTAACTTTGACTTTGACATTCCATTCCTTAAAGGAAAATGTTTTTTACCTTTTTTCTGTCTAATTAAAGGGACATTTCAGCCTAATGCCAGCATTTAATTCCAAATAATATTCTGTTGCACACTACTGCACCCTTCAGCCTCATTGGTTTGACAAAATTCATAACCCTTTTAGTTTTTTCATTCATCAGTGTTCTCTCACTACAATGCCTAGCGTGCACTGGGAATTCCCCACCCCCACTGCAATAAAGAATTCCTGACTGCTAGCATTGCCACTGATGTAAAGGCTAATACTTATACATGTGATATATGGTTTTATAGCAGCTAGCAGAAAAAAAAAAATCAAACAACCAGTACTCAAGTATTTGGTCCAAAGCACTTGTAGTTTAAGTCCCTGAGACCTTCAAGATACAGCATCAGAAGGAGCAATTTTAAACCGGAATATCACTCTCAATACTGTTTTGAGGCAAGTAAGCATTCTTTCAACACATACAATTGGGGATAATGGTTCTTTTTTTTAATTATAGCACATTTTACCATACTTAGTAAAAGCATGGAAAATCACACCTGGAGTACCTGCTTTTTGATTTCTGTTATAATTCCTAACACACACGCACAGAAACGAAGCACTGCCCGCTGTTGTTCTGGTTAGGTCACCATGCCGACCACGCATATGGCCAGTCCAATCCATTCCAATCAGGGCGATTGCCATCGCGCCTACCAGGAGGAATTATTAATAGCTGACAGTCTTGGAGCTGCAAGAGCCCCATCAATCTTTTACTGAGCTTGGCACAAGCTGTGCCCTCATCATCCACCTTGATGAAGCCTGCATTCTCTGAGCGCTCTTTGGAAGAAAAGCCAGCCCTACACTGTGCAAAACGAACACAGTACATCAGGAGGTCAGGGGTGAAAAGCGCCCTGGGTCAATTGGGGGAGTTTAGTGTGTGTGTGGTGGAGAAATAAATTTGTCTTAAGGAGCACCTTGAGTCAGTTCATTCTGCTTCTCGCGATTATGAGAGATCTGATGATGAAGGTGGTTGGGTTCTGATAGATGCTTTTGATAGATTAGATGCTTTTGATTAGTGTATAAAAAAAAGGAGTAGAGAGGCTTAAATACATGCACTCGCTGACAATGGTATAAGAAGAGTCTTAGGAGTCATGGACGTTCTTAGGCATACGCAAACTACACATCCGCATAGGGCCCCGTCTGTGAGGGGGGCCCCGGTGCAGAATTCCCATCAGCAAACCCCCCGCCCCCAGACCGACAGCGAGGAGGGACCCGGCACGGAATCCTGTCAGACACCACCCACTGTTTAACTGTGACAAACAAGGCTGGACGAGGACCCAGGTTTATCTTGCCACCACACACAGTGAGCAGGATGGTAAGAGAAATAACAAATTCTCCAAAGATAACTGTTTCTCCAAAGCTCCCAGCAAAGAATGGCATCTTGGGGTCAACAAGTCTCCATAATAACCCTTAGATGCTATCTACACGCCAAAAGGTTGTTTAGGAGGCATGTTAGGAAAAAGCCTTTTCTGTCCTACAATCACAAACATAAATGTGTGAAGTTTGCTAAATACTACTTTGACAGTTAAATTAAATCTTTGCCTACTACACGCTAGCACTTTCCAAAATAATTCCAGTCACAAATATCTCAGTGCATGAGAAGTGATGATGAACATGAAATAAAATCCGTCAGTACCCATGTCTTACTGCCGGGAAGAAAGGGACAAGTTGCCTTGGCAACAGAAAGAACTTTTTTGTCTGTTCAATTTTTTCTGTTATTTTTTTTTTGTGCCCAACTGAATTAATTTGTAGAGAGTACTCTGTAGTTGATGAGTATCAAGCACTGTTTGTTCAATATCTTTTAAGATATCGAGAGAGGAATCTAATGAATAGACCACAGGGTCTTACCAGGATTGAATGCAAAGATAAAGGAAACTGCAACTGTAAAGCCACAGTGCTTTGGAGGCTAGCACTGTGTATACTGAAGCCTATAGTGCTCACAGAGCATCCTGAACAGATCACCGATCCATCACAGGGCAGACACCCAGACACACATCTGCACACACACTCACACCTAGGGGCAATTTAGCATCTCCAATTCACGTAATGTGCATGTCTTTGGATTGTGAAAGGAAACGGGAGCTCCTGCTTGAAACCCACACAGACACGGAAAACAAGCAAACTCCACACTGAATGGATTCTTGGCTGTCTCAGCCTTGCTTTGGTCAATCAAATTAGACATGTTTGGTGTCTGGAGTTTTCTATAGCTTTGCACTGGAGCTCCAACGGTAATGAAGCTAACAAGTAATGAAAGCATCTACAAGTCTAGATGATCACACACTTGCATCAAAATCTGTATTCTCCAACAGACTTAGGTGTGTGGTTTCTGATACTGTATTACATACTGTTTATAAAATATGGACACTGCATAGGTAAACATTCTAGACGCAATCTTGTGCCTGTGCTTTTGTGCATTTTTACACAGTATGTCATACAAGGTCAAAAAGCAGATAAGCAAGATTGCTTCCCAACACAACAAGGTTCGAGGCAAGAATGTGATTTCAGTATGCAGTTTGCTCAATGGCACATTTGACTTCTATGAAACGTGTTGGCTTTAGCTCTAATTTTGTACCAGTATAATCAACATTAGCTGCAGCAATATGATGGAAAGCAGCGATGAATACCTGGTGTAAAATACAAGACTCCATACAAAGAACAGTTAGCCAGAGAATGATATTATGACCTCACCTTGTGGCAAAAATGTATTTCAGCTTAAAGGCCCAGTGTTGCAGCTTTCCAGAGACTGTTCCTTTGTGCACCAAGCATTAGTATGCTGAACCACCAAAATGCATACTCACACACTCATATGGTCGCTCTTCTATATGCCCACTTTTCTGAGGCACATTTACAGTGATTTTGAGTAAACAGCAAGTGTAGTGCACCAAACAGTGAACAAGATAGCTGCTACGAATATGAATAACTTGCACTGAAGGATCACTACTGTCAAAGCAACAAGTTTGGGTAAAGCCATGGGACTACTGTTATGGGGAATTACTGCGAAAAGCAAGAAGTGATGCAAACCTGATGTGGCACATTGTCATAGACATCACCACAAGGCCATACTGACGAAGGAGGGGAGTAAAACAAATGCGCTTGTAACATTTCTTCCTTTGGTGTCACCATAGATCCACTCCCTTGTTGTTTGGCAAGCCCTTGCTCTCACAAAACTCACCCCACCTCTGGCAAACGTGGTTGACTTTCACCATTTAAGATCATGCAAAGCACACACAGTACCACTTAGACAGGTGCATTATTTCAAATTCTACCACTTCTTAATATGTCCAATTATGTATCGGGTGGACATGTTGAACACATGTAGCTGAAGCTTTAGAAGCAGCATGGAAAGTTCATGATGCTTGACACAACCACCCAAAACTGATGCACAGGGTTTCAAGATATCTCCAAGTGGAAATTTGTAGGGGATGAACACAACATTGTGTGCCAAGTCTGGATGCCTGTAAAATTCGGAATGACATTTATAGAACACTATGCAGGAACAAGAGTCAGGACACTTAACTGTGTGAATGCTTGTGCTTCTGTTTAAACTTTTTTATTTTTTCCCTAGTTTTCACACATAAATAGGATTCAAGGTTCAAAAATACATCATCTATCCTAAATAGCTGATGACAGAACTATTGATTTTTTAGTGAGAATATAAAAACTCGAGTTTTGTTTCGCAAAGGTACACTATGGCCAAATGGCCACTATGACTCCTAGTTGCTGAGTTCAGTTATTTCTGCCACAACCTTTGCTAACACATATCTTAAATCAAGCACATAGCCATCCCGTCTCCACAGACAAACACTGAAAGTAGAACAGGACTTACTGAAGAGTTGAATTACCTTAAATGTGACTCCACAAAGTGGGGCTGTCAAATGCCAAAGTGGGCAGTACATAAAAATGGCCTCTCAAGAACTGTGTGTCAGTAGCTCCATGAAACGGGTTTCCAAGGCTGACCTGCACACAAGCCTATGATTCTTAAGTGCAAGGCCATGTGCCAGCTGGAGTGATGTAAAGCACACCTCCACTCAACTTTGGAGCATTGGAAACATTTTCTGGAGTGATGAATCAGTCTGATGGTCGAATCTAGGTTTGCCAGGTGCCAAGAGAATGTCACCAACAGGAATGCCTAAGGAAAACAGCAAAAGAAACAGCAACAGCACAGAGCCCTGACCACAACCCAAGTAAACACCTTTGTGATAAACTGTGAGCCAGACCTTCTCATCCAACATCAGTGACTGGCCCTGCAAAGGCTCTTTTTACTGAATGGGCTCAAAGTCCCACAGACACATTTGTGGAAAGCCTTCCTAGACAAATGGAGGCTATTACTGGCCGCTGCTTTACAAAGTTTTTATTTGGAAACTAGGAGAAATATTGTCAGCAGTTCTTAACTAAAGCAAAGCTGACCAATTCAATATTTGCACCTGTAAAAGATAAAAACGTAAGCAACTGAACATTCTCTTATTTTTTTCTCTTATTAGTTTTTTTTCCTTCAGCTGTTTTATTGCAACCCTGGTTGGACATGCAGCATGAAAGAACAGCTCTGACACTGTTTTGTGATTTGATAGTCATGGGCCTGAGGGGTTTCTTTCTACGCATTTTCACTTTGAAAATAATACGGAAATTTAAAAAATGAAGATGAAAATAATGTCCTTACCTTGTATTAATGTAATTCCACCAGTAGGTGGCAGTAATATCTCCCTTAGTAGCCAATATCACGGAGAGACGGGGAGGAAGTATTGTAGCATGTAGCATTAGCTGTGGTAGCTTTGTTTTGGTTGATACCATTATTTAATTTATTTTTCTGAAGTGGAGACCGGGCTCATTTCGACTTCAACAGAGCTACAAAAAAAGTGCTCGTCATACAAAGGGAATACTCTTCTAAGATAAGGACAAAGCGGCTCCTTACATTGTTAGCTCTCTGGCTAGGTTGCTGGCTGCCCCCGGCCGCCCGGTTGGTAAACAGAAGGTAAACAGTCTGTATGTGGATGTAGTTCGACAGTAACGATGGCAGAAAACGCGGGCGGCGCTGCAAACCTACCCCCGGGTGACCCACAGCTCATCGCCCTTATTGTTGAGCACCTAAAGAACCGGGGCTTGTTCGACGAGTTCAGGAGAGACTGTCTGGCGGACGTGGACACGAAGGTGCGAAGCAGAGTTAACGATCCCGTGTCTAGGAGCACGAGTAGGACACTTAATAAAACGTCTCCTGTTCACCTTGTTTAACGTGGTGAATGTTGTCGCAAGATTAATGTCCAGACACGGCCACTTGCAGGCCTTTTTATGAAGTTAAATTACCTCGAACTTCCCCGTTCCACTTTAAACGGTATCGCAACTGTCAGGGAGGAGAGAGAGCACTGTTGCACTGCTGCTCCGTTTGAGATGGAAAGAGAGAGATTCCATTAAAACATTTACGGCATTTAGCAGACGGTTTTATCCAAAGCGACTACCATTCCATTCACTAACTACAGGGGACAGTCCCTGGAGTAACTGGGGGTTAAGGGTCTTGCTCAGGAACCCAGTGGTGGTGTGTTGAAGGTAGGATTCAAACCCATGACCTCTTGATCCATAGGCAAGTATCCTACCCACGAGGCCACCACCACCCCTCAAGACATGCTCTCAGGTAGTTGTGAGCATGAAGCTGTAAACATGAAGGAATGTTATTAAAAGTGTGACTTAAAATCGTGTTCCCCTTGTTAACTTAAGCATGAAGAACTTAAAGATTGCTTCTGCCCAACAACAACCTAAATAAGAGCCTTATAGTTATCGAACATAATTGTCGGATCGGTGTGGATGCAGGTTTTCATTTGTTTTACTCTGCAGGCAGTTGAACATCTGATCTCTTTTTGGAGGACTAAATGTTTCGCGCCTGGCAGCATTGTTTGAAGGCCATTTTTGTTTTTGTAGGTCATTTTACATTGCCCTCCACTTGGTGCAGAGTAAAATACAGCCAGTCTATTAACGTGTGTTGTGGAAGAACACATTTTTGTAGACAATGACAGCAAAATGTCATATTTATGTGTGTGCAAATGCAGGCAAATCTTTGAGTGGAATTAAGGCCAAAGTTTTGGAGGTGACTAATTTCCAAATATTTGAGAATCGATTCTTTTTTTAGATTTAACTAACAAATTGACCTGTCTTCCCTTTTCTAGCCAGCATATCAGAACTTGAGACAGAAAGTGGACAACTTCGTTGCGAATCACCTCAGTACACAAGAATGGAGTCCATCAATCAACAAGAACCAAGTCCGTAATGGATTGCGACAAAGCGTGGTGCAGTATGTCACTCTGCTGTTTCTGATTGACTGAGGAAGCATGTCTTCAAATGGAAAATGGAAATATAAAGCCTGACAGTACATGTATTGAGTAATGCCGGGCAATGAATAACATTTTGAATCATGATTAATCACATTGTTATACGCAAAATTCAATAATGAATTCAAGAGGAGCGCATTATGCACTTTCATTTTAAAAGTATTGCTATATTCACAAAAGTACAATAACATTTGGTTTGCAAACACTTTAAACTTAAAATTATGGTGCCTTTTAACAGCAGTGTAGCCTTTAACACAGTTACGCAGCTGCAGTTCATATATATTTTTTGTTAAACATTAATGTAAACAAATCAAATATAAAACTAAAGCTATTTGCCCCTGCCAGGGCATTCACGTTTTATCTAGTTTGTTAAAGTAAAAAAACAAGTTACCCTCAGAGTCCAGAGCACAGGTGCCGGAACCATTGTAGCGTTCCCCTCCCAGCCTACAGCTGAGACATGGAGCCCTGCACACACACCCCAACAACCCCCCCCCGAAAAACAGCCGAGACATGTGCACCCCCACATTGAAAATGCTTCCAGCACCCATGGTCCAGAGCCACAATCATAGCATTATAACAGGCACCTTCCAAGCAACAGCAAGTTACCATTTATAAAACTATTTATAAAATATTATTTTTAAAAAGCAACAAATTTTGTTTAATGCATGATAAAATAATTGTGGGCATTAAGTAAATAATGCGTTAACGTGATAATGCATTAAATTGCCCAGTTCTATTATTAAGTAAATGTATTTAATGTGTTTGCAGATTGAAAAAAGAGGACTGAAGCTAAGAAATGTTTTTTACTTTTCATGTAGGTCTGGGATGTTGGAATCTGGAGTGGACCGAATTATAACACAGGTGGTGGATCCCAAGCTGAACCATATCTTTAGACCACACATTGAAAAAGCCATTCATGACTTCCTGGCTTCAGAGAAGAAAGAGGAAGGGCTTTCAAATTCAGCCTCTGAGGCTGAGCAGCAAGATGCTACCAGCAGCAATGCTACATCAAAAACACAATAAGGTAGAGGTTAGCCATACAGCAGTAACTTACTAGTAGCAGGTTAAACAAATTAATATAACAGAGCCATTGGGCTGTTATATCGTTGTGTGGGGCTCAGGTGACGGAGACAGTAGGTGAATGAAATTTAATTTAAGCTCTATAATTCAGTCTGCAAAAGTTGGTATTTTGCTTTTTTTTGTACAGTCTAGGTGCTATTTGATGCTGATGGACAGTGTGTCAGTGGAGTAACAGACTATCTACTGAGGAAATTCTCCCAAACTGGAATTAAAATGCATGTGTGGAAACATGTTCAAATTGAGCTGACCTTGTGTGTATGTACATGTGAAATATATAACAAGAAAGTGTTCTTCGGGCACATCAGTGTCACAGTGAAGTCATCCAGTAATTAAAACATGGATGAAAGACAAAGTGAATAATCATTCTGTCAAAATTGGTTCATCTCATGTAATATTTTTCTTTTCTCAGAAGAAAACCCCCCAAAAATTGGTTCTGTGACTCGTTTCTTTATTACACCGAATTGTAACTAAAAATAAACATTACTTGTAGGAGGAATGCCTACAGCATTGTATTATTTCTGGGTTTGTACTTCTTCTACAAGTATTACAACAGATTCTGTGTTGTTATGGGGAAATACTGTACGTAATGACTGGACCCAGGCCTGCTGCTGCATTTTTTCCTCTGGATTCCTGTTGGTGATGACATTCTAGGGAACAGGGAATCTTCACTGATGTTTTTGTGATTCCAACCAGACATTAAGCAGAGCAAGTTCCTGCAAAAGTTCACTGTGTTCCATCTGATGCAGACGTGGTGTCAAGTGATGGGATCCATTTGGAAGTGAATGCTTTGGACCACAGGAGGGCATCTGGAACTGAACTCCAGCACTGTGATAAGGGCCACTAGCAAAAAGCTTGTTTTTATTTTTTTTTATTTGCAGTAGAAGAGGTGCATTGTGTTCCTGGACTAGAACAAAGATGTTATATGTTCAGCTTGGATCTGTCTTTCAGCACCCCTCTTCTGAGAATGTGGAATGCAGTCAGATGCTGGAGATAGACCTTGCTACATTTGGCAGTCATATATCTTATGCCATACACTTGTTAGAGTAAAGTGCTATTTTGGTAGTTTACCAAATGACTAAAAAGTGATTATCTTTTTATCTTTAATAGCTGGTATTCCCTGAAAAATAGATACTGTTTTTTCTTCCTAAAATGAGATGTTTAAATTTTGTCTTGATTAAACAGTTAAACCAATAATAAAATTTTATGTTTTATTTGAAAAACATTTGGAGGGGTTTTGAAAAGAGAAATTCCACAGTCATTTCAGAATGTATAACTTATTGGAGCAGTGTTTGATGTCAATGGTGCAGTGCAGACATTGTCTGACAGATTTCTTTGCAATGTAGGTAAATCCTAGGGTTAGTAATGGTTACGACGTACATCAAGTCATTTTACTTACAATCCAAAATGACTTGTAAACTTGTATGACTTCTGAACTTTTACATGCTTCTAAAGTAAATAATAATGCAGAATAATAACATGGTGCTTAGAACAATACTGAAAGAGATTTTAATGTGATTTTAAAATAACTAATGCGGCATTCATGCTCTGTTATCTTGTTTCTCCCATTTCTAATCCTGTTTTTCTGTTTATTAAAAGGAGGGCTTATATCAAAATTCTTCACAGTCAGTACACAATGTTCCATTTGTTTTGACAACGTGTTCCTCCACCTGGCACTTAAGCCTCTGGCCTCAGTGTCTTCATCCTCTCCTCTGTGTAAAATATTTAACAGAAAATAAAATAAGTCTTCAGCCAGGACTGAGCTCAGGTTTCCTGCACTCGTCTTAGCTATGGGCCTGCAGCCTAAATCCCGAAACTGGTGTCTGCTCATTCCAAATACATTATTTTGCCACAGTTCTCCCCTACCCCCATCTGGGGAAATCTGATCCAGCTATGGTCTGGAAGGCACAATGCAGCATGAGAAGTTGAGGGCTGTCACCAACCTGCTGTCAGGTTGAAGAATTTTTAACCCCAAATGTCCCCCTAAAACATATACATCTTTGACTACCCTCGACTGTGAGAAATGGGAATTTTGTGTGTGTCCTGATAAGCCTTCTTAAAAATCTTAAAAGTATCTCATCTACTACTTAGTAGGAAAAATATGTTTAAGGGAATTTTTATAAGGAGGCCACAAGGTGGCATGATTTACCCTACTGTTAAATAGGAACAAGTACCTCAAACATGCATTTCAACTGCAACATAATGCTGAATAGAATCTGATGACCACAAGGGCCAAAAGCATTTATATTCAGTAACCTACAGAAAATTATGCGGAAACACCCAACAATTTATGCTCAACAGCTCAGCTTAAATTCTGGTATAATAGCAGTGTTATTCTAAGAATTACATGCAGATAGCCTCTGCAAAGGAATTTAGCTCTCACATTTCTCCTCCATCAGTTATTTAGTTTGCAAAATGTCGAAACAACTTCTCCAACGAAGAAAACCTGCATTGTATGAGGAAAGGAGTTACGCAGCACTTTTGGCCCGAAATATGCAGCAATTAAAACTTAGTACCCTGGGAGAGTGTTGTTAATGTAGTGTGAAATTGTATGTTCAGGGCTTCGCAGGAGGGTTAAGGAAAGTCTCAGCTGACATTGCATTTGTCTTCTGGACATTTATAAATCACCAGAGTAATTATTGAATGGGGACAGAGAGAAAAAAGAGTCTGCAATGGCGCGGCCAGGTCAGGCGGCTCAGGGCGAAGGCGCAGCTCACACAACAACAGAGCTGGGGTTTAACCTTGAACACACACACACACACACACACACACACACACACACACACACATCTATATACACATCTATATACACATACACTCACACATACATTCACAGTCATTCATACACACACACACACACACACACATATATATATATATATAGACTTACACACACACACACTTTTAAGTATACACATACTTGCACTCACATACACACGTATGTGTATATATATATAGACTTACACACACACACACACATATATATACACACATGTGCACACACACATACACACACACGTGCATATATATACACACATACACACACAGATATACACATACACACACACATATAGACACATACACATACACACACACGTGCATATAAATTCACACACACACACACACACATACACACACGTATGTGCATATATATTTACACACACGTATATGCATATATATTTACACACACACACACACGTATGTGCATATATATTCACACACACACACACACACACACACACACACAGCCCCCCCTCCCTTCATGTGATCCAATGGTTTAAACCTCCATTTCTTCTGAAATAAACTCCGTTTCTGGTTCTCAGATGTGTGTGTGTGTGTGTGTGTGTGTCAGTGGGGGAGGGGGAGGGCACAGACTGGCATATGCAACAACAATAGGGCTCGAGGAGCTGAAAACTGAGCTCGAGCTCCGGAGCTGCACAATGCATCAGTACGTGCACGAACCAGCCGAGTGCACGCTGGGGGGGGCTGGGGGGTCTCGCGCCTCGCGCCTCGGCTCGCGGAGCGCTTTGTGTGCCACGCTGACCATCTACACCGCCGATATCATTAATATTATTAGAATAATGTATATCTGTATTATTTACCATCGGTTCTAAAGCGCGCGTGCAGGGAGGAGAGCAGCAGCAGGAACAGCGATCAGAACAACAACAACAACAACAATAATAACAATAATAACAATAATAACAATGATGCTGGTAATAATAATAATCCGTGGGTGCGAGGGGCTCACCGCGAGCTGGCCGTGGGCTCCGCGCGCCGTGGAGGAGAGACGAGGTTCTCCTGCCGAAACTCGGTAATATCCAGAAAAAAAACCTTCAAAAATTCACTGGCGAGGAAAATCCCGCGGTCCGGGATCACACACACACACACACACACACACACACACACACACCTCTGATTCAAAACACACACACGGAGATATTCCTCGTGCTCCGGGGTCTCTGGTGGGGCGGAG
>JBBJLS010000023.1:2336076-2348146 GCA_037577275.1 Bryconaethiops microstoma
CCACACCCATTGTCAAACTAAGAGCCCCACATATTACAGTCCAATGGCAGCCGCCGACTGGGGCATGACACAGTCTAGCAGAACAGTGTTGAGTGTGTCGCTGAGTATTTATTACTGTATATTAAATTAAATTATTACTGTATTTACCCTGCTTATACCAAAGAAAACAGTATATACAGGGGTAACATTGGTATTTCACATTCTAACACTGCGGGAGATAGTACCTTTGCATTTGTATTAAGTTGAGTTTAAAATGAAATGAAAGTGTTTTGGGAGAATATTTGGGAGCATATTTAGGGTTTACAATATAAAAATAAGCATTTTTAGGCATTTTTTTAAACACATCACAAATTCACGTTTGTTCACAATTCATGAGTGCTTTTGGAATGTAACCCCTGTGAATTTTGGGGGTTTACTGTATTTATTTTCTGCATTTTTAATTATGCCAATAAATATAGTGCACTACAGTACACAGTACAAAGTATCAGAAAGTAAGATAATGAAACTGAATTGCAGTTTTATTTGAACTATGCCTTAATTACATAATTGAAATAAACTGAAGCTAGACTCTTCATTCTTTGCTACGTTCATGTTTTGGAGCTCAGAAATGTCCAGCCTACATATTTTGTAAAAGCATTTTATAAAATAACATGCAGAGAGTTATTTTTCACCATAACTACTGATCCAAAACTAAGAACTACAAATAATAACGGAAAGATAAGGACAAATGCTGATGTTACTTTGCCTCGTATTACCCATCTTGTCTCTTTGCAGTCGCATGAAATCCTCCTCTGTGATGTCTTTTGAACACAAAAATCCTCCTCCATTGCTAACAGAATTACACGAAGCTTTAATTTTCCGTGGATCTGTTTTGACAAACTGGCTCAGAAGTATATTAGCTTGTGTAAAACTTTACGAGATTTCATAAAACGTTTTGCAGGATCTTGCAAAAAAAATAGCAAAATCTTGCAAAAGTATATGTGCTTATGCAACCCAGCTGGAAGCGTAGAGCTTCATGGTTCATTAGTGGGGTTGCTAGGCTCCTAAGTCCGTGTCCACCTGTTCTGTGTTAATAGTTGTTTGTTTCTGATTGTTTCTGTTGCAGGATTGGTTCGTTGGGCCAAGCCCCTTGATGCCATACAGTAGAAAAGCCCAGGCGATCCAGACAGAAGACATGCGGTCACCAAGCTCTTACAATCAGCTGGTATGTGAGTTTGTGATCTTGGTTTTCAAAACTCTAGCTAACGTATGTGTTCCTAAAGAAGGGTCCTGGACTTTTGCCTGCGTCTTAGCAATGCTACTGTTGCTGTCCATGTTCAGAGTGGCAGTCAGAGAATGGACTTCTTAAAAGAGACTCAGCATGAGGTTGGGGGTTTCCCCTCTGCATGCACATGTATCAGTGACTGTCACTGCTCACTGGCGTGAAACAGTGAGCAGTCCTTACCACAAGAAGCTCCCTGCCAGCAGAAAGTAGAGCAGCGAGCTGCCGTCCAACAGTCACAGCTAGCAACTGTGGTAGGCCAAGTGGTGCAAGCAGTGTGGACCATGACACCACCACAAATTACAGCAATGTGTTTAAAGAAACCACAGTATGCATCACTTCCAGAGAGGTATGATGGGGATCCAGCAACCTGTTAATTTCCTATTAGCTTGTGAACTACTATACTTTTCTATTAGCTTGTAGGACTAGTAGTACACACCTATTGCAACTGAAACAAGATAAAAGCCCAGCCATTGAATAATCGATCAATTTCAGAATTCTAGTGGCAGACAGCCGCTGGAACGAGCTGGTGCTCCTCGTCGTGTACCGGAAGGGACTCAGCAGCAATATGCAACTGGAGCTTGTGTGCAGGGACAACGTCTTAGCTATCAAGCTAGACCAGCACAGAAGGATAAAGACACCATTCCCAAGTGCCAAAAGCATCGATCCCTGTGTGGAGCCCCCACGAACAACACCGACGCAGGAGGAGGGCTCACGCAAGCCAATGCAGATAGGCATGACTAAGTTGACTCCGCAAGAAAGGAAATGCAGACTACTGGGGGGCTTTTGTCTGTACTGTGGTGGCAGTTGGCATCTGGTGGCTTCGTACCCACTTCTCAAACCAAGGGTCACGTGTAAACCTCTGATCCTTTCATTGACACCTGGACCTATCACACAGTTTTCTATTTCCATACAAGTGTATGTAGCTAATACGTGTGTGTCTGTTTCTGCCCTTAGATTCTGGATTGGCTGGCAACGTTGTATCCAGGGCTTTTGTATCATCTCTCTCTCCCAGTGGAGAGATTGCCAGCCCCCAACCCTGTGAAAGCCTTAGACGTGCATTTAGTGTCAGTGACAATGGTTACATGGGCTACAAAACCCTTAGACATTAGCATGGAACCAGAGCATCACGAGAAAACTTAATTTCTTAGTATTAGAACATCCAGAACCAATCTTAGTCTTAGGTCTTCCATTGTTAATCGATTGCCAAAATGCTATTATCAGGCAGAGGTCACCCTATTCAAAACATTGTCAAGCAACATATCTGTTGACAATCTCTGTAGAAAATCCCTTAGCCAACACCCCAGTAATGATTATGCCCCAGTATAGGGATTTATCAGAGGTATTTAGCCCGTCTCCCTCCACACCAGCCCTGGGACTGTGCAATTGATCTCTTGCTGGGTGCTAGCCCACCTTGGTCTAATGTCTATCCTCTCTCAGAGGCTGAGGACTATGTCACTGAGATGCTCTGGTAGTATCACATTTGCCGGTCCCAGTCCCCCACGTCGGCCAGCTTCTTTTTCATAGAGAAGGGTGGTGGTCTAAGACTGTTAACTGACTATCGTAGGCTCAATGTGGTCACAGTAAAATATCCGCATCTGCTTCTGCTCATCCCCCTGGCCATCAAGCAGCTCTGTGGAGCAAACATTTTTACCAAGCTAAACCTACAGAGCGCATACAACCTCGTGCGCATTAGAGTAGGTGATGAATGGAACATGGCCTTTTGTACCACGTCTGGCCACTACCAGTATTCGGTAATGCCATATGGCTTAGCAAATGCTCCGTTATGCATTCTTTTATATTTTTACCTATCATGTCCGGCCTCTTAGCAAGCAGAATGTGAAGCTGGGTGCCATGATGCGCCAGACACCTTTATTTTGCCAAGTGGGACTTTAGCAGTGGAAGCCCCTCTTGCTATCAAATTTGTATTTATTCATTTCATTTATAATTAAGACAGAGTCTATAACCCGTCACCAAAATATTAAGTGTACACAAGTCTTGTTGCGTCTTAGTGATGTCATCGTCTGGTGAGTGTATTTGCCTGGTGCTAATGCAACCCAGATAGAAGTGTTGAAGTTCATTAGCGGGTGTTGCTAGGCAAGTCTGTGTCCACCTGATCTGTGTTAATACTCATTTGTGTTTGATAGTTTCTGTTGCAGGATTGGTTGGTTGGGCCAAGCCCGTCGACGCCACGTGGTAGAAAAGCCCAGCCGATCCAAAGAGTCATGCTGTCACCAAGCTCTTACAACCTGGTGGTACTCGGGTTTGTGATCTTGGTTTTGAAAACTCTATCTAATGTTTGTGTTCCTGTAGAAAGGTCCTGGACTCGTGCCTGCATCTTAGCAATGCTGCTGCTGCTGCTGCTGCTGCTGCTGCTGCTGCTGCTGCTGTTGTCCGTGCTCTGAGTGGCAGTCAGAGAACGGTCTTCTTAACACTTCTACTGTGTTCTGGTCAAACGTGACAGATTTTCAAATTTTCTCTCTAGGAAATGCAGTTAATTTCAATGGTTACATGACTGTTTACACAAGGCACTGTAATGCATAATAAAAATGAGAATTTATATTTTGTGAGTTTTATTGAACTTATGAACACATGGTGTTCCCAGTCAAAAATGACCGGTCATCAGAAATTAATTAGTAAGACTATGATTAGTGTATAAAATAGTTTAAGAACATTTGCACACCCCACCACGCTGGTGCTTTTGAGCACACACACACACCTTAGGTTCCTGTGGGGGGGGAAAAGGGACATCTCCATTTCGAGTTTTGAGATTGGCCTGCTGCCCAAAATCTCCATAGCAACTGCCTCCTTCACCCGAGCAACCATCTTGTATACCTTTGCAACCACATAGAAGCCCCCCAGCCAACAAGTCCTACAACACAGCGACTACCTGGAAACTACATAGCAACAACCTCCTACACCATAGCAACCATTTGGAAACTCCCTAGCAACCACCTCCAATACCATAGCATCTGCCGAGAAATTGCATTGCAACCACCTCCTACACCACAGCAAGCACCTAACACTCTAGTAACCACTTTGTATATCTTAGCAAAAATCCAGAACCTCTTTAGCAACTACCTCCTACAGATAGAAGCTGTCTAGAAACTACTTAGCAACCAAATCCTACACCACAGCAAGCACCTAACAACATCCTGGCAACCTCTTTGTATACCATAGCAACCACCTCATCCACCATAGCAACTACTTAGCAACCACATTGTATACGATAGGAGAGTTAAGAGACTCAGGGTGAGCTTGGAGGTTTCCCCTCTGCACACATGTGTATCAGTGACTGTCAAGCTTCCCTGTGTCTCCCCCTCGTCTCCACAGGCGTAACACGGTGAGCAGTCCTCACCACAATAAGCTCAATGGAAAGTGGAGCCAAGCAACTGGTCACCATTGTGCATGTGCCTAAAAGCCTCTATCGACTTAGCGAAGCAGCTAAGCCTTCCTCCCGCTCAAGCTTGGGTTCCCATTGAATAAAGGACCTCCGGGAATTGTACTAGTACCAGTTTGTGTTAGCTTGTTTTGTTCAGAGCTCAGTGAGCTCACTTGCTATAATTGTGTTCATTAAAGACTTTTTAAGGAAAAGCTATCTCCTGCAGTTGTGTCCTCCCTTCATGCATGACTTGAGAAAAACAAATAAAACTTCGTTTTTTGATGTCCACCAACCTTAGCCCTCAATAGATAACAAAGCTACAAGAAATACAACAGGTATGTTTGCTAAAAAAATTCTCAAATTTAGACATCAGCTGCTTCATCCTTACTTGTGAATGCTTAGTATGAGCATTTGTTGAGATATTTAGTTCTTTAAAAAATATTGAATTAAGCACTTGGATTTTTAGATCAATTATTGCAGAATTTGACATTTTCAAACATTTATTGTGAAGCAAACAGAGCTGAATGAGCTGTGATTTGACTACCTCATTTGCCTAAATCATTTACATTTACAAATTTCAAGTTCAGGCCAATCTACCATCAACCACAAGTTTAATTTGTGTTACAACCGTAGAGCAAAGAGGTAAGCTTGTTGTTTCTTGTAATAGTGATTGCTGTAGACATGTAAGACAAGTCAAACATGTTAAGAGGGACATAAATGATGTAAATGATATGGAGTTACCAGACATAGAGCGATCAGTATTCTCAACAGACTCCGTTAAAACGCTAAAACACAAAAGAGTAGGTGACAGCATTTTGGCCAATAAATTCAAGTCAAATTTTACATATGCAGCCTTGACTTGCTCTGCAAACATGATAAGTAATGTTTACGTTCTTTGACCAAACTGATCATACCTGGAAATGGGGTTCTTAGAACATATAAACTTGTAATCATGGAAGAAAGATGGCCTTCAAATGTTAGCTTTGCCAGTAATGTTTACTGTGTAGTTGGTGATGCTTGGCAGTACAGTTAAGCTTCTGTACAGTACAGTTAATCTGCAGTTGAGCTAAACCAAAGCTCAGAGATCTCGTCTATTGTCATTGCCCTTCACAACATTTTTTAAGGTCCATCAGACAAAATGCATGTCGTAATTTTCAAGCATGAAAATGTGAGTCCGCTGAGGAATCTAGAGGCTCTGTTTTGGCATTATCTTGCTATTTATCTGCTGTAACATTTAAACGATTAACAAATGGATCTCCAGCTGTATATTCTCAGAATGTTTTAACTCTTCTCCCAAAGTCCATCCCTCGACCAATGTCAAAAAAATCGATTCTCAGAAACTAATCGATACTAAAATTTAGTACTGAGTTCGATATCAATTAGCACTGGTATCAATACTTAAATGGCAGTTTTGCATCTGCTGGTTCACGGAAATCGCTGGCAGACTACAAAAATTTTCAACAGGCACTGCAGTGGGAAGCCACTCCCCTGGTTACCTGGAGGACCCAATGTTTACAGCCGACTCAGGACACATTTAAAGGTGTGTGCCACTTTTTTTTTCCTCTGTAGAGAGCCAGGGGGAGCTTTGGGGTTTTGCAGGAGCTTTGGGGCTTTGGTGCCCTAAACAGAGGAGAAAAAAGTGGCACGCACCTTCAAATGTGTCCCAATTCAGCTGTCACGGAGCCTTTTGCCCCATAGCTCTCCTGTGGAACAACCTAGCGCCACAAAATTTTACACGGACCCTCAGCTCCCCCAGACCTATTGAACGTGGCCAGTGGCGAAGCTCTCCTCGCCACCAAACTGCTGCTTCGGTCTCATGAGCACGGAATTTCCGAGCCGTGTCGCTGCACAGTGTGAGCACCCAGCCACGCCAAATTTTACATGCTGGTATATCTCCATGAGACCTTTCCAACAAGCCCTCAGGTTATTAGCCCATAACCTTCCCCTGTTGTTCTCTAAGGATGGTGGGGAAAAAAAGCCTTTAAATGCACTGGCAAGTTCTGATCTGGCTAAAATGGAGCATTTTGCCCTGTAGCTCGGCCGAAGAATAACCTAGCGCCGCAAAATTTAACAGGGACCCTCATTTCCCCAAGGCCTATAGAATGAGACATGAAGCTCTCCTCTGCAGAGAATCGGCGCGACGGTCCTGTGAGCACACTTTAAATTATTTATTAAAACTTTTTTTTTTTCCCCTGTAGTATCGATAATAGTATCGAGTACCGTCCTTAGTATCGTATCGAGTTTGAAATTTCAGTATCGTGACAAGCCTACCCTCGTGACGAGCATATGTCAAAACCTGACATTCCACATGTGAAACCCATATGTAAAGTGGCGCCCCTATGACAGTCATGCGCTACATGTTTTCCTACAGCTGCACTGGTCATAACATAGTATAGTACAAGAGTTCATGGGTACATGTATTTGTAAGAATGTGTTTGTAGGAGAGGGGTCGCCTGGTGATCAAAAGCAGGGTTAACCGAGGTTTTATGCTGAAAGGTTGTGTAAATCCTTTGGGGCAAGTGCGTGGGTAGGGGACAGAGATAGCACAAACATGGGGGAAGGGGGGGTGGTTCAGGGGCTGTCAGAGAATAAACGCTTCTCTCCCCGTTGAAACACCACCTAGCAGGAGAGTGGACAGTAATCTGTAAGTTCTCCTCTTAGCCCACTGGCCCGGCACCTGATCTCTCTGGCTCTGGGCCTAAGCTGCTATTACAAGGTCCGGTATGATCCACAAAAATATTTCCCAGACATTTGTACACAATGCGTGAGCCCCTCAAAGATGTACGGATGGGCAAGGATGACCAGCATTTTACTGTAAGGACCTCAGCAACATTCTCCCAGTGGGAATACCAAAGAGAGCATACATTCTCCACGAGGCGGGATATGGATCAATATTGAGCCCTCCACACCTCCAGTCCCCCCTGGCATATATATGAGCGGAAGCACTTTGAGAAGTGTTATGAAAACAACCAGAAAATGTACTCTCTGAGTACAGTCCATTAGGCCCAACAAATTAAACAATATTAACACAGAGAAGCTCCTTTTCCTTTCAACTTTGCAAAAAATATGCTCTATCATCCTCAGAACCCAAGACTCCATTTACCAGGTCTTGTAATTCAGTCAGTATTAATGAAGTGTTTATAGTGGAGGACTGCATTTTCCTTTTAGGTGATAAACAGCCGGGAAAACTGCTGGGACAGTAGGCTGACATAGGTACTCTCAGCTGTCTGTCTTTAATTGGCTGTCTGAAGCCCATTTTGTTCATTGTGACTACAAGAAGAATTTCCATTAATACTCAAACTAATATCTGTTAAAGAATATAACTATTGCGAATTGACCCAGCAATTTGAAATGCTATTGAAAGAACTTGGACAGCTTAATTTCACAAATGAGTTTCCCTTAAACACAACAGGGAAATCACTAGGTATACCTCCCCCCTAAAACAACAAGAAATCATGCAGTTCAATAGCTAAACGGGCTGAATCAGTTGCATCAATTGATCAAATGTTGTAATCGCGACCAAGTCAGCAGACCAATCCAATCTGCGGCACATTTACCAAGAATAAACGAGGATGTCAGATGGTGTGGGGTTGGCACGCTGCTTGGATAGTGTTATGTGACAAATTGTAAGAAGGAACATGAGGTGAGGTATATTAATCACGCAATGATTCTAATTATTCATGTGCCCTAAAAACCTAGATGCAGAAAGGTACAGAGATAAACCTAGGACATCATTCTGTATGACTTTGTGAAAAAGGAAGAAAACAAGTTAATCACTGAACTATTCAATGGGGAGAGCTTTAAACACTTCAGTTTTTGTTGGGTTGTGTCCTATAGCTTCAACAACAATTGTATTGTGAAATCTGCAGAACTTAATATAATGTGCTTTGTGAAAAGGAATTATCAGGTGACTTTGCTGCAAAAGATTCCGAACAGCGATGGCGGGGCTCAAGTCAAAAGTCTCTTGCCACAACTTCACTCTATCATAAATGCTATTTGTTTGTCCAGCAACACGAGGCAAGAGACCTACTAAAATTGCATTACAGTTTCTCCACAAATTAACAGTATCAAAATTCTTTCACAAGATAATAAAATGACTATGATTAACAAGACATCTCTACAAAGCACCCCACCTGGTACCCAAAGACTGCTAAAGGCTAGCATGTCCAGTGTCCTGATCATGGGTCTGCCTGTCTTTTCTCAGTCTATTTATTTATTTTTCATTTACTAGCAAATCTCTCTCTACTTTAACTTACTAGCCTCTTGGATATCTCACTCCTTCTCTTGGCAGCCTTCTTGGGCCTGTTAAACGTGGCCTGACGCAGAAGGCGGAGACTGTCGACACTTGCCTACAACTGTTCCCAGTGCAGAGTCAGCATCTGCCACCAGACAAGTTCAGCGCAGCACACTGGAGCTGTTCGCCAGCAAAAATCAAACTGTCAGCACCAGCTTTTACGACTGTTATTCAACTTATCAAGAGGGCTGAAGAACATTACTTTCATTCCAAAAAGCGTCAGACAAGATGCGTCTGCCGCAAATGTGCGTCAATGACTACTGTCTCATTGATGTTAACGATAAAGTAAGTGACACTGACGAGAGACTGAATGGTCACAAGGATGGAAAAGTCTTCCATCAGCAAATTTAATGCAGTGCCATGAGTGTAGCTTGAGCTCTAATATCTCTAATAAAATAATACAAAAAAATGCAAATAGCATACTATCCACTCCATCAATACAGCGCTGCCAAATTGATAATGAACACCAGACAGTAGACAACTTGTGCTGCCATCATTTGTATCATTGTATTTATTTAACTAATACTACTATAAAGATTCATATTTTATTTTGTGTGGTAACGTTTTAGAATTATTAACAATAATTATTAATAATAATCTTATTAATGTATTCTTACTAAATTTATTTTACTTTTAACAATTAAATCAGCAATCTGCATGCGTACTAAGTAGTCATTAGTAATTAGTGCTACGTTCCCCAAAGAGTAGCTGCTTAAATGCAATTTCCTCCTGTCAACATTGTTAGTGGACTTGGTCAGACACACATTGCTTTTCCATTCAGTGCATCAGTCAAGAGAACAGTGTGTGCCCAAATTATAAACACATGAGCAAACACAGGAGTGAATATGGTAAACATTTACATATTCTGAATAATCTAAACGCATAACATACCACAGAGCATTCGTTCAAAGAAGGAAGAAGATAGAGACCAAATCTCTGTATACATTGTCGATGTTAAACTACTACTTTGCAAAGCAAATGTTTTTGTGCATTTGAAATGTGTGCAGTGTCCAGTAATGCTACATCAAGTAATCAAATAAAAGAGTGATGTATTATAGCTTTATTATTTTAAGCCCTGGTAGAAAAAAAGAAAAAAAAACAGAATCTGGATTTTATGAAACCTGACTTTTCATAAAATCCATACTAAACACGCTGGGGAGCTTGCAGAGGGCCCACCTTATTGATGAGGACAGTTTGTCTTCATCCATCCACTTGTGCGTAGAGCTACTGATGATTAATGTGTTGTACAAGACTCATTCTTTTTGCAGCATCCCACTTACAAGCCTTGAAAATATTAATGTTTCAATTGATGTTAACACCACACAGAACAGTGTGATTCAAAACCAGTTGAGGACAGATGACTGGGCGTCTTTACCAAGCTGCAAATTCTGTTATCTTGATATCACATAACATTTTCGGTCTATCGGTCTAAGTAAGCTATAATTAAGCAAGTTAATTATACACCATAAAACTAACATCTGTAATGGATGAACCCACCAAATAGACAATCAATTTTACCCATTACTCAGTACAAATGAAGATAACTTAATTAACTTGCTGGGACAGGTCAGATCTCCTTCCCCAAGGAGAGACGAAGTTATTGGTCTAAAACATATGACAGGAAACTAACAGGTAGAATTAGCTATAATAAAATGATAGAATAAAAGCTTCTTTATCACTAATAAATAACATCTCAAGGAAAGCCGAATGGCACAAGCCTTAGTCTTGCTTATGAAAATGCAATGAGCCGAGGACCGTCACTATAATTTGGTTATCAGGGTATTGCTATGTATTTGTATTACTAATTATGTTTATAACTCGATTCTACTACTCAATTATGGCATATAAAATTGGTCAATAAAACAACTGTTGATAAATAAATCATTTATATTACTATTAGCAAAGTTTCAACATGGCAATGAATAAAGCTTTTGCTCCAAACTAGTTTCACAATAGGATGGCTGTTCGCACCTAGAACAGCTAGTCTCAACTGCATTTCCAAAGCTGCTGCACTAACATAATATGGATATAGGTCACTGACAGGGCTAATATAAGTCTGCCAGGGGATATGTTTAGGGATATGTTTGGTTTGGCCTAGGGCCCTTGCGAAAACATTTGACTACCTCTCACCTCATGTTCCTTCACTACTCAGGCAGACTGAATAAATAGTCCTCAATAAACATATCATCTGTTATACCCTCCAAGCAAAACAGTGTGGCGAGTCCCATTCAATTCCAGCGTCCAAGTGGAAGATGAGTTTGAGCTCCAGTACAAACCTGTATTCACCAGCCCTCACTGACTCGCTCATAAGCATGTTTCACTCTGCTGATGCATTGCTCAAAGTATTTCAGCAAGCCTCGACTGAAGGATGTATCTGGTAAACACAAACACAGACTCGAGCCAAGCTATTAGAAATCATGTTTCATGTAGGAAAGTGACTATAAATATAAATCTCTATCACAAAAAAGTCACAATTACACCAAATCACTACTGGGATGTTGTAAAACATACCCACTGACTGCTACAATCATGTGGTTGCCAAGATAGTGCTTATGACTGACCTTCTTATTGAAATCTGGGCATGATAAGCCCATCAGTCCTGTTTAACAGATTCACCTTGTGTAGCTATTGTTTAAGCATTAGCTAGTTAAGGGCCACCTGACAGACAAACGCCTCCGTGATCATATGACCACCAACATAAACTCTCAGATGCAATACTCAGCAACATTGCCCTACTGTTTCATGCTCAGCATCTGCTTTATTCCCCTCAATTCTTTCTTTCTCAATGAAAAAGTCAACAGGATGCAATGGACATAAGTTAAAGACCTCTAAATCAGACAATTTATGCAATCTGTTTGAGTCTTACTGCACTGTCAAGAGGACATCTTGGGTTTTCTAGTGATGCCACAGTGTGGCTAACACGGCACATAGACCTTGTTTTCAAAATAACAGACATTGCATCTTCCAAATTTGATGATGACCAGGAAGACAAGTGAGGATTATTTTTAGTACATTTAGGGTCGGTTTCCTAGACAGGGATTAAGCCTAGTCCTGGTTTACATAGTGCTGTGAATAGAGATTTTCCATTGAAAAGGAAAGGGTAGTCCAAGACTAGGCTTAATCCCTGTCTGGG
>JBBJLS010000023.1:2397381-2411063 GCA_037577275.1 Bryconaethiops microstoma
ACACACACACACACACACACACACACACACACACACACACACACACACACACACACACACACACACACACCACAAATTACAGTCACGTTACGTTCATTCTTGATACAAAAAGGGAAAATTCTGGCAATGCAATCTAAAGCAAAATTCTACTCCAGATTAGTCAGCAGACACATGTTCAGGCAAAGGCTGAACAGCACAGAATTCGAAACAGCTGACTAGTCTGGAGTAGAATTTTAATAAGCTGAATTTTCCTTTGCATTTTCAGTAGTAAAATAAATGAATTAAAAAAGATGTTGAACTGTATGAGTTCAGAAAATTCAGTTATTGACATAAGAGATTACTTCCTATTCTATAAAAAAAACTCCTTGCTAATTAGTGCAGTCGCTCTGACCTAAACAAGAAAACATGCATGAACCTAAAAAGGTTAAAACAAAACAAAAAAAAATCATGCAGTTCACTCTGATCAGAGTTTATTTATGTTTTGCTCATATGTGTTCTCTTACAGATGTGAGAACTAAGGATAAACAATATGGCCAAAACTTAACATTATGATAGTTCAAGAAATTTGCAATATGATAATTTCCGAAAAGTAATACATTTAAAAATACTAATAAAATGTCATTTATTGTCCAGTGTTCCTGAAGCACTGACACTGCACTTAAAATGTATTGCAACATAACATGGCATAAGTTATCACAATAAACAATATTGTGTCACTGTTCACCCCTAGTCAGTACTACCACTTAATACACTACTCAAAAAGTTATGTTTTTTTTTTTTTAATGAAAGCCAACACAAATTGAATTAGGACTCAAGATTAGAAAGTGACAGTATTGTTTTCATCCTCCTCACCTCATGAACTTTTCCATGATCTCCTCCACCCACATCTGCAGGCGGATGAAGCTGATGCCATATCGCCACCAGAGGCGGAAAAGGTCCAGCAGGTACCAGTCGGTCTCCTCCAGAATAAACTCCTTCCCATTAAACACTGCTGTCTTTCCTGCCACGCTCTTACGATGTTTGAGTCCTGCAGGGCAAAAGCAAGCCATTAGTGTCATTAAAGAATAGTGTTATTTTTCTCTAGGCTTCCAGAGGACGGCAAAAAAATGTCCTGATAATGAGACAGCTCAGCCTGTGTATTGATGCACAACAGCTGGTATGAGCATGTTGCCCTGACCCCTCCTTTGCCACTGGTCCCCCTCTGAGCTGATTTTATTTTTCATTCATTTGCAGCCCAGCTTCTCCAATAAGTACACAAACATGTCTGAAGAGTGCTAATCTAACTGTAATATTGTTCATTTACACATATAAAAACAGGCAACCACAGACCCAGTTGTTTGACAAAGTCTTGCATGTGCAGGTTGAGGGAGTGGATGATGGAGCCTCCAGACTCATAGTCCTGCTGGTTGACGGTGACTGTGGCTAGCCGCCCACCCACTGCACGCCTCTCAAAAACATCAATCTGCACTTCCGATCCGAAGTGCTGCCGCAGGAAGTGCGCTGTCGCTGTTCCACCGATTCCAGCTCCTACGACAGCTTTGAGACCAGCAAACATTAATAAGTGGATATGGCCTAAATCCAACACAAACCATACACAGCACAAAAAATCTATCAAAACTACATTAATGGAAAACATATTCTATTTGCCTGCCATTGTCTCCACTCTACCACAATACATAACACCCTTTTCTCAAACTTAAAGCACTACAACCCAACCAAGACTGTAAAATAAGAGCCAAGACAAAAAAATATATGAAAAGAACAATAATCAGAAGAGAAGTCTAGTGTTTTCCAACTCTGGTCCTGGAGTCACGCTGACTGCATATTTGAGTGTTTCGCTACTCCCAACAAACTAAAATGTGTAGGAAGGTGAATCAAGTACCAGGGTTGGTACTTTTTAGTTTTTAGTAAATAATCTGCTCTGTTTTTTTTAAACATACAAAAGTCCACATTGAGACCACATTGGAAATCTTGAATTTCTTTCAAACTCTGATATAAACAGAGAGGTAAAGAAACAATGTTTAGAATTTAATAAAAAAGTTATGACATAAGACATTCTCAAGGTTCTGAACTATTTGTTAAATGTAAACAAATTTCTGACACATCTGTTGTGAACTCCTGTTAATGGTCAGTATATTTTTTGAGTCTTTTCACTAATATGTATGTATGTATACACATTTCTTCTTTTTTAATGAAACATCAAACACTATACACATGCGTGACTATATTTTTCTTTTTGGTGAAAATACATAGACACATGCATATACATGTGCAAATAAATTATTCACTATTTTTTCACGAAAATATTCACTTAAAAGTGTTTAATAAAATAAATAGGTTGGTTCCCTGTAAAATATGTTCTGCAATTTGACCAGGGATGCTGAAATCTTTGCAATATGACTGTATGAGAATTACCTAAGAAAATGCAGAAGTGTGAGCACACGCTGGTTCATGTTCACTGGTAGCTTGTGGAAATTACTAATAACGGGGCAATTTAGGAAACAACATGGCGCTTTGGTTTTTCACATCAATAACGCGATCTAGTATTTTGGCGCTCAACTGACTACTTGGGTAACAGTTTATTAAAAACTTTCGTGCGTTTATTACAGTGAGCTGACTGTCTAACCACGTTCTCAAGATTATAGAGAAGATTCAGCAGGCTCATGGAGGAGCATTATCAGGGCCTGAGTGAGAGATGCATCAGTCCTCACATTGCACAGCAGACCTCTAGATGCCCAGGAGATCTGTGCGCTCGCCACAGCGCTGGTCTGGTGGGCGAGTTAGATGCGCCTCCCCACCCCGCTCCCAGCACCCCCACAAAGCTCGACGAAGGGTGTGTTCCGGTGCGGCTCTGCGGAACCGGGCCCAAGCCGCTCCAGGCCGGCAGCGTTAGCTTACCTTACCTATTTTCGAGGGAGGTGTGCCATCCAACGGCGCGAATCCAGAGTCTCCCCTCGCCGCCCCAATAAACACGAGGGTGAGAAAGAAAAGGCCGAACTGCAAACGCATGATGACAACGCGGAACACAGCTAAAGGGCAAAGAGAGCCTCCATCACTGAAAAACTGCCTCCAAGGCGATGCGCCTAAACTAAATCCATACACGCACGGTCGTGTCGAAACTGAAATCCACATACCGCTGATCGACCATTGTTGTGTCTAAGTAATCTGCAAAATAGCAGATTTTTTTCCTTGAACCACATAAAACAATGAACACTGTGCACACCGCTCCTACTGGGGGGTAGGCGACATCGTCCGGCAACAGGACCACGTGACTCTTGACCAATCAAATCGAAGAGAATAGTTCTCCTCGAACACCAGCGGCCTAGAAACGCTCCGAGCGGACCAATGAGGGTGTCGGACTGGTCTTACAGGCCTAGTCCACACGACGGAGGCATTTTTAGTGTGGGGGTGTCTGAAACCGGGAAAGGTCTGCTCTTGCGTGTTTTCACGTCATGTTTCTGCAAAAAAAGGAACAGTTCTGGCTGGCAACTCTATTTAAAAATCCTGTCCACACAACCGCTGTTTTAAAAATATCTCTGTCAACATGAAAAAAGAGCATCCCAAACCAACGGGCAGCAGTATAACCAACTGCATACCTCTGTTGACAAATCAGAAGCCATCGAAATGAGAGGTTTTCGAAAACTACGTAAAAATCTCTTTTGGCTTTGAGCTCAGTGAGGCCTCCTTTCCGAACTCCTGGCCCTGATTTCATCTTATCTGCATGGACTTAATAAATATACTATTAGGGCTGACTAGTATGTGGATCCGCTTGACTACCAGATCAGCCAATTTTTAAAAATTAAATTCAACAAACAACATAAGTACAAACACATAATTATACAAAAACACAATGTACAAACATCCAGGGTACATAAAAAAAACAGACAAAGCATAAGTGTTATTATATTATACACATTGGAATGACTTAAGTTTATATGTTTATTGTGCTTTTTTTATTTTTACACTTTTGAATAATATTTATATACTGTGTAAGTTCCACCAAAAAATATGAGAAGCTTGGTTTGGTTTTTCCCATTTTACTTTATGTATATGAAATTTACCTAATAACAAAATTAAATTAATAATATACTTGTTGTTTGGTCTCAAATTACTTTCTTTAAAAAAAATAAAAAATTATCAAACAAGCCTATCACTACATCACTGTTTAATCTGTCCTTAATAAACTGTTGCATATCCATCTTGCATATACACAGTGGCAAAATAGATGCACAACATTTTCCTCTTCTAGCGTACAAAAATCACAAGTGCTATCAACATCCAACGCAAATCTTAGATCCGTCAAAAAAGGATGTGGCTCCAGACCACCACCAACATCACCAGTTTTGTTAGCCTACAGGAACTGGAAATAATACGTTTAGGCTTGACCAACATGATTTTACAGTTAGTTATATTATTGCCTTTTGGTTCAGGATGCTCTTGACAGGATCCTTTTGCATATACATGTTGACAAAGTTTTTTTTTGTTTTTTTTTTAACAGTGCTTGTGTGAATGGGACTTTTTTGTTTAAACAAAGAAGGAAACCTTTTTTAAAAAAAAAAAAAAAAACCTGTTCATGTGTGGACTAGGATTTAGGTTGGAAGTGTTAGCATTTAGTAAAAACTGGACTGGTGTTTCTGTCACAGGTGTCGCAGAAACTGCACTCCTCATTAGGGTCTAATTACAGCTGTCTGTGACTTAAACGCATAAGGAGTGCCTCAAATATGTTTTTGTTGCATTTACTGTACTTTATGCTATCTTTTTTGCTGTCCATAGGTGGGTATTTACTGTTAGTGCTTCTAAAACACTCCCCAAAAGACCTCTCTCAGGTTTGCAAGCTGCCTCCAACTGGAAGCTGCCTCAAGTTTCAGGGTCTGAAATCTCCTCTGACATAAACAGCTCAATGACATTATTAGTGAATAATATGAATGATGTGCTTCAGTGTTATGAGCTTGTTGTACTAGCTTCAGATCCCTAAAATTGAGGAACGTGGACAACATTGAATGCATTAGAATATTCATATGAGCATTAAAATAGTCAGCAAAATACTAAAATTATAAGATTACTGTCATAATAAATGCATTGTCTACGGGTTAAAAATGGTGGTAGTGGTATATTAGACCCCATGTACACCTGGGCACTTCATGCATATCATCAGTATCAGGATTATATCTGTTAACTCAAATAAAGTGCTAGTTTAGTTAAAATGCACAGTTTTTTACCATATCACTACAACAATGTGTTTTAATGTATTTAGTTCATGATGACAATGACACAGGAGTATAATTAATCTGAACCTAATCTTTTTGTAAACATAGGTATCGTGCAAAATTGTGGGGGGTTTTAATAGAAAAAATGAGAAGCAGTTGAGGTGATTGGTTGTTGTAAACAAGCTGATTTGCATATTACTGACCAAATATTAATCAGATATTTTAGTCAGACTGACAGGAGACACATTTGACTACCAGGTGTAAACACAGCAAACTTTTTGGGATACAATGCAGGTAACAAAAACTGTATTGGGCAACCTTAAGTGTTTTAAATGTCATAAATGTTTGTTGACTGTGTGTGCGTTTGAGCTGAAAGGATGTGTGTATGCATGTGCGTGTTAAAGTGCAAGTCATCTTTAGTATTATTTTCTCTTTCACACATCTGTACCATCAAAGGTCAACATTTATTTATATGTTGCGTTCCCGTCATCAAGGCCGTGTGACTTCAGGTCATCTGGAGCCTGATGTGAGAACCTGACTCACTTCCTCTCTCATGTGAATTAGAGAGAGAGAGTGAGAGAGTGAGCATGTGGGTCAACATGGGATCATTTGCTATGAGTTTTGTTTGTATAAATGTGTATGCCTATGTGTGTGCTGCAAGTCAAGCATGCAAGTGTGAGAACACAAACAGGCTTTGTGTCCAAGGTCAGAGTGTAAGGCAAAAGTGAGCGGCTCACTGGTTTCATTAGGGTTCATTCCAAGACAATTCATTCCAAGTTATTGTTTTGTATGAAATCTACCTGAACTGATGAAAGGGGGGAGAGTGAGGCCTACTTTAAATGAGTTTTAAAACTCCAGTGCAGGCTTTTATCTTCATACCATCTCCTGCAGCACTTCATAAACAGACAAAACACCACTTTCACCATCCTCAGCTACCAGGCCAGACTTGCAAGTGCTTTTGGTGTGTACAAGCTGATGGTGACCTCAATCTGCAGCCAGTCTCAGCAGCAGGGCCCAGCGCACACTCTTCTCAGTCTCATCCAGACCAGCAGCAGTTCAGTTTCTGATCAGTAAAAGGTTTATGGGGATTTGTTTAAAAAATATATGTCAGTGTTTCTGCTTATACTGTTGTGTAAAAGTTAAAAACAGCCCTGAGCAGACAGAGAGGGAGTGCAGCGTGCAGGATTTCCCCGCCGCGGCCCACGGAGTTTACAGAGCGGAAATGGTGAATCGAATACTTAACCAACATTTCCTCCTCTTCTAGCGGTTGGGGGTTTCTAAATACCGCGTCGCCTTCTCGCCAAGCAATCTCATCAAGATGGAAAAAAGCTGTTACTGGAGAGGTGCGTTTCGCACAGGTTTCTTCCAAACACAATTGTTGTTGTCAGTCGTTGTGTCATGTGAACCTCTGCGCTCCTTGTGCAATTTATTTAACTATCGCGAGAGGATCAAGGGGACTTTCCCACATGCACTGTGTGTGAGTGTGCACGCAGGCCTATGCAAATGAGAGAATGGCCATGCTATATAGGCTAGCTAGAAAAGAGGGCCACAGAGTGCAGTAAGCGGCAGGGCTGCTTATCGTGGCGTCTCTCACTTATGATTCAGCATCCTCACGGAATGACTCACACTCTGCGATGAAAATCGAAGGTAAGCATAAAAAGTCATAAATGATACTTCTCTCTCTCTCTCTCTCTCTCTCTCTCTCTCTCTCTCTTTCTTTCTCTCTCTCTTCAATGATGCTGCAGAGGCCTTAAGCGTCTTCAAGGAGACTTTACAAAAAAGTTTATTAAAAGGTATCACAGACATAACAAGACCTTGCACTAGACAGACTCACCAAACAGGTTTTGTACAGTACCAACAAAAAATAATCAGCTGTGGAACTCCCCCATTTAAAACTTTTTATGTTATTTTAACAGTTCTCTACTAGAACCACTAAGTGTGCATGTCAGCGTTCTTTCAGTTGCTCTTTATGTAACAGGTGTCTTTACTGAAGAGCACCGTATTGAGGGTTTGCAGTCATTTTTCCTTGTTAATAACTTGTCATGTCTACTAATATGTCATTTTCTATGTTTTTTTTCCTGTTTTCTTTTTTCCTTCTGAGATTTTTTCTCGTTTAGGTTTCTTCTTAATGTAGACCTGGTACACATGGTGGGGCAGCAAGCTGATTTTTTAAAACTTGTGCACTGGGAGCAACCTTTATTATCTAGCCTTTTTATTTTAAAAAAGAAGTGTATAGAGTTCTTGGTTCTTATAGGATATTTATGAATAATAGACTTACTTATCCCTCTTCTCTTACTGTTCATATGGCCTAGCTGTTGCTGTATTGCTGGACATGTAGTATGCACCTGTATAGTTATTAATAAGGAACAACGAAATAAAGAGAAATTCTCTAACCAAGACAAAGACTTATATGTGTTCACCAATAAACACAAATATATCTCAATGTGTTTTAATGTGACACCTATTTGTATTTACATATGCTTTCATTTTTAAAAATCTGTTTTGCTTTAGAACAGATGTCACTCAAACAACCGGGTGCTGAGGTCTTGGCTTTGAGAACTGAATTCCAAGGGTGTTAGATTCGTATTCAGCCCACGGAGTTCAGTTCTTAAGCTTGGATGCTCCAGATTGCTGCTGGTTCTACCTGCCACACTGGCTGCCATGGAATCCCCAGGGTCATGCAACTTAACATTGAACAGCAGGTATCAGTTCATTCAATTATTTGACCTTGTTTTGTGTCTGTAATTCCTCATATTGTCGCATATGTGTTTTAATGTCATGATCTAATTAAGTCTTAAATGTATTAAGAAATTATGAAAAGTAGTGGAGTTTGTAGATGAGTATTTATGCACTATTACAAATGTGTTGAAATAGAAAATATAGCCCACTCTTATTTATCATCAAGGTTAATGAAACAAAAGCAAAAACAGATTATTTTAATAATCAAACAATGATGGCATGTTGTTAACATTTCCCAAGCTTTGTAGAGGAAATGATGCCCAAAGTTGACTAAAGCCACAAGTAAGCACTGATACAACCCCCTCTAGAATGGTTTGCAAGTTGAATTAGTTGATGGTATTTTACTATTTATACTTTGTTGATGATAGTTTGCTTTTTATACTTTGTAATTTTTTAAATATGATAATTAATATTGGTGTTGTTGCTTATACTCGAGATTTCCGCTGTAAAATTCAGCTTATTCATAGGCTAGGGCAAGGGCATCCAGGTCAAATCTCCAACTACGTCATCAGGTTTATGATTTCAACATCAACAAAAAATGATTCTGATCTGATTAGGACCATACAATCATTCTATTAGACTACTGACTGGAACTCATAATTTAGTTTTTTATTAGTTTTAAAAAAGACTTAAGATATATGTGGCATTAGGAACAAAGTCAAATGCAGAGTCAAAATACGTCACCTCCTTTTTTTTTAATCGAAAAAGAAATGTTCTACGTTTTGAATAAATGACAAATACAGGAAATGGGCAGCCAGTGACTGTATACTTTTGTACAGGAGTGTAATTATTTATGAAACCAGCTGTTAGAATCATCAGCACTAGACCCAATTATACACTGAAAAAAACTGTTTTTGTCTACATTTTAATTTGTCTTATTCTTACTTAATTAAAAAAATTATATATTTCTTTTATTCAACCATACTTTTATTGTGTTTTTAAAAATATGATGTGTGAAATGGAAAAAAATGAAACGGTAGGATTTCTTAATTAGACCAAATGCTGTTTAAAGTGACAAAAATAACTACAGGTGAAGTGTCACAATAGAAGTAGAAAATGATATTGAAACATAAAAATATTTTAAACGGAAAAAACAAGAAACAAGTTGATGTGTGAGAATGCGCTAAATGTAGTCCATTACCATAAAAACTACATCTAGAAAAGAATACTGAATATAAAAAATTGATGTTTGCTATATTTTATCAAATATATTCATTGATACATTTTATGTACACAAGAACAAGGGTGATGTTTTCAGGGGTAAGAACCTAGATACAGTTTTAACAAGGTCATGGAGGAAGTACTTTGTCCCACCCACATAACCTGTGTTACACAGGAAATTGCTAGACATTTATGCTGTACTGGAATAACAGCTTAAAATGTCACTGTCATCAGGGATTTCTTTTTCATTTGTATGCAAATGTGTAGTGTTCTACTTACAGGCATTAGCCAGAGCACTAAAACCACCTGCTTAAAATTTGCAATGTCTCCCTTTTGCCATCAAACAGCTCTGACCTGTGGAGACATGGACTCCTGAAGTATCTTTGAATGTCTCCTTTGGTACATGGCACTAAAACAATTGTAGAGTTAATAGCAAAAGCATATCAAGTTCAAAGACAAGCCAGCACATTCCCCAGATTTCAGTCCAATTGAGCATCTGTGGTATATGCTGGACAAATGACATCTCACAGATGCTCAACTGGACTGAGATCTATGGAATTTGGAGGCTGAGTCAACACATTGAGCTCTTTGTTATGTTCCTCAAACCATTCCTGAAAAGGTTCATTTTACACCACGACAGGACATATTATCCTGCTGAAGTAGGCCACTGCAATTAGGGAATGCTGCTGGCATGAAGAGGTGTACTGTATATAGCAAGAGAGAGAGAGTGAGTATTGCCCTGAGGTAAAAAATGTTTTTTATATAATTATAAACATGTGCATATATTTTAGTGTTTAATCTTTGAACTTATTTAGAATCCTTATTTGTTACCGCAGCTGCTAAAGCCTTTTTGTGAATCATTTAAAAATGAATTGAGGCACATCTAAGAATCGATTAATTTCCCATCACCAATATTTATGTTGTTAGGGTGTGTTCTATTTCAGTTCACACTACACACAACATTTGCACAGTAGCATTTATTAGATGATTTTTTACATATTTTCTTATTGAGTGAAAGAATGACAAAGACGTTGAAGAGCACTTTGACAAGGGACAAATCATGATGGCTAGGCAACTGGGCCACACTTGTCGGGTGTCCTTGGTATGTAGTGGTCAGTACCTACCAAAAGTGATCCAAGAAAGAGGAACCATTGAACCGTTGTCATGGTCATGGGTGCCAAAGGATCACTCACGTGCTACTGTAGCACAAACTGCCAAAAAAGTTGCTGGCCTGTGATAGAAATATGTCAGTCATAACAGCGTACTGCATTTGGGTGTGCATTACCAAAGACTGGTCAGAGGCCCGTACTAACCCCCGTCGACTGCCAAAAGAACCTAAAATAAACACATGGCACCGATTGCACTACAGAAAGATGGCAAGCAAGAGAAGGCAGCATGACACTCTGGGCAATGTCCTGGTATTCCTGTGGTTGTTACTTTGACATGAACCATCTACCACAACATTATTGCAGACCAAGTACAGTAGACCCCCAAAACTCGTAGGATTTACGTTCCAAGAGCAACCGTGAACTGTGAAAAAATGCAAATTTGTGATGTGGAAAAAAAATGCCTATAAAGGTCTTTTTTTTATAGTCTAAACCCTAAATATGCCCCCAAATATGATCAAGAAACACTTTCATATAATTTAAACTTAAAAATGTCCTTGTGCGCAAACACAAAAAAAGCAAAGAACCGTTAACAAGCAATAAAATCATTGTCGCATTAAGTAAACAATGCGTTATCGCGGATCAGGAGTCGTGACTTCAGTCTCTCACACCTATATATAAGACCTATATAAAAACCGCAAATATCCTCTGAATTTTTTGCTTTGTGATGTCCGGGCCTCATCCTCCACACCCCTCATCCTCGTGCTGGTTGTTTATGTTTGGGCACAGTGGTTACCAAGTAATCAGACATGTGAACGGAATGAACCTCTGCTGCTCAGAACCCAAACATGAACAACTAGCATGAGAACGAGGGGGCATGGCGCACAAAGCCCGGACGTCACAGTCAGCTGTACACAGAGGCGGAAGGTTTGAAAGTACCCAGTCCGAGAACATTATTTTTTTCTCCTTGTTACTGATTGGCTGCTGCCCTGTGACACATCGGTGTAGTCCAGAATTTACCCCGTGAAGTGTCTCGAGTGTTCTCATGTTTTTCATTTTGTTCTTCTTAAAACCCTGTATTTTTATTACTGTAAATTAAATTAATTTATTACTGTATTTACTGCTTATACCAATGAAAACGGCAGCCATCCCAAAGAAAACACCCATGCATGATTTACAGTACAGTCTATACAGGGGTAACATTGGTACTCTGTTACCCCCGGGGCGGAGCTCCTTCAGGGTGGAACCCCTTGGCGCCCCTCCCAAAAAATATCTGGAAGAACTTTCCGGGACTCAGATGGGGGCCCCCGCTTTCACCCCCTCCCCCGCAAGGCAGTGGCGGGAGAGGCGACAGGAAAGGCAACCCCCATGCAGGAACAGGGGCCGGGGCATGAGCCACAGCTTCAGGTGAGGGGCCGGGGTTAGTCATGGCTTCGGGGACCCTTATGGAAACCAGTGCAGGAGCCTCTGAGGAGCTGCCTGCTGGAGCCTCTGACAAGCTGCGGGCTGGAGCCTCTCATGAGCTGTGGGCTGGAGCCACTAGACAGCTGCAGGCTGGAGCCACTGGAGAGCTGCAGGCTGGGGCCACTGGAGAACAGTGGGCTAGAGCCTGTAGCTGCGGGCTGGAGTCGGTACAGGCAGCTGAAGCTGTTGCGGGGCCGGCGTGGGAGGCTGTAGCCATCTTGGGGCCAGTACAGGTGGCTGAAGCTGTCGCGGGGCCAGCATGGGAGGCTGTAGCCATCTTGGAGCTGGTACTGGCAATTAACTAGGACGGTTAGCCTCCTGGAGCAGCTGGCTAGGCTGTGTAGCCTTGTGTAGCCTCTGGCTGGGCTGCGGAGCTTCATGTAGCCTCTGGCTGGGCTGTGTAGCCTTGTGTAGGCTCTGGCTGGTTGTGTAGCCTCGTGTAGCCTCTGTTTAGGCCGCTTAGCCTCTTGGTGCAGCTGGCTAGGCTGCATAGCCTCGTGGTGCAGCTGGCTTGGACGCGTAGCTGTTGTGGACTGCTGGCCAAGGGCAATGACCAGATCTGCAACCAGCCCAATGAGCCAATCTAATTGGCCCTGTTGCTCCTCAATGCGCTGGTGGACCTCCCCCGAGGCAGCGGTGGCTGGTGGGCTAGGACGTGTAACCTCCATTAGCAGCTGGCTAGGCCCTGTAGCTTCCCTGTAGACCAGGTGGAAGAGTCCCAGAGGAAGTCACAGACTTCTCGGGCAGCCGGTCAGTGGACTGGAGACGGGGCATCATGGACCATCTCGCCTCTTTCGCCTCCGAACTGCGGAATTCCTGCCTCACTAAACAGCATGCTTAAGCGGGAGCTCTTCAGCAGTCAGTCTGAGAATGAGAGGGTCCAAGAACACCACTGGGTCCAGAATCGGAAGGGCATCCACCCACCTGCTGCCCCAACAGTCCTGGTCCTCCTCCTTGTCCTCAGAACTGAATCCACCCAGCAACTCGGTGATGGAAAACCAACTCGTTCCCATCGGTACATCCCATGGCTGGGTCCAGCTCGCAACACTCGGGGAGCACTCTCCTTCACTCCTCGGGCCCATAGCCCAGTCTGCTGCACCTTGGTAGGTCTGTTCATTTGTCATATAACGACTGTGCCCGTTCAGGAAGGAGGAGGCACAGGCGCAGATTTCCATTTCTTTTGGTTTTATTTTAATACAAAATAAAGAGTGACGATGGCCAAAACACAAAGGTGGAACCCGAACGAACACAAATCTGACGGTAAAATGAAGGTGAACAGACAACTGGAATTAAAACACACAGACTGCTTAAACATGTGCTAAAGATCACCTAAACAGATCACCTAAACATAATTATTACTTGATCCCTGGCCGGCTGAGAATCCTTATTCTTTAAAGTCGACCAGGGGAACCACACCCAGTGTCATAGTAAAAGCCCCCATATTACTTGTCCGATGGTGGTCTCTAGCGGCCACCAACTGGGGATGTTACATATATGTTCAAGCTCCTATGTTCAAGCTCAGAAACTTAGTATTGTTTTTGTTTAAGAAAATGTATTCTTTTAAGAAATGTGTCTTCAGCCAATTTACTGCTTTTAAACAAATAATTTTTTTGTCTCCATCAAAATCAGTTAAATCCACAGACCCCTTTTTTGCAAAAACCTCTACATCCACACCTCCACACAGACATAGGAAAGCGTTGCTTAATCACCAAAGATGCAATTGGAAACACTGAAAATGATGATGACACTCATAAGCAAAGGGATGTTTGGGTTGGATGGATTGTTGTGGTGGGGTGGGAGTTAGGTTCATTCATCCACACCCATTTTCGGATGGCGCCTGTGCTCATGAGCTAATATTGTGGGCCCCATACACAATACACACCCGAGGCAATGCAAATGCAATGCAAAACATTCAACCAAACAAAATACATGAAGTGTTTAATAATATTCAAGTGTAATACAAAATTATATAAAAAAACAAAAAGCTGATTCAAAAAGTTTCGGT
>JBBJLS010000023.1:2431339-2459372 GCA_037577275.1 Bryconaethiops microstoma
TTGTTTGGTCCTTCATTCCCCACAGTTGGTAGTTTTGGGCTCATTCACCCTTTTTCCTATAAACCGTCCTACGGGACCTAACAGTTATGAACAGATGCCAATACTTCTCACGGGGGTTACATTCCAAGAGCACACGCGTATAGTGAAAAACCATGTTGTGTGTGGTTTTTTTTTTAATAGTGTAAGCCCTAAATATGCCCAAAATAAGGTCATAAAATACTTTAATTTCATTTTAAACTCAATTTTATACATTATCCTTAACGATAATGGTAACCCTGTATTCATCCTGTACAGTTTACACTGAACTCCTGCAGTTCAAGAATGTAAATACCGATATCATAATTTAGCACTGAAGAATTACATATTGCCACAAAAAAAATGTGGAGGATAGTTTTCACCAGCAATTATTAGTTCGGTTCTAAGAAAAAATGACAATTTAATTTAATTTTAAACTCAGCTTAATACATTACCCTTAAAATATAAAGGTAAAGCTTTATTATTATTTGTTATTATTATTATTATTATTATTATTATTATTATTGTTATTATTATCATTATTATTATTATTATTTATTTATTTGCATTATTATTATTAAACCTGTATACGTGCTGGATAGTGTACACTGAACTGCTGTCTACCACAGTTATTTAATGCACGGACATTTTCTTTGGTATTAGCAGGGTAAATACAGTAATAATTTAATTGATTTTTTTTGTAATAATAATACAGTAAAATATGCAGGTAATCACCAATAATTTTTACAGTTCAATAATTTACTGTTCGCCGGCAGCAGTCCGCCCCTGCTCTGAGTACAGCGGTATTTAATCCTCTGAGGTCAGCAGTCCCTCCTGAGGGATATTACGACTGTTCCAAAACAATCATCTAAAGCTCAGTGAGTTTTTGTCCTAGAAATATTTAAGTAACACCACTAGAAACCTTGAATCTTCTAGTTTTCAAATATGTGTATAATTAAAATATATCAATGGCGCTTTGAAAAAGAATAAAAAGAACTCTTGAGATTTTCTGTGCCTCAGGCAGCAAGCAGCCTGTTAATGACACGAAAGACGAGCTTTCTTTGTGTTTTCTGGACAGTACAAAAACATTAATACAGTTATATTTTTGTGGAAATGTAGCTTAATTTAAATTATATTTTTCTTAATTACTAACTAAACTTAAAAACTAAAATGCATAAAAACCCATATTGCCACGAAAAAAGCAAAACAAAAAAAAAAACGGAGAATATTTGCAGGTACTTCATTATTGTGGAGATTTCCTAACTGTCAGTTAGGTTCTCACAAAAAAACATCATGTGACTGAATCCGCGACTCCTGATCCGCAAAGACCAGGGGTTACTGTACTCACAAAAGCTTTTAGGACAGTTTCCCGATTTATAATCTAATAAGTAAAAAAAAAAAAAGAAAAGAAAAAAATGCATTTTTCAAAAGCACATTTGCTAGCCCAACTGCAAAACATTTTGTACCATTGGGGTGAAAGACATTGTGTTCAGTGTGCATGTTTTTTTTTTTTAAAGAGTTTATATCCACGTCATTCAGCATTTGACCATTTCCACTCATTTTAATGACAGAGAGTTGGAAAGAGTGTGGTAATTAATGAGCAGCTCCACTTAAGGAAATGCTAAAGGATTTAATTCCTGAAAAGGCAGTAGAGCACAATAAAATGATGCGGACCACTAATGAAAGTTCTCATTCAGAAGTGAAGAGGACTTATGACTTAAAACCATTAATTGAATTTTGATTTACATTATCAATTACTGATAATCAGTGTAAACAATAAGAGCATAATTTTTTTACCTTGGGATAGACATCAACTTTTTGATCAAAACAGAGAAATGTTTTGAATTGTTGTTCCTTCAAACAAACTTATTAGACATTGTAGACATCAAACCAGCCAACATGGAAGAGCTGACTGAGGTAATTACAGCAGCCGAGTTTCACCCCAACCAATGTAACACATTTGTCTACAGCAGTAGCAAGGGCTCGATTCGGCTATGTGACATGCGAGCAGCTGCACTCTGTGACAACCACTCGAAATGTAAGTTTGTTTAGCATTGTTCACTATCCTACAAGTGCCTTAGGCTACCGTAAATGGACACACACAATTTAGACACTTCCATTTTTAAGGAATTGTTTCTTTCAACATCCCCAGTCTTTGAGGAGCCGGAAGACCCCAGTAATCGGTCCTTCTTCTCAGAGATCATCTCCTCCATCTCAGATGTCAAGTTCAGCCACAGCGGCCGTTACCTAATGACCCGCGACTACCTCACCGTTAAGGTGTGGGATCTTAACATGGAGAACAAACCTCTGGAGACCTATCAGGTAATGTGGCTTTTCAGACAATAAATTGTCCTGCTTGACACTGGTTCTTAAATGAAAAGCTCACTGTACAACATGCCATAAACTCAGACTCACAGTTTTATGAAATCAAAAAATTTGCCAGAGGTAGACATAGAAATGTTCAGGTCAAAAGGTACAAGGTTCGGCTTGCTATTGCAAAAAAGTTAATACTTCACAGCATCCTTGTGTACCGTCTCCCGAAGAGCCTAGCTACAGTGGGTATCGAAAAGAGTCACCCCCTTCAAAATATTAACATTTTGTTGATTTGCGGCCTGAAATGACAAACAAAAACTAATTTTCCAGCGGTGTTCACTCAATGCAACTTACAAATTTCCAGTGAAAAAAAGAATAGCAACAGTTTAGAGAAAAATAAGAATAATTGTCACTGCTCAATTTCTCCAATGCACACCAAGCAAATTGGTTTCCAACTTTGATAAACTATAATAGTTCTGATTAGTTCAACATAAAACACTATTCCTGAAGCATTCCAATGCTAGGTAGTTCAACTGAAGGCAAACAATCAACTATGGGTGGCAAGGCACTGTCAAAGATCCCAGGTATAAAGTCAGGACATGGATACAAATGTCAGTGGCTTTATTAATCCCTCAGAGCACAGTACTACTGTTTGGTACTACTAGGACCCTCCACAGATCAAGCTGTCCCTACATACTGGACGGAAGAGAGAGGAGGAAACTGGTCAGAGAGGCTACCAAGACGCCTATGGCAACTTTGAAGTACTTACAAGAATTTACGACTGAGTGGTCATTGTGTGCATGTGACAACATCACAAGTGCTCGACAAATGTGGTTTGGATTGGGTATCAAGAAAAAACATTCCTCCAGACATTTTCTGCTGCAGGAACTGTAGCACTTGTCCGGGTAGAATCATAAAGGATGGGGGGAAATGCCGTTTAATTTGTCAATTCTACTGCCCTCACCTTCCAACATGACAACAAACCAAAGCATTCAGTGGCTGAAGGTGAATGTACATGTGTGGCATAGTCAGAGCCCAAACTTAAACCCTTTTGAAAATCTGTGGAATTACTTGAAGCTTGAACAGTTCTGTAAAGTACAGTGGTTAAATATAGCACATTCTAGATGTGCAAAGTTGTTAGAGAAATATCCTATCAGTACTGACACAGGGGTGATTTTTATCCATCTCAGTGATTCTGGTTTTGTTTTAATATGGTTATTTATTTGTTTTTTGCATGTGTCGTTATTTCAGGCTGCAAAGCAACAAAATGTATATATTTTGAAGGGGGCGATTCTTTTCTATATCCATTATAAGAGGTAGATTATGCATTGCACATTTTTGAAGTACCAAATCAGCCTGTTCTTTGTGAACCAGTAGTTAACACTATTCTGTTTTTATACCCACATTTCAGTCCAACTAAAAAAGTTGGACATTTAAAGAAAATGACATTTCAATTTCATTTAAGGAATCATTTATGGATTTGATGTGAATTGCTGCTTTTAAGATATAACACAATTTTGAATTTTAGCATTATTAATGAAAAGTGCAATCAGAAGATCCTCTGAAATAGACAATTACCTATTTTGTCTATTATAAATCTCAAATTGTTGGCATCTGTATCTACAGTGACAGGGACATTGAAGGTCAAATCTTTGTTCTGCATTTGGTCAGCTTTAGTGGGTTGACAAATCACTATTAGATTCTTTTTGTGAAAGCAGGGCTGGAAAACTGTTTATATAAGAATGTGCAGGTAGGGAGAATGTTGACAGAAAGTTAAAAAGTGAAAAAAATGTTCTGATTAACTGTCAAAATAAAATGACTACTTTTAAAAGTGAGAGTAAATGTTCAGTGTCTACTGTAGCACAGAAAATAACTATCAAAAAACAGAACTTCAGTTTTGAATGCTTGTCAAATAAAACACCTGCTTTTTCAGAAACTTAAAGCTGAACTAAAATGATGAATGAACATTTAAAACTGATATCAGCTTTGATTAACAGAAGATAAGATAACCCTTTATTGGTCCCATGGATGGGAAATTTGATTTTCTTATGCTAATGATTTAAACATAGGGTTTCCAAATCTGGTCCAGGAGAGCCAGTTTCCACCAGTTTGGTGTCACCAACAAACCTGCCGTTTTATTGTTAATGTTAGTGGCTTTAGCAATATTGATGACCCAACTTTAATCACAAAACCATCCCCAAAGTCCTTTAGGTGTATAAAGAGAAATTCTCCAAACTGTTCTTGCCAAGAGGTGACTTTCTCAACATTATTGAATCAACATTCTCAACAAAAGCTCAACATTACATGCCCCTTGACAGTAGTAATAAAGCTCAGTGTTCTGTAGGCCAGGCTCTCTGGAGAACTTGTAGAGGTAATGAGTTACTATACCTGAGAAAATCTCAGAAAATCTCAGTCTCACTTTTACTTCTATCATAACAAAGTGTTAATAGTCGGCCAGTGAGGAAAACACACAACTCCACAATTGCAGAGAGCCAAAATCCCACATGAGTACAATTTGAACCAAGCCTTAAATATGTTCACTGTGGTTTTGAACTTGCTCCCTTTTGAGAGGTAGTGGAATTCATTCACATCCAAATGGCTGTCAGCAGATAGCAGATTCTGCTAAATTACATAAATGTAATGTAATGATATACCAGTAAGATCACAAAGGAGCTACACTCACAAGCCATCAGTCTTTCAAAGCTACTTGAACGGAACTTACCCAAAAGTCCTGTTTCCACTACTTCCACTTCTGATATCTTTTCAGAATAGCACACTTGATCAGATTATATCTGAGACTGCAGGAGAAGCAAAACCAAAAGGGAATTCATAATGCTGCAAACTGAAAATATGTGAGCACAGTAAAGAATGTTCAAAACATCCCAAGTTTGCTCATAACCTCAAAGAATTTGCTGTTGGGAATTCTAAAAAAGGAGTACAAGAACTAGGACCCCAAAATTCTGTTGCCAGGTATTTTCAATCTGATTGAGATGAATTAAGTGGCATGTATTGAGTACAAGAAATATACATTGAATCTTACCAAGTTCAGATTTTAGTAGCTAATCTGTTTGCTGTTGTTAAATGTTATTAGGAGTGGCATCATACCCCTTTTTCATGCCTGATACTGATACAATAACCTACCAATCGTATACTGTATTCTAGCTTCTCTTCAACAGCTATGCTCTTAATAGTACATTTGTCTGGATGCACTTTAAAGGGCAGGAGCCTGTACTTTAGGGAGCGATTTGATGCAAAGCCTTAGTGCCCATTTGTGTTATTTCAGTATTTATCTTTACATGTTGTTCAAAGTTTAGTCAAGCATTTACGTAATAGTTCAGACTTTTTCTTATATGAGATCCAGTATTTTTGGCCTGTAACAGACTAGATAATACAGATCTTTGGTATTGTCAAAAGTGACAGTGTAGATTTACACACATTTGTCATGTTAAAGAATTTTAGGCTGTAAAACATACAGATTCCATAGGTGATCTTCATGTCTGTTTATTACAGGTTCATGACTACCTGAGAAGTAAGCTTTGCTCCCTGTACGAGAATGACTGCATCTTTGACAAATTTGAATGTGTCTGGAATGGACCGGACAGGTATCGTCAACTGTCATAATCATGATGTGATTACCATTAATCAGTGATTGAAAAATGCTGTGTTCAGATAGACCTGTTTACAAATATAAAGCTAACAGTCATATCATTGTATCAAACACCGTATTATTATTTTTTTGTACTGAATGAATCCTTTCAATTACTTTCCCTCCAGTGTCCTCATGACAGGTTCGTACAATAATTTTTTCCGCATGTTTGATCGTAACACTAAACGGGACGTAACCCTGGAGGCTTCACGTGAAAACAGCAAACCTCGGGCCATCCTCAAGCCACGTAAGGTATGTGTAGGCGGCAAGCGACGTAAAGATGAGATCAGCGTGGACAGCTTAGACTTCAGTAAGAAGATTCTCCACACAGCCTGGCACCCTTCTGAAAACATCATTGCAGTGGCTGCCACCAATAACCTCTACATATTCCAGGACAAAGTCAACTAGCATGTAGCTCTAAAGGCCTCATCATTGGAGAATGAGAAACGCTGAGCCATAAAAAGGGAACTGGCAGATTCTTAAGAGGCTGGACTCCGTAACAGTGGCTCTGGCTTCGAGAAACATCTGGTTGAACTGCCAGGCCTCACATGGCAGCCTGCAAACTCTGCAATGAAATAGGATGTACTGAAAATTTCAGGCTGCCACAAACTCTGAAGAATGCGATGACTGCTGCGTGCCCGTTTTGGTTTTAGTTTTTCCACTTCTAGTGTTCTCCCTTGCTGTAGTTATTGTTCAGTATGCACAGCAATAGAGCAGAGACTGAAGATACATTTTGCTGCAAAATAGAATTGGGTGTGTCCAGGGGGGGGTTCTCTTTTTTATAATCAGAACTGTTCATTCCTAGCCCTGGATCTATGAGTTCACATTGACTTGGTTAAAGATGCTGATGTGTAGATGTTGCCAGAATGCTGTGGCCTTGAGGTAGCCATCAAATGTACCTGTTTTAAACTCTAATTTATTCCCCCTTTACTTGATAATGATGCATGCATCATTTCAATACCTGACTAGGTTGGATGGTGCACAGTGGAATTGGTTTAAGATGGTAGGAAAAATGTAGCAATGTACTGCTTTTGTTCTAATTTTCTATGGAAATTCTAAAAGTGTAATAAAAATCAAGAGAAATCTTTTTTTTCCCCCTAGTGTCATGAATTTTGTTTGTGCTTGAAGTTGGGAAAAAACCACCCATACAAGGCAACTAAAAAAAGAGCAAAGCCTGAGGTTGCATTTATTTCCAGTCAGTGTATACAGCAACACTTCAAAAGCAAACCATTTTAAGAAACATTAAACATCCATTCCATGTACTGCTGGTACAGGAGCACTTGACTGCTGCACTAGCCTGGACAACACTGCCCTTGCTGTCACACCAGCAGTCTACCCAAAAAAAAAAAAAAAAAAATCATGACCTGCAGTACATGTCATCACATATCTACAGATGCATTCATGTGACCCTGTCTCATAGCCAAAGACCTCAGACTGACATTAACATATGGCCTTGCTCTAGCCAGTAATATTTGGACTAGCAGGCAGTAGTTTTACATGGTTTCAATAAATACACAGATGTTTTGGGTAAGTGTCATTAACACTAATCTGCTGAGTACAAGGCAGATTCATGCTCAGTCAGTGGGAAGTCTGGGGGAGTTCACTTTGTGGAGCGTCGGGTAGGCTCTGATGCCGTTGGGGGAGGTGGGGGTCCTCTGCGATCAAGATCCTCAATATAGAACATGGTAAGTTTTCTGCGTTCCTCGGGGACACATTCAAGGACAAGGTATCGTTTGTCATTCTGCAGTATCTTCTCAATGTCCTTTAAGTGTTGGTCCGACTCCTGAATCAGCTTTCGGGATCTAGTGAAGATTGTAGAAACCTTCATTACACACTGTACACTACATGGTTTTCTCTATTTAAAGGCCTGCTTATACATGTTTCTATGTTTGTCTACATACGTATAGACCACAATAACTAAAATGTGTCTAGTAATCTTCACCCATTAAGGGACAGACAATGATATAGACCTAGCCACAAATGTTTTATTTTCTACAATTAATCTCTACTTAGAATACAGTGAAGTCCAAGACTAGGCTTGATTCCTGTGCAGGAGACCAACTGCAAGAACTCTAAAATAATACGTTTGTTTGTACTTAATAGAATAAAATCCTTGCCTGTATGTGATAAACTTTGTTTCTTTCAGAAGAGTTCTAAAGTCAGCTTTGGCAGTGATGTATTTGTCCTTTATGTAGTCCTCAAATTCCCGCTGTCTCTTCTATTGAAAAAAAGAAAACTCCTGAAATGAACATTACCCTGTAACGGCAAGAAATCATTGACAAACAAGGCTCACTCACTTACCCGATCACTACTGGAAAACTTGATGCAGCGAGGATCGTCTTTAATTATTTTTTTCACCTCTTTCCATGTCGTCGTCAGTGTGATCTGAAAGAGGTTCATCTATATCAGAGGAGTCCTGATGGTTCCATTTACAAGTCTGAATCTAAGTGTCACTCAGACTAAAAAGAATACACTAGCTGGAGAAAAAAAACAAAAAAACACCAATCTACACAAATCCAAGACAGCAGCAACATCTCTCTCACCACAGAGGTCTCATCCAGCAATTGTCTGAACTGCTCTTTTTTCCTTTTGGTTAGTGCCTCTACATGCTCCTCAAACAATTTCTCCTTCTCATGCCGCTCCAACAGTGATGCTGACTCCCAGCGGTGATCTTTCCGCAGATTACGCCTTGTATCTGACCAGGAGGCATCTGTGGACCTCACCTATTTGAGAAAATACACAGTGAGTCACAGAGGAGTGTGTGGAGCAGGGAAATCAAAGTGTAAGATGTTGAAATTATGTACAGTTGTGAGAAAATTAACAAATGCTCTGGAATATGTATTTGTGCATTATGGCCTCGGATTTCATCCAAATCATAGGCTACATTCACATTATTACGCTGCAGTGGCACAAGTCCAATAAAATGCCTCAATTTGACCCAGAGCCGATTTTTTCAAAATCAGACCTGAGCCGCATTTTAATGTAGTCCTAGATAGCATATGTTACCAATATGTAGCCATGTAGTGGTCAACTCAAATATCAAACAAGTTCAAGAAATGTCTGCAGATGCCTTTAGTCAATGGCCTTGCTAGCTTCAAACATTTGCTTTGCAAAAACACAGCTACATAAAAATGTTACATAATCTTGCCTTTATTTATGATTACTTCAGCTGAGGACCAGATCACATACAAGGAAGGATAAAATCTGGAGGATAAAATCCCTGTGAACTGCTGACAAACAGTTCAACACCAAAACAAGGCATTCTCAGAGTTCCACTGACCATATCAGACATGAGAGCTTTGAAGTGCTGGATGGCCTCCTCACGCTTGTGCTGCTCCCTCTCTCTGTCAATCTCCTTTGTCTGCTCCGATCGTGCTCTCTGCACCTCACGCTCCCTCTCTCGTAGACTGGCTTCTATACGAGCCTGGCGCTCCAGCTCCTTCTCCTTTTCAGCGTCTATGTTCTACCAAAATGAAAGGAGAGAGACAATGTGCTACAATATAAAGAACTGAGGCACATGAGCCAATGATTCTCTTAAGAATGCATTCTTGTGGCTAAAAAAAAAACAAAACAAAAAAACTGTAAAAACCTAGGAGAAAATACAAAACTACTTAAACTTGAAAGGATTCCAAATCTTACTTTAGCCTGCTTCTCCACATACTGTCTGTAGAGCTCTTCTCTGGCAGCAGAGCTCTCCACAGCTTTGTAGCGCTGATCTGTCTCCAACTTGTCTTTCACTTTGCTCCACCGCTGCTGTATGTCTACATGGTGGTCCGACAGCAAATCAAAGAAATCTTGCTTCACCTACACAGAGCCAAAAAAATAAAAATAAAATAAAAAATGCAGTCAGGATTATGCTAGCAGAACGTCTCAGTGCAATGCAACCTGGCTCGTCTATGATAAATTTTGCGTAGATTAGTCACCTATGTATTAACAGTAGCAGAGGAATTACAAAAATACATTGATTGTGCCTCAACATATAACCCATTATAGTGATACTATGAGTTATAGCCTTACCTGATATACAGTAATTGTCTAGTAAAACTGCCCTATGTCTGAACGGGTTCCATGTCTATTCCGACTTTGCAAAGTTCCAGCTGCGATATCCCTTTCTGAAAGCAGTTAGCATTCACCTTTTCTCCTTTGGTTTTGGAATCTTCTTTATCTTTCTTCCTGAGAGCAGTCATGAATTCTGTAAACATAGCTTCTCTATCCTTCATCTTCTCGATTGCCTTGAAGCGAGGATCCTTTGCATGTTTAGAGGCAAACTCACTGAATGTAGTCCTGGAAAAGAAGAGTGACAAATCAGAAGCCATGTTTTGGTATTCCCAGAAGATTTAATGCAGGAATACACAAAAAGTAAAGCAGAAAGCATCTTAATATGTCTCATTTATCTTGAATCACAGGTAAATTCGAAGGTCATCTGAAACAAGCCAAAATGATGCTCAAAAGACTCAGATACTTTGACTCAGTGTTAGAGATACTACCATCTACAATGCACATCAATTAACAAAATACATTATTTAACGACCTTGCAAATTCGCAATGGAAACATGAATGAACACCATGGAGTGCAACAAACATTTAAATCTAAAATGTGAAATGCAAAACGACAAAGGTAAATAAACCAGTGCAAACCTAAGGTTAAGCCTAGCATCTTCCATCATCTTCCTAAAGTCGTCTTTAGCCTGCATGAGTTTATTCTTCTTCTCTTTTCTCTCCTCTTCAGCACGAGTCTTCACATACTGATCAAACACCTGTAGGGACAGAAGGAAATTTATACTGTGTAGCTGTCTGAAGTTAAAACACCATTTCATCAAGTTTGCTTTAATTGTAAGGTAGAAGTATGTTACCTGCTTCCTCTCTTTTGGGTTAAGCAGGAGATACCGTGGATCAAATACGATCTTGTGCAACTCTTTGTCCCATGTGGAAAACGCTGAAACCTGCAAGCAGAGGGTTTGATCGCAGGTTAACGACGAACTGCATCTTATATGAACATCATATCAACTTCATATATGTAAACAAGCAGCTTTAGGGTTACTTTTTTTTAATCACTTAAGGCTATCAAACTGCTTTTGCCAAATAACCATCTAACCGAGAATACCTTACACAAAATTTGTTTAAGGCAGAAAGAAGTCACTGGCATATTCACTGGTTAGTTGACACTCATACAGTCAAAAAGGTATTACATTGAATGTTATATTAATGTTTATATGAGGTCAGAGGGTATCTGGTATTCTGCTTCAAGGAAAACAACGCATATTCCACAAGCACATTTTACTAAGTAAAACAAAAATAACCACAATGTGCAAATTCCAATATTAAGAAGCAAACCAAGAAAAATGTGTCTAAGAACACCTAGGTATACAGAAATACAGAGGATGTTAAAAACATCCTTATCACATAACATTATTTAATATTAAAACAAGTTTTACAAAGAAAATGTTTAAAAAAATAACGATTCTTAATTTATATTACGAGTGCTCAACCATATGTATATAAACAAATAGCTACTTACAAATCACCAAATCGCCTCAATGATATGACTGACATTTAGCGATGCTTTACCAAACTTCAAACAATTTATGGAGAGAACATTTCCAAAACACTTCAAATGTATCAATATTTCAAAATTTCTTAACCAGATTAGTTTAACATTGTCTTTAACACTTTATATTACGCAGCACTATGTAAAAAAGCTTTGTTAGCAGGTAGTGTCAGATATACTTCTAAATCAGTGCACTGCTAGTCCATTAAAAATGTTACTAATGGTTAAGGTAACAAGGATGTCAGAAAAGTTCTAGCAAATGCAGTTATGAAATTTTCTAACAGACATTTACTTAAGACAGACAGGAACCAAAATGAAACAGAGCAACAGAAATAACAAGGAAAGCACCAACAAGATATAAGAGGAGGGAACAGTAAGGAGAACAAACTGAAGATTGTACCTTGGTGGGCTTCCATTCAGATTTATGTGTCTAACATTACAGAGCTGGTTAGAGAATTGCGTTGGATTGAAGTGTTTTACCCCTCTCTCCAGCAGCATGTCCTTGAACTGATTGAGGCGGGCTTCCAAGGGTACCACCGCCCGATCCCGAGCCGCCTTCAGTTCGGCCTCCACGGCCGCCTCTTTTTCAACATCAGCTTCCTTCACCTCCTCTTTTCTGTGTGGGGGGAAATTAGCAGTGTGAGAAGTAACAAAACTAACAATAAGAAGTATGTGGCCATTTATTTTTGGTTTGTTTTGGACTTTTTTCATGTGAAACACTTCCTATCTTGAGGGAAGAAAATATTAACAGAAAACAAAATGACAAAATACTAGCAGCTCAGAAGAATGAGCTTTTCCCTTTCCTTTTTTTAAGCTTGCAAAACACAGTATGGCTTTGACCAGCACAATAATAAAGCCTAATCTTTTCCCCCTGCTTATTTTTATTACGGAATTCCATATATTCAGAGCAAACAAAAGGAGGGCTCAAATGAGGGCGCTTTGATTCTTTCACTGGGGTTTTCCTAATGCAGGCTAGAGAGAGGTCAAACAAGGTGTGTTACCTTGGAGGCCCATGTTGGCATCGCCAGAGCTTAGAAGCGTTCCCTGAAAAATAGTCCCCAGTGCAACACGACCACTGATTGGGGTCAAGGAGAAGCAGGCTTGAAGGGCACTGATGGGAAACAGTGACTGATTTGACTTGGTAAACCTGGACAATATGGAGTCACCACTCACAACAGACCCAACTAAAGATTACCACAGCTAAAACAGACCACCCGAAAGAAGTATGGCTCCGATTTCAGGACTATCAATACAAGTCCAAACAACATCTTATTTTATTATGGATGTTTGTAAGCTATAGTACTTTGTTTTTTAAAGGACGTAATGTATTACTGTTTCTTGTTCATGCTCTTAGTCTTTTCAAAATACAGAAGTTAGATGTTCTGCAGGGGTGGGTAACTGGGCCCATGCTGTCTCTGCTGGGAAAGAAGAGATACTTACTTCCTCTTTTTTGCCTTAGAAGGTTCATCATCTTGTGCTTCTTCTATGGTTGCTTCAAATTCCTCTTTGCTCATGCCTATGGCTAAAATAAAAGTTAAACCATTACCTTTTCCATTCCATTTACAGTGTTTTACAACCTCTGCAATACATGTGCTTATAAGAAAAAGTAAATTTATCATCCAAATACCCAAATGTCAGACTTCAACAACTAAACAAAATACTAACAACTAAAATATCCAAAAGCCTACATGCACTTACTGAAAAAGTGCTAACTATTAAAAGCGTTCAATACCCATGTTCTTGGTGTCATCTAGACCCTTCTTATGTGGAGGTTCCTGGATGTATTTATCTACATCTGCCCGACCCACTAACTCATCCGGCCGATCCCACATAGACTGACGAGTTGTGGGATTGTAGAAGAAAACACGGTCATCCCCTGTCCACACCACACACCTACAAAGTCAACACATTTTCAAAGTGAGATGAAAAACAAACATTTCATAGATTCATAACCTCCATACTCAATGGGAATATGAGGCAGGGGAAAAAAAAAAAGGTGACAGCGTTTGGTGCCTTACCAGGGTGTTCCAGGGATGGGATTGGTGGCCACAGGCTTAGCCTTCTGTGCTGCTTTTTCCTCTTCAGTCATTTCTTCCTCTTTTGGAGCCTGAAAAAACAAATCAAAACTAATAGTGTCCTACATGGTGTCAGACAAAACAAAACAGGGAAAAAAAAAAATTCATTTTCAAAAACATTTACATAACATTTTCTAAATGTAGGGTGAGTATTTACCTCTTTGACCAGAATGGAAGCTTCAGCTTTAAGTTCCACATCAACAATTTCCATAGCCTCACAGTCATTAACTGACTGGGCATCTTTTGCTTTGTCCCCATCCTTTTCTGATTGTTCAAAATGAGAAATATTAAAAGTGCATAACTCTTAAATGTGCTCACTACTTTTCTCAAACTGTAGTTTGTGTCTTTGAAAAACAACTGTTAGAACAAATGAAGTGCATATTACTGTACCTTTCTGATTTAGCTCAACAGGTTTGTCCCATGTGGATTCCTGAGTGCGGCTATTATAGTAGTATGTTTTGCCATCCATAGTTTTGTACTCAGACCATTCTGGCAGTGGGAGCGCTCCCGCCAGAGCTGCAGGTGCGGCTGTGATGGCCAGCTGTGGGTGCATCATGGGTACTAAAGGAGGGGCCATTCCTGGTAACATGCCTAAAAATCATATTCAGTGTGTCATATCATCTAATTAATCATCTACGACATTGATATATAAACATCCAAAGTGAAGGAAACATTTAAAAACCATGAGTAAAACAGCTCAAAAATAAACTATTTGGGAAATGCTGCCATCTACTGATTACACAATTCATGCATGCAACCATACTGTACCAGTAAAAATGTTGACTGTGTCAAAAATGTGTTCAATTAAATAAAAATTTAAATAAAAAGTTTCAGATGGATCCTGAAGCTCTGAAAGAGCTCTGAACAGTCCAATTTACGTACCTGGGAGAGGGATGTGCATGCCCGGTAAAGGCACTCTGAACGGTGGCACCATGACTGGGGGGAAGGCTGAGATTGCAGCAGGTGGCTGGGCCACAGCGTGAGGCAGGCCTGGAGGGAGGCTCTGTGGAAGTAATGGCACTGTCTGCACAGCTGTAACTGAGGCTGAGACTGTTGGAACGCTGACCACTGCAACTGGAGCCACACCCACACTTGCAGGAGGAGAGGATGCCACTGGAGGAATCTCAGATACTACTGGAGCTAGAGTAAACAAATGGAGTCCACTTGTGATGTTTGTGAGAGTTAATATTTACATAACCATCTCCCAACTTCATCTTATAGCTTAAATTTCTTTCCTTGTTCTCACTGGCAGCCCTGTAATGCACCTCATTGAAGACAGCATTCCAGACTGAATTGCTCTTCATAAAAATGTGAACGGGCAATACTAAAATGCTATAGGCTGAAAAGACAGAAATATGCAAGTGAATTTGAAACAGGCTTGTTGTGCAGATTAATTTGAATTTATGGACCACACAGACATGGAGATTAGGGTTATGACTGACTTTTTTCAAAATATTAAAGTTCCTGATGTTGCATTTCATGAACTTTTGCCTATATGTTAAGTTTTTTGATGTTTTTGTTTGGTCATGTAAAAACCTCCCGCACCCAATATCATTTCATTTATGCAGTACACGGAAATAACAAGCACAATTCAGAGGACACATGCAATGAGCTGCACGCTACTGTCTCCAAACTGAAGTGTCCGAAGGCTTTAAAATGTTTTTCCACTCACTGGATAAAGGATCAATCAGTACTTGATGTGCCTCACTCAAATATATATTGGCCGAGTGAGCTGTAAAGCTGATGGAAGAACTTCACAGAACTTGCAAAACTGACAACTGTCTTAACAGCAAGTTCATAAACAGTAATTCACAAATTTAAAACAGTTTTTGTAATTTACAGTAAGCTATAATCATTTGCAAATAAAGGCTTTCTAAGCAGCAGAATTTTCTTTTGATTCTTCAGCCTAATGTTCATCTCGCTAGGTGCGGGAGATTTTTTTTACAATTTAACAAAATGAGTCATTTTTGAGTTACAGGCAAACGTTCATAGTTTGTCACCCCAGTCTTTTAAATGTGAAAAAAAAATCTGAACCCTAATGGAAATAAATGCTACATGTTTAAACAATAAGTGTTTATGTACATTAAATTATTATTTTTTTAAAACACAGAAATTCAGTCATGTATGATATAGGCTGCTGGCATCTGTGCCTTTTAAACTGATGTAAATTACATCTGTTATGATTAGCTGTTCTGTCTCATTCAACAATGTGTAAAGTGGCCATTTTTGCCACATGTGAACAAACCACAGCACAGTTTCATGCAACCAGCTGCTCACTGCAAATGACATATGCACAGGGTGTGCTGACCACCATTTAAAACAAATTAACTTTGGCCACATTTGTTAGGTTCAGTGAAGCTAGAAAAAAAATTGACTTAGAACATGATTTGTGAGAAAGATCCCGGGTCTCATTTCATTGTTCAAAGATTCTATCAAGAATATGCATACTCACAGGCCACAGGCTGGGTAGCAGCAGGGACTGGGCTAGTGCTTGGTTCTGGGCTGCCTTCTGGAGAGGCAGGGTGAGTGGAGGCCTGGGAAGGAGTCACTGTGACCACAGTACTGACCGCAGTGGAGGCTGCGCTGCTGGTGGAGGCAGCTGGTGCTGCAGTGACTGTCTGAGCGGTCATCATAGGGTTCAGCTCTGACTGTTGAATGACCTTTACTCCTTCTGGTTTGGTCCAGGCTGATTCACGAGTTCTTGCATTATAGTAGTAGACCTAAGAAAATATACGACAGGCTGCAGCAAGCACCTCTGTAATCAGACTAAATGTGTTGGCATGGCTTATCAATAAAACTTTTAGGATGATAACACATTTCTGAGCTTATGATAAATTTGAGCTTGTGAGTCAGTACTTCTAGAACCCTAAACTACTACTTGTTTCTTTAGAAAAGGAAAAAAATTCTGTTTAACTGGATTTACTTCAGTGCAGTGTGTGTAACGCAGAGTAAAAATCATTGTACTTAAAAAAATTTTAAAAAATCATTGTACTTAGTCTAGCAGTATTTTAACTGGTTCTTTTTCCTCTCCTAGTTTACCAGGTTGGGCTAATCTTGGGCTAAAATGTAGTCAATCACCATCAGAAATTCTTTTAAATCCAGGTCTAGGTATAACCTGGGCTACATAAAACTAGTCAGTTGTGTATTCCCAAGTTTTGAGATTTTATACATTTACAATACTGTCCTCACGTACCAGCTACAAACGGAAGTGTGCAAGGATTTAGAGCCTGTCAGCTAACTAACTACTTTTAGGAAAAAAGCACTTAATTTGCAAGCACTGCCCTCTAGGAGTTACTTAGGTCTGATAGCTTGTATTCGGGGGGAAAAAAATCTCCCTCACTGAAAGGCATGACCTCACATTTTCAGCTTTTAAAAAAAATGTATCGCTGATGAATATTTTTTCCATTAGTCTTTTTCTCATTTTTACAGAAGACACTAATAATTCAGCTCAAGGACTAGTTCAAATACAATGAATAAAGTCACAAACTTATTTGTCTGTACAATAACAAAAGAAACAAATACCAAAAGAACAAAGACTTTGGTGTACAGAAAACATGCAACCTCATCATAAACATCATGAACCAAACAGCAGAGACTCTGTTTTAAAGAAAAGTTTGTCTAGCTGCACTAAAAACACACAAAATCCAGTGCCATTCAATACCTTTCCCTCTGGAGTGGTGTTCTCCACCCATATCTCCTCAGTGGTCAGGCTTCCAGGAGCCCCTGCTACTGGGGGCATTCCAGGAGGGAATATCATGCCAGGAGGCGGAGGCAAGTTGCCTATGGGAGGTGGCATGAAGGGTGGCCTCTGAGGATCCAAAAGACACAACGTGATGAATGAGTCTCCAACTAATGAGTCAAAAGGGGGGTTGATGTCCCTTGACAGTCACATGCTACCTAACATTTGAACACATTTACAATTCTCACTTTGATCATGTCCATACACCTTCCATGTTAACACAATTACCATGTTTCTGCAACTTGAGTATTTTTTGTGTAGATTACACTTAATTTTTGTTTAGTAAAATATTTTTCAGGACCTGTCTTAAGAAAACAGACCTGCAAATGTGGTGGTCCGATAGGTGGGGGGATGGCACCAGGTGGCGGGATAGGTGGCATTGTAGGATCAAAAGGTGGACGTCCAAAAGGAGGCCGGGGTGGTGGTGGAGGGCCCCTCAACATACCAAAAGGAGGTGGTGGGGGCCGTAAGAGCGGTGGAGGACCTCGCATCACTGTACTGGGTGGAGGTGCAGGGCCACGAAAACGTAAGGCTTGCTGCAGCTGCATTCTGAGGTAAGAGTGGAACAGTTAACGGCATGTCAAATTCAAATACATAGGCCGAACAGGTGGGCAACTTCTCTATTTGTAATTATGTTCATGTTAAGCCTAGGAAAATGTGAAATTCTTCACATTTTGGGAGGAACTAAAATGGACAACTTTGCCCACTGTGTGGCACATCAGTAGCGCATGCAAGAGTTGCTGAGTTGGTTTATAACGTGTTTTCAGTTGGTGTTTGTGCGTATTTTTCATAGGCTAAACACAAAGTATAAATGTAAAGCTATAAATTAAAAGGTGGCAACCTGGATGGATTATGGATTTTCATATCTTCCTGTAGAGACTGTAAGCAACTCTCTTAAGGTTGAAATGAAAAACACAGGGTCAAAATTTACTTAGCCTTAAAATTTAGTTTGTTTATGGTCAGATGATGATTAACCTGGTCCAAACTGCATTGAAATAGAAACCACTACCTGTGAGACACGGAAGCATGGACGTGTGTGTCTGCTCAGTTCTCTTAACTGATGTGACTGTCAATAGCGTCAGAAGATCAGAAGATTCAACCATATGTGTATTAAATCAGAGGCAATGTTTACCAAAAAAAAAGGTTGCGACTCTGATCTAAATCATTAAACAGATGTAAATAATATCACATAATCCTTTATATAAACCTATTGTATCTTGTATTCCACTTCAGGCTCTCAGTCACTCAATCAAGTTACTAAAACTACAATAATCGCAGCTATTTTACATATTGAAAATGGTGAATACTCCAGTTGCCCAAAGCGTATTTTGTACGCTTTAACTTGAAATTATTTTTTAACTATTTGTTTTTTTAATCTTTGGAAAACATTTCAGAAGTGAACTACTTGAATAGTGGAGTATCCTACTACAACTGGGTAACAATACAAATTGTTGACTTGTAGAATAATGTTAGTTAAACGTTTAATTTGATGCCTTCAGAGGAGCGTTTGATATCTTCACCACTGCACAATCACTCGTTTGATCGGTTCATTGTAGAGCAACATGTATAAAACATTACGCATAGCTGCATGCTTCTTTATACTGTGCCTCGGAAGGCTTCACACCTGAATACCAATGCTGCAATATTGCTGGGCCTTTACTCGCTGTGCCATCAACTGGAAGGTAGAACCGGGACTGGGATTACAGTATTTTATCTAAGCTAGTCGAGGTCCCTGAACATCCAGGCCTACATACAAGTTAGTACGTTACTCCCTTACAGCAGCAACCACGACAAGACTAAGGAGTGAGCTATTAGCTGCCAAGTGTCAGCTATCCAGGAAACTTCACCCAAGTACTCACGTTCAGCAAACCACTGCGTAATTTTTTCTGCTTCAGAAAACCCTGAACACTTTACTAGAAAAAACAATCAGTGTCATTTCCAGAGTGCAGCGGGAGCTTCTCGGCCACATCAAACATGTTGTAATTAAACTTTAGCCTTAACTATGATCTCCTATCTCCCAGCAACACGGCTATAATTCGCGTAGAGTACTAAAACAAGATTTTAAAATAGGAACGCATGCAAATAAGTTAGTAAAATGGTAAATCAGAAGGGCTTGTTTGGCTAACGTTAGCTTGACTGCTAGCCAACAACAATTACCCCGCTAGCCACTGTTAGCCTCTCCGTCGTGGTGTTACACACAGAGAACGACACGAGAAGTGGAAATAGTCAGGACCCATTGGCCACATTTGAGTATAAACATATATCGACCCTATGTTTCAATAGATCCGTGTACATGTAGTATTATTACTACGTGGCGTCACCTGTTGTCGCTAGAAGCAGTGCTTTCTCCATCTATGTGCTCCGCCATAACTCCAAAAGTGAAAACCTAGCGGAGCTCCCCTCAACCAATATTAAAGCAGTATTCCACGGGTGACCTCACAGGCAGCTTATTAGACCAGCCCCCCGCCAATCATGTGACGTATCCTCAGTGCCCGGGCCTTCGAAAAATAAATCAACTTAATAAAATCTGAGACTAACACTTGTGTTTCATTCCTACAGTGTTTCATTAAGATGAATTTGGAGTGTGAAGAGTAGTTAAATGTTTAAATCCAATACATGAAACCACAAATTACTTCGTCGTTAACCTTCAAAATTTATTAGCTTATTTCAACAGAACTACTGTGACTGAAACCTTGTGAACTGATTATAGGCATAGAAGCACTAAAGCACTCTCAGAGTTAGAATTTCACCACCCTCATCGACCTCTGAAATGTTATCCTGTATGTGAGGGAAATTCTCCAGAACAGGATTGTTGAATGTTTTCTCCAGGGTATATGTGTCCAGGTTTGGTGCTGAATATGGGAACTCTGAGCAGGTAGAACTTTGGCTGTGACTTTGTTCCCTATACTCTGTCGATACAGCATATTCCTGGTATAAGGCAGAACATAAGGCCTTGTGCTTATGGACCACATCACCATATGGGCTTACAAGGTTAGACATGCAGTTAGTGTAGTCTGCGTAAAGGAAGTTCCTATAAGAAAAACAAAATATAACTCACTTAATAAACCTATAAACAAAAGAGAGCTATTCTGGCACTGCTTGCATTACTTCATGATCAACACTTCATTTACCCTGCTGGGAAGTACTGTAGCCCAGACATGAACATGGATGGGGGGAAAGGAACAGGTGTCCCGAGGAGGGTGCTACTGGGAAGAAGTGTTGATGGGTACAGGCTGACAACACCAGGCATCTGGAGACCACTGGAGCTGGATGCTAAACCACTTGTTGGTAGTTCTCTTGAATTGTCCATGGCTGCACTGTACTGTACTGTATTGTACTGTAGACTAGGCTTCTTATGTGAGGTTATGAGTGACAGCTCACCTGAAAAATCATATGAAGGTTTCACAAGACAGATCTCGTCTGAGAACAACAAATCTAACTGTCCACAGATATTAATTGGGCAAAATCTTACAGTTCAGTTTAAAAGCTTGATGCCATTCAATCATGCCAAAATCTAACCCTTATTACAGATGATCCAAGAACAATTTCATATGTATTGGCAGAAAATAACAATATTCATCACATCGTAAAAAAGATGCATCATGAATTGTTTTCAAAATCTGGGCTGTTTTTCTGTGGGTTGGAAAATGACATAGTAAGACTTACTTTAAGTATTCTTAAAACGTTTAGTAATAAAAATGGCCTGGACACCACAACAAGCTCACTCAACGTTTTAAGTCTGAGAATAAAGTACCAGCTGATTGCTGGACTGAAAAATGTATGATTTATTTTAAGTCACTGAGTCATGCCTTCCAAGTGATATCATTCTTGTTCTTCTATTTTGATAACCTTATTGCCTTAATGGTTCACATTCTCCCTAAAACATCTTCAAATAATGTTTTTGTTAGACATGTGCTTGTTACAGTTCTTGTACTTACGGTGAGAGGTTGACTGCAGGAATACTGGAGCTGCAGTGGTTTCCTGAAAGACATTAGGTGATGTAATCCTAGTCACCCTGGAGACTGTTGGATTTTGTCCTGGAAGACCTCATGTGCAAGTGAAAAAATAAGAGTTGAAAATAAAATATGGCTAATTAAATAAATTCACAGAAAAGAAGTTTTTATATGTAGCCAGAGCAACAAAAGCAAAGGTAACTTCAATAATTTTGATAATTTTCAGTAGTAAATGAAACATCAAGTTCTCAAGAACCTCATCATCTAATACATACTAAAGAGCTGGAGCTGTTGTATTGTTTTCATATTATTTTTCTAACCCAATATCAGGCCGAACTAAAATAAATGACCAAAGACACAGTTAGATTGAATCTACTGTGAAAAACAAAGTGAAACCTTTTTATATAGGGATAAAGTGGAAAATATCTTCATTTGTACTTTTTCTAACTTGCCCTGGAGCATCTGTTGGTGACCTGTAAAATGTACCAGGGAACATTAGATTGGCCTGCGAAGCTGAGTTCATGGTGCTGGTGGATGTCACAGTGGCGTGCTTAGGAGCACAACTCTGCATCTGTACTGAAGAAGAAAATGACATAGCCTCGCTGGTTGTGACTAGAGTTACCCCTCCAGGAGCATAACACTTCTTCTTCCTGGTCTGTGGCTGATAGATCCAGCCTACATCAATAAAGAAAAGTTTGAAAGAATTCTTCAGCAATTGACGTTTGTAGTCAAATTAAAGTGATAATTCTATCCTTTGAGTTTTAATAAGTCAGGTAACAGTAGGATGACTGACCTTTTAAAAAGTCATTGACCTGCTTCCAGGACAATAGCTGCTGACAGAGTTATAATCTAAACTTTAAACAGCAGCAGTGATGGTATATATTTTTATATGTATTAAAATAGAGCTTTAATACCATATGTTCATACCATACCATAAACTTCTATAAGACAGAAAAAATGAAAAAATGTCTCTTGTTTATGCTAAATTTAATTGTACTCTGAATATACACTGACAAACAATGACAATTCAAGTGACAGGGCAAGTGAATAACACTCACTGTCTGTGACACCTGGCAAGGGATCAGATCATATCCAAAATGGCAGGTCTTGAGGGGTGTTCCTGGTATGCAGTGGTTAGTACCTACCAAAGCTGGGCCAATAGAGGGAATAATTTCAGTAATATCAACCCTGCTTACCAGGAAACTCCTGCATGTGTCTGTCTTTAAGTCTGTGGGCCTCCTCGTAGTAGGGCCTCTTCTGTTCTTCAGTAAGCTTGCTCCACTCCAGTCCAAGCTGGACACTGATTTCTGTGTTGCTGGCATTGGGGTTGGCCAAGGACAAAGCAAGGCGGTGGATTTTTGCCCACACCATAAATGCATTCATTGGTCTCTTAATGTAGCCGTTCTTGCCTTTACAATGCTTTATGTTCAGGGCACCTTCGAAGACAAATCACAAAGGAACAAGATTTTCTAAGGCAAGCTCTTTAAACTAAGGATGAGACACTCTATTTTTACAGACTTCCTTACCAGCTGCAAATGGAGGCTGAGTGAGGTTCAATCCTTCAGTTCTGACTTTGACCGTAGCCTCGTTTACTGGTTGTTTTGAGCAGCGGAGGAGGGTCTCTTCACTGAGTTTAACAGGCTCGCCACCCACGTTAGTACATGACAACTGGACATCAGGAGTTTGGACTGATTCGGAGAGGTCAGCAGCTCTGTGGCCCTGGAGATGCTGCTTTTTCTCCTGCCGCTTTAGCGAGAAAACGCTGCCGATTTTTAGGAAGAAGTCGTCCTCTTCACCGAACAGTGACACTGGAGGCGAAGCAACAGGTGTCAAAATATGGTCTGCTTTTTCCTTGTCGTAGTTTGCAGGCGGTGACTTGCTCGCTAATTTGTCGTCTTTAGTGGTCTCGGTGTTTTTTTCTAACACCACTCTCTCAGGCCCTCCTAACGTGTCGTTACATTCGACTACCAACGGCTGCTGTTTACTGTCGGCTTCAGCGACGCGCGACCTCACAGGCCATACGGATTTAGACAAAACATTCATGTCTTTGGTTGTAAATTCCTCGGATTTACACTTCTCCTGAAAGTAATCTAACCTCTCCGCTTAGGATGCCTATCCGTTGTTGCGACATAAAACGCTTGTGTTCTCAATTCAAGCAGTTTTTCAATGATAAACAGTCGGTGGAATGTTGAGGGTACGCGAGCAGGTTTTGAATATCTCAGCCTAGAGAAGATCGAACTCCAGGTGCGCTTAAAACGGCTTTGATTAATCCTGCATTATTACTTAATTTAAATGAGTAGTTTTTCGACTTTTTTCGTCCCTAATAAACCGTGTTCACACCCTTAATCTCAGGTGAACAATAATAAATATCGTTTGGACCCCTCAAATGCTTAGAATTGTATTATTTATTTTATCTCATTAACAGTTAATTACCCATAGCATCTACATATATCTACCAATATTCACAGTGGTGGGACAGATATCTCACATGATTCTTTTTGGGTACTGTTTGAATTATATTTCATCTTAATTGTATTATTATTATTATTATTATTATTATTATTATTATTATTATTATTTGTTTGGTTTAACTCAGAGCACTTGACTCTGATGATTTTGATATAGCACTAATCTGACAGCACAAATCACCACGAGACCTATAGGTTACAAGACAGCCACTACTTATTTAATCAAACTATGCCATTAATGGAGATGGAGTGAAAGCTCTGTAAAGACTGATCACTCAATATAAGCAAGGCAATTAATATAATACTAATACAACTACTAAAATGTTTTTCGATGTTCACATGTACTATTTTTCACTGTGGAAATAGCATTGTTACATTCACAACAAGATGTCTAAAAGTACTGGTAGTTGGATACTGAAACACTGTTGCTAGGACCTATACCTACCCTAGGTGAAAAAAAAGAATAACATGTTAGAGGTGAAGAGCCCAGTCCAAAGTTTGTTTTCATTGGCCAAAAGCATTCCTAGGTGTGTTGACTTGAAAAGTTATTTGGATATTGGATTTCCTTTGCTGATTTGGTGAATGCAGCTGAGATGCTGCTAAATTATAAAAGTCGTCAATCTTCTAATTTTTTTTTAACACTTTGTCATTTAAATATGTAATACACTAAATGTCATCAGTATTATTTTGTTTTTATGTGTTTATTTTTTAACATTTCAGTCAGTTTATGATAAAGCAGCATGTAGTCTGTCATGTTGGCTTTGGCATTAAACTTTTCATCGTTAAGAAAAAAATCAGTTTTAATAAAGGCTGTAACAAAACTACCAAGAGAATGCTGGCAACCTGGAGATTTTGTGTGCTTCAGTTTTTAAGTCTTAACAAAAAGAGGAAGCGATGAGAAAGATGAGAAACATGAGGTGAAAAAGGACCTAAGGACAGGAGAGTGAAAAAGTAGAAAGGGAGCAGTTCAATATGAAGTATAATAAAAAAATCAAGTAACTCTCACAAAAACTTTGAACAATCAGAACTGATTTTAGCTGTTGAATCTCCTGTATAGTTATAAGTAAAGGAAAGTCAAGAATTAAAAATCGTTAAAATCGTTTCCATAAAATAGGGTTCCCCATTAAAATCTGACCACTTCCACCCCTATGTTTTGCAACATAGCATGAAACATGAAATTCAAGTAGAAAAACTAATATTAATATGTCCGTGCACCAGGGAGCGCCCCGTGACTACTGTAAGGCTTTTCCAGCTCATTTAGATCTGCCTCAGGACCTCGCTTACATGCAATTAAGTTCTTAGTCCATAAAACTGTTGTTCTTCTTAAGTTTTACTGTTATTGATTGGTAAGACCAAAAGCTATGCATAGGTGGCTCAACCTCTGTCGCTAGCAAGCTGCTAGTTCCACTGTTGAGCCTAACAGGCTGCTACCAACATGGAGCACAGTGCACCGCATTCTCACTCCACTCAGAACAATTTTGTACAATAATGTACAATATTGAACAATACTGAACAATACTGAACAACATTGTACAATACTGAACAACACTGAACAATACTGTACAATACTGAACAAAACTGGACAATACAGTACAACACTGTACAATACTGAACAAGTACTCAAACTTCACGGGGTTTACATTCCAAAAGCATCTGCAAATTGCGAAAAACCACAAATTTGTGATGAAAAAAATGTCTAAACCCTAAAAATGCCTCCAAATATGCTTCCAGAACACTTTAATTTCATTTTAACTTCAGCTTAATACCTACCCTTAAAAAATGTTATTATTATTTAGTTACTTATTATATAAAAAAAGGGATGGATGGATGGATGGATAGTAATTTTTTGCCCCCCTCCCTTCACTGTGTGAGAGCAGACAGAGACACCAGCAGGAGTGAGAAGAAGAGGGGCAGAGGACTCTCTTTATGTCAACAACAGCTGGTGTTCCCCAAGTCACATTAAGGTGAGGATGAGTGTTTGTACCCAATACATTGAACTGTTCATTGAACTGGTCTCTGGCCATATTATCTGCCCAGAGAATTTTCCCTTGTCATTATCATCATTGTTTACATTGCCTATGATAGTAATGATAATATGATGTCATCAGCTCTGTGACAGCAGACCTCCTGACCCAGAGCCCAGAGGCCTTTATGGCCATCACAGGAGATTTCAATCACAGAAACCTCGGTACTGTTCTACCTACCTTTAAACAATGTCAATTGCAAGATAGACAATCTGGCAGACTGCATCACAGAATACATTAACTTCTGTTTGGACACTGTTGTTCCTAAAAAAGCTGTTTGTTGCTTTCCCAACAGTAAACCGTGAGTAACCAAAGACATCAAAGACAGTAAACTGGACTGGTCCAAGAACACCAATGTTGTCTTCAAGAAAGGGCAGAGCCGGCTTTACCTACTGAGGTGGCTCAGGTCTTTCAATGTCTGTAGGAAAATTTCTGACTATGACTATCACTCTGTGGTAGAGAGCATTGTGTTTTTTGCAGCTGTGTGCTGGGGCAGTGGGGTGAAGACAGCTGATGCCCACAGGCTGAACAAGCTGATTAAAAAGGCTGGTTCTGTTCTGGGTGTCAGACTGGAGACCCTGGTGGAGGTGTCTGAGAGGAGAATGCTGAAAAAGCTTTGCAGTATCATGGACAACCCCTCTCACCCAATGCACGCCTCCATGATGGATTAACAGAGCACACACTCAGCAAAAGACTCCTTTCCACCTGTGGCAATAAGAATGTATAACTCTTCCTTGCTCTGTAGGTGATCTTTTTCAGCCTTTATGTCATTTTGTTCTCAATCCTATTGTGCAATATAACTCATTGTTTTTTGTTTTGTTTTATCTGCATGTTATTGAATGTTAGTCTCATCCACTCATCACCTGCTCTCATTTTATAGCATTCATCATATTGTTATGGCACAAACATAACCACTTACACTACTAATCTGTTATTTTATCTATTATAGTTATATTGTTAGAATTATTTTGTTATTCCATTTGCACTATTACTACCGTTATTGTCTTTTTTCAAGAATCAAGAATCAAGAATCAAGAATACTTTATTCATCCCGAAGGAAATTGTTTAACCTCTTTATTGTCTTATCTTTATTCCTCTTGTTTCACTGAGCATGTTCATGACAAAAGAATTTCCCTCGGTATAAATAAAGTTCTTTCTTGTCTTATCTTATCTTATCTTATCACACAACTAACTCATCCACTCCTTTCCTCCCAGTAATCCTCAGATCTCAGCCTGGATCACTGTAAAGACATTTCCTCCTAGATGACAGTGCGTTACATTAACCTAAAAACCAGCAAAACAGAGCTCCTGTACATCTCAGGGGTGCATCCCCAAGACCTGACCTGATCATCACTTCTGGAACTGCTCTCATCGCTCCCTCAACAAAAGCACACATCTAGGTGAAAGAGCTCTCATTTTCATCTCATATTACAATCTCTCCTGAACTAGCAGATACCTTCTTTGTAGCATGGGGAAAATTTGTGCACTTCACTACAGTGCTCCTCACTGCATGTTCTGTGTGGGGTGTGGAACATCAGATACAACACCAGTAAGAGTGACGTAATTATCGGTAAAGCAAAAAGAAGACAAATGTCCATAATGTCCTGAATTTAAATGGTCTAATAATAAACTTAGTGTCTGTATAAAATGGTAATATATTGACGGATGACGAAGACGGAACTCACGTTCTCCTACACTTCCTTTACTGCGAGCAGAGTGAAGATGTCTCTGTTAGGAGCAGATCGTATACAGCTCTGTACTGTCCCCGTGTGGTCAATTTACAGAAAAGCAAACAGGCACCGAGAAGATGTCTGAGAATATTTACATGCTTACATATTCTCATGTATATAGATTTATATGTATAAAAATCCTTAGGATATTTATACATGTTTTATCATCAACTCTGGAAATTTAGACAGTGGAGTGCAGTACTATGAAATCTGATCATAAATAGATCTGAATCTGAAAATCAAATCATCTTGAGCTTCTCCAACATAACGTTCAGTTTCTCAGGCTCAAAGTCCCAGCTATGGTGACACCAGTTTTTCTCTTGTATGACACAAATCTATACACTTTAAAATCCCATTTTATGTTCTGATATGCAATTTATTTGTGCCTCTTTTGCATGTAATTTATTTTATTTCATGTGATGTCTTTCATTTGTAATAAAGGATGACCTATCTATCTATCTATCTATCTATCTATCTATCTATCTATCTATCTATCTATCTATCTATCTATCTATCTATCTA